>CM043700.1:68865619-69440619 GCA_023935145.1 Bretschneidera sinensis | reverse complement strand
AGTGGTAGCACCTTCAGCTGTCTTTGACATCAAAATTCCACTAGAAGCAGCATTAACTATGGTCTGAGTTTGACCATTTAACCCATTGTAGAACATCTAAACTTGCAACTAGTCTGGTAATCCATGTTGAAGGAAGCGTCGAATCAAATCTTTATACCTTTCCCATGCTTCGTAGTACTCGAAACCATTTTGCTTGAATTGACCAATCTCACTCCTGAGTTGGGCTGTTTTTGTAAGCGGGAAGAATTTAGCAAAAAAAATTTCAGCCATATCCTGCCAGCTAGTGATACTTCCCAGTTGTAGAGATTGTATCCAACCTTTTTCCTTGTCCCTCAAGGAATAAGGAAACAATCACAGTCTAATGATGTCTTCAGTAACACCATTAATCTTTACAGTATTGCAAATCTCCAAAAATATCGCCAAATGAATAATGGGATCATCCAGTGGCGATCCACTAAATTGGGCTTATTGCACCATGCTGATTAGGGCTAGTTTAAGCTCAAAATTGTTGGCATTAATGGTTTAACGTCTTATACCCGAGTAGTTGTCATTCACAACTGGTCGTACATAATCCTTCAAGGTGCATGGTTGTGCATCATGTTGTCCATAAGCCATGGCTAGTACTTTTTTATTTTTTCTTCGTGATCTAAAAGTTCTTTCAATCTCCGAATCAAAAGGAGTAATGTCAAGATATCTAGCACAGCGCATCCAACGTAAAAAACACACCTATAGAATAAAAAAAAATTCTAAATTAAGTAAAATAAAATTCTAAATTAAAACCAAGATTGTTTTGTATCGATATTGGCAAAAATAAGAAGAAATCAATCCCCAACAACGGAGCCAGAAACTTAATCGGTGCAAAACTAAAAGTGCACAGTATCATAGTTTTATAGTAAAGTGATGAGAAGAGTATCGTTCTCGGGGATTGGTAACTCACTTTTGACAAACCGAAATTATACTAATCTCGACTTTATTTAGAAAAGTCACTAAGGTTATTTGTAATTGAAATTTTAAATAAAATCAATTCAAAGAAAGCATTCAAAGGAAAAGTAAGCTGTTGTTCAAAGATCAAATTAATGAGAAAAAGAACTTCTTGGAAATCAATTTCACCTAATCCCTCACTATGCTTTTCTCATCTTACTAATTGAATTTAATTCTCTTTGTTTGTTAGTAAAATCTCCAAACTCATCCAAAAGTCTCTTTCAATAGTCAATTGGAAATATTCTTGTTCATCATTTTACACAAGAGTGTGCAAATTAATAAAGCAAGAAAGCATTAAGACCAACAATTTTAAGACTACATAGGTTCATATAAGTCTTTTAATCTCTATATTTACCTATGCTGAAATATCTAAGTTCCATCCTATAATTCCCTCTTTCGATAGCAAATCACAATACCAAAATCATCTAATTAATGGCCAGTCAATTAGAAGCAATAAGCTTAGAATAAATCAGACAAACAAAGAAGAGAATTACTTTAAATTAGCATAGAAAAACAATCATAGGTTGAAACTAGATTACATTATTTTCCTAGAATAAATAAAATTTAATTCATGCTAAAAATTAAATTCGACATAAACAAATTCACCATATTTTTCTAAGAGAAGAAAATCCACAGTGAAAAATACTCGTCGCAGTCGGTAGCCTCGAATAATTCTCTTTTGTCTATAACTTTTCCGGCTATGAGAAACTCTCTACAACTGTTTCTTTTTGTCTCTTGCTACAGACCATCACAAACTCAATAAAAGAATAAAATTCTTTTATAACCATGAAGCTTTCTCTGTCTCTCCTTGCACACACTATCACAAACTCAATAAAAGAATTCAATTCTTGTATATCTGTGCCGCTATCCAAGAGGAGAAACTCTTCTTTTCTTATTCTAACATTTTGTGCCCTCCCTCCCCACTCACAGCTGCCACCTCTTCTTATATTGGATATTAAATCAATTCTGCCCATGTGCAGTGAGCTGAGGCGATGCCAGGCGGGCCTGATGTTGGGCTGGTGCGTTGTAGGCCTGTTGATGATGTTGTGTTTGGGTCCAGATTCCATGTGCCACTACCATAATCTGTGCGTGTTGATGATTCAAGTTTCTGGACTGGTCTTCTATCTGGGTGCATCACGTTCACAATCTTGGAATGGTCATTGATACTTGTTCTAGGGTCTTTAAAATTTGGATCTTCTTTTTCTTCAAATCTGAAATAAAATTTAATGACAACAATGAAGACTAATGTTGTTATTTATCTAAGGTTCAAGCAGGTTCAACCATGGTTTAAAATTTGTTAAAGTCCAAACCAATTATGAGATATCAAAGTTCAGCAAGTTAGAAGGTTGCACACATGTGTGTGCATATATTTGAAGCATGAGAAGACCATGCGCACTAGTGTGCGCACTTCTGCACCTAGGTAGAAACTAGTGTGCACAACAGCAGCAGGAGGAAGGCGCAACACCAGTGTGTGGTGCACCTTCCAGAAAGGCATGTTCCAGGACCGGGTGAGGGGCACGCTACACAGCAAGCAACTGTGCTCCGTCCAGAAACTCCTCTAGCTCACTCTGAGCAGCGCACCGCACCCTGCTGAGTGGCCCACCGCTAGGCACACTCCTTTGCAAGCATATAAGAGGCTTCAAGGCACTCCAAAACTAGTGTGCGCAAGGATAAAATGCACAACATAACTTGAAGATAAATGAAGGGCTAGGATTTCAAGGAAATCAAGATCAAAGGGGTGAGATTGATTCACAAGATTGTCCAAGAAGTGAAAGGCTATAAAAGGGGTTCTCAAGCCTCATTTTTCACATGAATTAAGATTGAGATACAACAACACAAGTGTGTGACATTGTGAGATCAATTGTAAACATTTAAGAGAGAATTTTGTAAGAGTGACAAACACAAGAAGGACTCTTTGTTTGGCTGGTTGTAAAGAAGAGATAGTAGTATAGAGAGTGAGTTGTAATCTCTTTCTTCTTTTCTTGTTTCTTCAAGAACATTGTGGGTTCTTGAAGGGGATTTCTGTAACTTTGTAAGAACCATTTGATTAGTGCAGAGAGTTCGGAGGAACTCACGGAGACATAGGCACATTGCCGAACCTCGATAACAAATTGCTTGTCTTCTTTCTTTCTTTGATTTTTTGTTCTTGTGTTCGATTGCTGAAACTCTTTCTATAAGTCACTCAAGACTTGGGTGTTGGAAGATCACCACCTGGGCATCTTACTTAGGTGATTTCCAACAACTAAAACGAACACAAATACATAAAATTATACTAAAGTTTAAAGTTAAAAAGTGATAAAATATAGAAAATTATGCAAGGCATCAACTAGTTCAGTTGTTACTTCCACTATATGTCATTCTTATATTAAAAAATTATGGCATATAAGATTTAGTTACATGAGTGAAAAAGGGATTAACTTTGTTGAGCAAGAGAGGTTTGCTTTGTGGACAGAATATAGGAAAAATGAAGTTCTATGAGCATTGTTTGTGTAATACCCGTGTTCTTAAAGTATAGGTAAAGAAGTAATTTGGTAAATATGAAATATTTATTATTGAATAAAATAATTCTTTTGAAAAAAAAATATGGACGTTAGAGAGAAAAGAAAAAGAAAAAATTTGGATGTTAGGAAAAATAAATAAGAAGAAAAACGTGGACAATAAGTGTTGTCAAGCTAACATGCAAGAAATGCATGTTAGCCAACACAATTCTCACGAACAGTGATAGCGGTGGAATATATAAAAACGGTTTTTTTTTTATTATTTTGTTTATTTAATTTTTACCAAATCCTGTTTTGTTTTCCTTTTTTTTTTCAATTCAAATTTCTCTATTTCTTTAAACACTTGGTGACTGAAAGAAAGATTGAAAGAGTAAAATTTTGAAGAGGTTTATAGGGGATTCCTAAAAAGAGTCAAGGAAAGCTCTAAGAAAAACAAAAGGTAATAATGTTAATTTTATTTTTTGAAATTTAGCATACATGAAAAATATCCGAAATTTGATGTAGAAATTTAAAAGTAAGAAATTCGAAAAAATTGAAAAATAAATTAAGAATTTTTATATAAATATTATGTCAGGTGTTGACAATCAGCAATTGAGGGAAATTGCTGAGAAGAGCAGGAAAGGCAAGGAGGTGATCCACGGGTAACTCTAAATGCTACATGGTGAGTTAGATTTACTTTTATTAATCGAGATAAATATGAAATATAAAGTGACGATATTTGAATTAATTATTAACCTATGATTGGATGATAGATGAAAGTTAGTTGATAGGTATGATATGAATAATTGATATGTTAAAGATTTACTATATGAGAAGTAATATTATTGAAATAACGAGTTGATTAAATATATAATAAAGGGATAAATGAAATTCTTGACAAGCTATGATTGATAATTTGATATGATATATGAGGAGATAATTTAATGAATATGATAAAATAATAATTTTGAGAAAGTGTTGTATAGCTAAATCGAATGTCGGAATGTATGCCCATTTTTATATTATTGTTTATATGCATATTTCATATCATTATTCATATGCATACGCATGAAATAAAAGAATCGGGAAACAGTTGGTCTAAATAAAACTATGATAGCCGGTATATACTGGAAATAAAAGGACCGGGAAGACAGCTAGTCTAAATGAAACCGTGACAACTAGTATAGTTGAAAATAAAATAACCGAGAAGACAATTGGTCTAAATGAAAATAAAAGAACCAGGATGGCAGTCGGTCTAAGTTAAAACATGTCGACATGTGGGAAGGCGTTCCCAAATGATCTGATAATTTAAATTCATGCATTGCATTTGTTTTAAATATTGATTATTATTGATTGAGATGCTAAAGCATCAGTCTTGATTATGATATGACTGATAGACAAATGAGTCTCAGCGAGAGACATATCTGATGAGAAAGAAATAAGAAAGTATGATATGATAAGAATTATCTGAGTGATTGATTATATGTTGTGAATCTCATAACGAGGTAATTATGAGATAGAATTGATAGTCTCAAAATGATAAAATATATGAGAAGAAAAGATTGATAAAGGATGGGGATTATGATTCGAGTAGTGATAATAGAATGCTATTATCGAATTATATGAGATATAGATGAATGATAATTGGAAGACTATTTGAACAATTGAAAACTTCTAGTAAATTTAATTTACTTAGCTTGTGAAGCTCACTTCTCATTGTTAAATAGTTTCAAGTAGCAGGCATGACAGATAGATTGGTGAGCTGATATTCCAAATGAGTGATTATCCGTAATCCTCGTGGTCCACATCCTTAGACTAATAAAAAAAATATTGTAAATATCCATGCATCATATGTTGTATGTAATGTTTCAGTTGGGATTTTATTAATGTAACTCCCTTATTGAGGGTTGAGGATTGATATGTGTGTGTGTGTAATTTAGTTGATGTTTTTATATTGTTGCATATATGTGTCACGCTAGAATTTCAAAATATGTTATATAGTATAATCCATTTATATTGAACTGTGAATACAAAAAAGATTAGGACGACACATAATAGGTCGTTACAATTTTAGTATCATAGCATTATGCTTTGTGATTTTGTAGGCTGTATAAAAATTTAAAGAAGTGGAAGATTTAAATAAACTATATTTTAACGCAGAGTCCGAGGATGACATGTGGACGTACTAAAGCTATAGGTTGAGTTCTGAATTAGAGGGGACGTGGTAGACCGCCAATATTTAGAAGAACTGAAGCAGAAGGGGAGTTTGAGTCTGTGGTTCCTATAAGGGAACATGTTGCTAGTGCAGTTGGTACTAGCAGAGATGGAAGAGAATCTAATATTAGGAGGGATGAGTTGAGAGAAGTTCTTTATCATGCTATAGAGAGAATGAAAGAAGTAGAAGAAATGGCTGATAATTTGTAGAGGAGATTAGAAGAAAGGGGTAGAATAAAACCTCATGTAGTGAGATAAGAGGTTCTTGAGGAAGAGGGTGTGTTTGCACATGAAATGCAAGAGGATTATTTTGTGAGATTTCTTAAGTTTAAACCTCATATTTTAGAGGATCTGTAAATCCTATGGAAGTTGAGCGGCAAATTAGACATGTTGAGAAATATTTTGAAGTCTTACTAGTGACAAATAGGCAGAAGGTTGCTTTTGCTTCATTTATGCTGGAAGGTGAGGCTTCTCAATGGTGGGAGGATATTCTACATAAAGTGAGTACACTGGTAGATCAACCTTTAACTTGGCATAAGTTTAAAGTGAGTTCTTTGCGAAATATTTTCCAGATACATTTCAGGAACAACATGAGAGAGATTTTATTCACTTAAGGCAGAATACCTTATATGTGGCTGAGTATGATAGTAAATTTATAGCCTTGTCAAAGTTTTTACTTGAGTTAGTAAATACGGAGGAGAGAAAATGTAATCGATTTTTAGACGGGTTGCAATATAAAATTTTATCTAAACTCTCTTACATGGGTATTGGGAATTATGCTATAATGGTGGATAAAGCATTATAGATTGAGAAGGATGTGATGGAGTTTAGAAGAATGAGGGATTGTCTAAAGAAGTCTAGATTTGAGGGACCTAAAGGTGGTAGCAATATGAGTGTGCAGAATGGGAGACCACTCCAAAGGGGGGTTCTTTGTCACAGGAAACTGTAGTACAAAGTCAGAGGCAAGCAGGATCTATTGCTTCTGTAGCTCAGAGTAATACCAGTGGGACCCCTAGATTTGGAAGACAGGCTATGGGAACTAGGATTTATGGTAGAGGAGTAAGTGCACCAACAAAGGGAAGTGGTAATCCGATGTATGATCAAGAGCCAAGGGTTTGCTTTAGATGTAATCAGACAGGGTATCTGTCTCGGAATTGCCCTACTTAGATATGTTTTGTATGTGGTGAGGGAGGACATGTTTATATATATTTTCCAATGGGAAAATCTGCTGATGTATGTGCTGGAGGTGTTGGGAGAAGACATGTGGAGAGAGCTGGTGGATCAGGGAGTGTGCGGGGCAGAGGTAGAGCATTAGTAGCTAAGAGAGGACACGGTGGTCAATTATAGTCCAAAGACAGTAGAGTCTATGGCTTGAACTTAACAGGATGCACATGCCTTTCTTGATGTTGTTATGGGTATGGTATCTATTCTTGATAGACTTGCTAAATTATTGATTGATCCTGGTGCAACCCATTCTTTTATATCCAGGATTTATATGAAATCTATTGATGCTAGTGTTAGCCCTTTGATGCATTCTATTATTTTTGAGGTTCCTACTGGGGATAGGGTTATTATCAAGACAATTTATCGAAGTTGTGTGATTAGTATGGATGATAGAGAATTTGAAGTTGATTTATTACTTTTACATATGATATATTTTAATTTAATTCTAGGGATGAATTGGTTATCTGCATATCATACTTAGGTAGATTGTTTTAATAAGAATGTGGTGTTCAAGATACCAAGACAAGAGGAGTTTAATTTTCAAAGAGAACGTAAGATACTTGCCAATTGTCTTTTTTCTACCATGATTGCTAGTAAATGGTTGAAGAAGGGTTGTGAGGAGTATTTGGCGTATGTGGTGGATTCTAGAAATGAGATTCAGAAGCTAGAAAAAATCTTGATAGTGAAATATTTTTCTGATATATTCCCTAAGGAGTTGTCTGGTTTGCCACCCAACAGGAAGATTGAGTTTTCTATTGAGGTGATTCTGGGATCAGCACCCATATCTATAGCACCTTATAGAATGGCACCAGCTGAGTTGAGAGAGTTTAAAGTTCAACTTCAGGAGTTGCTAGATAAACAGTTTATTCGACCCATTATGTCGCCTTGGGGAGCCTCTGTGTTGTTTATCAAGAAGAAGGATGGGATGATGAGGTTATGTATTGATTATAAATAGTTGAATAAGATCACCATCAATAATATAAATCATTTTCCCTGGATAGATGATTTATTCGAGCAATTATAGAGGGCTAGAGAGTTTTCTAAGATAGACTGAGATTGGGTTATCATCAGTTGAGGATAAAAGAGGGGGACGTGCCTAAGACTGATTTTAGGACATGTTATGGCCATCATGAGTTCCTTGAGATGCCATTTGAGTTGACTAATACTCTTGCAGAATTTATGGATCTAATGAATCAGGTATTTAAACCATTCTTGGATAGTTTTGCGATTGTATTTATTGATGATATTCTGGTATATTCCAAGAATAAAGAGGAGAATGGGAAACATTTAGAAATAGTGTTGGAAATTCTGAGGAGGGAGAAATTATATGCAAAGTTCTCTAAGTGTGATTTTTGGTTGAGTGAAATATATTTCTTGGGGCATGTTGTGTCAGGAGATGGGATAGCAATTGACCCACAGAAAGTTGAGGTAGTCTTGAATTGGAAAAGACCCACTAGTGTAACTAAAATTAGAAACTTTTTGGGGTTGGCTGATTATTATAGGAGGTTTATCTAGAATTTTTCTATGATTGTTGGACCATTGACTAGATTGACGAGGAAGGAAGTAAAGTTTGGGTGGTCAGAAGAATGTGATAGGGGTTTCCAGCTGTTGAAAGAGAAATTGATTACTGCTCCGATATTAGTGCTTCCTTCTAGTGATGAAGGATTTGTGGTATATAGGGATGTGTCTCATTAAGGGTTAGAATGTGTATTAATGCAACATGGGAGAGTTATAGCCTATATTTCTAGGCAATTGAATAACTATGAAAAAAATTACCCAACCCATGATTTAGAGTTGACTGCCATAGTATTTGCATTAAAAATTTTGAGAAATCATCTGTGTGGAGCCACTTGTGAGATTTTTACTGTTCATAAGAGTTTAACACATTTATCTACCCAGAGAGAGTTAAATTTGAGGTAGAGAAGTGGATGGAGTTGATTAGCAATTACGACTGTACAATTCATTATCATCCAGGAAAGGCTAATGTAGTAGCAAATGCATTGAGTAGAAAGTCTATAGAGATATTAACTGCTATTGGGGGTCATGATCCTAGCTTGATGATAGAATTAAGAAAAATGATGATGCAGTCGAGTGTCAGTGATAGAGGAGTATTGATGGCAAATATGGTGGTACAATCTGCTATTATTGATCGTTTATTACAGATGCAGGGTAGAGATGAAGGGATAGAGAAGATCAAACAGAAAATACTGAGTAGGAAGCCAACTGGGTTTAAAATTAGAGGAGATAGAATGGTGGTATTGGGACATAGAGTTTGTGTTCCCAATAATGTGGAAATGAGAAAGGAGATACTAAGGGAGGCTCATGATTCTGTATATTCTATGCATTCGGGTAATAATAAGATGTACAGGGGGTTGAGACATAATTATTGATGGTCATGGATGAAGAATGATGTAGCGGAGTATATTTCTAGATGTTTGACTTGTCAACAAGTGAAGTCTGAGAATAGATATCCAACAGGTTTATTACAACCTTTTCTAGTACCTGAATGGCCATGAGAGAATGTAAGCATGTATTTTATGTCTGGTTTTCCCCGTACCCAAAGAGGTCATGATGCTGTATGGATTAACTTTCTAAGTATTCGCATTTCCTTCCTACTAAAACTACTTGGAGTCCTGAAAAGTTGGTTGAATTGTATATAGCAGAGATTGTAAGATTACGTGGAGTACCTTTGAGCATTGTATCAGATAGAGATTCTAGATTTTGGAGGTGTTTTCAAAAAGCTATGGGTACGAAATTTCAGTTTAGTACAACTTTTTCATTCACAAACTGATGGACAAACAAAGAGAATCATCAGAATACTAGAAGATATGTTGAGGGCAAGTGTATTGAGTTTCTCAATAAGCTAGGATGCTTATTTAACTTTGATCGAGTTTGTATACAATAATCAGTATCAAACTAATATTGTGATGGCACCATTTAAGGCTTTATATGGTAGAAGGTGTAGAACTCCAATATGTTGGGGAAAAGTTAAAGAAAGAAACACATTTGGATAAAAAAAATGATAGATTTGACTACTGAGATGATCAAATTGGTTAGAGAGAACCTTAGAGCAGCACAGAATAGACAAAAGGGTATTTTTTAAAATATCTTCATGGAAGGATGTATTAAGGTTTAAAAAGAGGTAAAGTTGAGTATGAGATTTGTAGGGCCATATAAGGTGATTGAGAGAGTTGGACCAGTAGTATACAGATGGACTTGCCTTAAAGCACTTATATAATGTGTTTCATGTTTCACTTTTGAGAAAGTATTTACATGATGAATCCCATAGTATTCTGAATCAGACTGTAGAACTTTAGGAATACTTTACCTTTATGTAAGTACCGGTCATAATTCTAGACAGAAAGGAACAAGTTTTGCGTAATAAAATCATTCTTTTGATTCAAGTATTATAGCGGAACAAAGATGTTGAAGAAATTACTTTGGAGCATGAGGCAAGAATGAGGGAAAAATACCCTCATCTTTTTATTGAATTAGGTAAGGAAAGTTCGGGGAAAATTTTTTTATAAGGTGGGTAGAATTGTAATACACGTGTTCTTAAAGTATGGGTAAAGAAATAATTTGATAAATATGACATGGAATTAAAATAGTATATATATATATGAAAGATTTCTTATTGAATAAAATAATTATGTTGAAAAAAGAAGAAGAAAAATGTGGACAACAGGTGTTGTCAAGCTAACATGCAAAAAATGCATGTTAGCTAACACAATTCTCACAAATAGTGGCATCGGTGGAATATATATAAAAAAGTTTTTTTTTATTATTTTGTTTATTTAATTTTTACCAAATCATGTTTGGTTTTCTTCTTTCTTCAATTCAAATTTCTCTATTTCTTTAAAAACTTGGTAACTGAAAGAAAGATTGAAAGAGTAAAATTTTGAAGAGGTTTACAGGGGGAATTCTAAAGAGAGTTAAGGAAAGCTCTAAGAAAAACAAAAGGTAATAATACGAATTTTATTTTTTGAAATTTAGAACATATGAAAATACCTGAAATTTGTATAGAAATTTAAAGGTAGGAATTACGAAAAAATTGAAGAATGAATTGGGAATTTTAATATAAATATTATGTCAAGGGTTGACAATCACCAATCGGGGGAAATTGCTGAGAAGAGTGTGAAAAGCAAGGAGGTGATCCACGAGTAGCTCTAAGTGCTACGTGGTAAATTAAATTTACTTTTAGTAATCGAGATAAATATAAAATATAAAGTGATGATATTTGAATTAATTATTAACCTATGATTGGATTATAGATGAAAGTTAGTTAATAAGTAAGATAGGAATAATTGATATGTAAAGATTTTTTATATGAGAAGTAATATTATTGAAATAATGAGTTGATTAAATATATAATGAAGGGATAAATGAAATTCTTGACAAGTTATGATTGATAATTTGGTATTACATATGAGGGCATAATTTAATGAATATGATAAAATAATAATTTTGAGAAAGAGCTGGATAGTTAAATTGAATGTCTGAATATATACCTGTTTTTATATTATTGTTCATATGCATATTTCATATCATTATTCATATGCATATACATGAAATAAAAGAACCAGGAAGGCAGTCAGTCTAAATGAAATCGTGATAGTTAGTATATGCTGGAAATAAAATAGCCGGGAAGGTAACTAGTCTAAATGAAACAGTGACAGCCGATATATGCAGGAAATAAAATAACCAGGAAGGTAGCCGATCTAAATGAAAATAAAAGAACTGGGAAGGCAGTCGGTCTAAGCTAAAACATGTCGACATGTGGGAAGACGTTCCCAAATGATTTGATAATTTAAATTCATGTATTGAATTTGTTTTAAATATTGATTTTTATTAATTGAGATGCTAAAACATCAGTCTTGATTGCGATATGACTGATTGACAAATGAGTCTCACCGAGAGAAAAATCTGATGAGAAAGAAATAAAAAAGTATGATATGATAAGAATTATCTGAGTGATTGATTATATGATGTGAACCTCATAAGGAGTTAATTATGAGATAGAATTGATAGTCTCAAAATGATTAAATATATAAGAAGAAGAGATTGATAAAGGATAAGGATTATGATATGAGTAGTGATAATAGAATGCTATTATCGAATTATATGAGATATAGATGAATGAATATTGGAAGACTATTTGAACAACTGAATACTTCTAGTAAATTTAATTCATTGAGCTTGTGAAGCTCACCCCTCATTGTTAAATAATTTCAGGTGGCAGGCAGGACAAATAGATTGGTGAGCTAATATTCAAACTAAGTGACTATATGTAAGCCTTGTGGTCCACATCCTCAGACTAATGAAAATAAAAATTGTAAATATTCATGAATCATATGTTGTATATAATGTTTCAGTTTAGATTTTAATAATGTAACTGCCTTGTTAAGCATTGAGTATTGATGTGTGTGTGTGTGTGTGTGTATAATTTCAGTTTATGTTTTTATATTGTTGCATATATGTGTTGTGCTAGAATTTCAATGACACGTCTCGAGGGTGGCCAATCTGGGATGGGTCGTTATAGTATGTTTGGCAAACAAAAGAGAGTTGTTTCGATACATCGATTCATATAACCAAGGGTGTTGTAGATTATATTCACTTTGATCTTATGGGACCCCTCGTGTTTTCCATCTAAGGGTGGTTTTTGGTATACGCTTACCTTTATTGATGACTACTCAAGAAAAACTTGGGTGTCTATGTTGAATACCAAGGATGAGGCATTCAAGCATTCTAAACAGTGGAGAACTATGATTAAGAAGAAAACAAGGAAGCAAATTAAAAGGTTAATAACAGATAAGGTTTGTAATTTTGCTCAAATGAGTTTCATGACTATTGCAGAGATAAGGGTATTGTTAGATACAAAACATTTAAAGGTACACCATAACAGAATGGGGTAACTAAACATATGAACAAAACTCTTTTAGAGAGAGCTAATTGCATGATCTCAAATATTGGTTTGACAAAGGAGTTTGGGGCTAAGGTTATTTCTATTGCTTAATATTTGGTAAATCGATCTTCTTCTTCATATATAGAGTTTGAAGCCTCACATAAGGTATGGTCTGGTAACCCTCTTTATTACTTCACTGTAAAAAATAATAATAATAACAATAATTTATGTCTTGCTTATGCACATGTTAATGATGGAAAATTAAAGCCTAAGGCTAAAAATTTCATTTTTCTTGGTTATGTTGATGGGGTGAAAAGTTATAGATTGTGGTTTCATAATCTTAAGTCACCTAAATTTTTTTATTAGTAGATATGTTACTTTTAATGAATTTTCCATGTGTAACTTGAAGAAAAAGGAGTTTGTTGCTTGTGATTCTGATCAGGTTAAGAGTAGCATACAACGGACGGAGTTGGAAAGTTCTGATTCAAACCTTATGCAGAACACTTTCACATAGCTTGTTTCTGAACATAATGAGAACTTAGGTAAGAAACAAACTAAACAGACTCAGGATGAACCTTATAGCATTGTCAAACATAGATCGAAAAGATAGACTAGTCCACTGTTGAGGTACAGTAATGTTGTATTGTCTAGTAGTACCGATGCAGTTGCCTATACTTTGTCAGTTGCACAAGAAACCAGTGGTGCAAGTGAGAATTCCACATATATAAAAGCCATATCTTGTGTAGATTCTTCAAAGTGGCTAGAAACCATGCATGAAGAGATGAAGTCTCTTGAGAATAATCAGATTTGGGAATTGGTAAAACAATCAATGAGTTAAAAGATAATTGGTTACAAATGGGTATTCAAAAAGAAGAGATGCATCCCAAGAATTGAGAATACAAGGCATAAAGCACGTTTGGTTGCTAAGGGATACAGTCAGATTGTAGATGTGTTATCTCCTATTGTGAAGCATAGTTTCATTTGTGTTCTTCTATCTTTGGTTGATATGAATATTTTGGAATTAGAACAACTTACTATTAAAACTATGTTTTTGCATGGTGACCTTGAAGAGAAAAGAATATGTATCAGCCTGAAGGTTTTGTTATTAAAGGTAGGGAATATCATATTTGTTTAAATAAGTCCCTATATGTTTTGAAATAGTCTTTTTACTAGTGGTACATGTGGTTTGATTCATTCATGGTAAGTAATGGGTATTCTAGAGGCAAGTATGACACTTATGTGTATTTCAGGGAGCTTGCCAATGGTTCTTTCATTTATTTGTTGCTCTATGTGGATGATATACTCATTGCTTGTAAGAGTAGGTATGAGATTGTTAGCCTGAAAGCACTATTCCATAATGAATTTTAGATTAAAAAAAATTAGATACAGTTAAGAAGATTCTTGGTATAGTTATCAAAAGAGATAGAGATGCGAGTTTGCTATATCTGACACAAGAGAAGTCCATTGAAAAAGTTTTGGAGTGTTTTATCATGAAGAATGACAAACCTATTAGTACTTATCTTGTTGCTCACTTCGGTCTTTTAGTTCTTTTAATTCCACAAGTAGAAGAAGAAAAATAGTACATGTCATGTGTTCCTTATTCTAGTGTTATTGAAAGTCTTATGTATGCCATGGATTGCATTCATCTAGATATTGCACAGGCTATCAATGTGGTTAGCATATATATAGGTAATTCAGTGAAGGAACATTGGAAAGTTGTTATATGGATTCTTCAGTATCTTAGAGGTACTTCATATGTATGTTTTCAGTTTGGAGGCCACAAAAGCAATGTTGTTGGTCATGTTGATTCAGACTTTGCAGGTGAGCTTAACAAAAGAATATCCACTACATGTTATATGTTTGCTCTTGGTGGATGTGGTATTAGTTAGAAGGCTACTCTATAACCTATTGTTGAGTATATAACTATACTAGAGGCTATCAAGGAAGTTGTTTGGTTGAGATGGTTGTTTAGCGAATTGTGTTGGGTTCATAATGCTACTGTTGTTCATTGTGATAGTCAAAGTTCCATCTATTTGACTAAAAATAAGATACTCCATGAGAGAACAAAGTATATTAATGTTTGTTATCACTTGAATGAGACATAGTTGATAGCAGTGATTTTGTTTTGAAGAAAATTTGGACAGTAGATAATCTAGCAGATATGTTGACTAAATCACTTCCATTGTCCAAGTTCGAGCATTGCTTAGACTTGATTGGTGTTACTTGGATTTTTTTTAGTTTTGCTCATTTAGAGCATTTGTAGAGTTTGTGGAGAGTATTTTTCTATTTGTAGGAATTCAATCCAAGGTGGAGATTTCTTAAAGTATGGCTTGTATTCTTGAGTTTTTTGGTTCAACCCATGAAACATGGAAAGAATTAAAGAAAAAAGAAATTGGCCGACCTATTTTCTTGCTTTACTAATGGCTACATCATCACATGCCTATTAACTAAGGGTGAGCATGGAACCTAGTAGACCCACGAACCTGACCCAAACCAGTGTAATAGATTGGGTTGGGTTGGGATTTTCAAACGTTCGGTTTGGTTTGAGTTGAGAAATTTTTTAACTTGATGGGTTGGGTTGGGTCACGAGTTTAAAAAAATTTAACCTGACCCAAGCCAATAACCTGATCATTATATAATTATATTTTATATATATTTAAAATATACTTACTTTAAGGATTGATGGATTACATTCATATTTTGGTAAGTTATTTATATATTTTGTGTGTGTGTGTATTTGATGGACTACATTTTTTTTTAAAGGGACTATATTGATATTTTGATATGTTAGTTTGGATTGCAATATATAGTCTATATGTCTGTGTGTATGTCTATATATATATATATATATCTTCTCATTTCTTTAACATTTTTCTTCTGAGAAATCCTCCAACAAAAAATGATAGTTTCTATAAAAAAAAAGGCCAATTAGGATTTAAATATGTGAGTAGCTATTGATCGTTTATCTACCTAAATTTAATAAGCAAATAATCGAACTTGTTTTACTTGCAAGTGCACAAGGTCAACAGTAGCATAGTGTGCAAATGCGAGATCATCTCCACAGGGATTGGTGAATTTCGTTTTAGAATCGGTTTCACAATGTAAAAATGATAGAAATAAATATTGAGTCTAGATTGATAATGATAAGAACATAGGGCTTTGATATCCACCGCTAATCATACTTTCCTAATAAGTAATGTGTCAATGCGCTAGCCCTACCATGAATACCTAATGGTTGTCAACCTAAGAGCTTGGTCCACTCCTTAAGCTATTGATTTCCCTAAGCAGCGAGTTAGGCATGGTGTATACTCTAACTCTTTTCTCTCTTAAGGGATTCAGCATGGTGTATACTGAGTTGTTTCTTAAGAGAGCATAAAGTCTGTGGAATTCAACAACCACACGAGACCTAGGGCATGTTGTATACACCCGGTTTTCCATGTTGATTAACCCAAGAATCTGGCTTGGATTTCCCTTGTTACTATTGTTAGACCTGGGACTTGGTCATCCAAATTGATCTAACTAACTAATCCATACCACATGCATACGTTGATCAGACAAACACATATGAGGAATTCAATAAAATAAGTATTAATCAATTAAAGCATCATAACATGGCTATTTGCAAAGGCAACAATACTTATATATAGAAAAGCATAACTAGGGCTTCAATCAAGCCCTATTAAGAAGTTAGTTACAGATGAATGTGATGCTAAACATCTTTATAAATAAAATAAAGAGAAAAGATAGAACCCGAAGAATACTGTGGAGAAGGGTTGTCAATTCCTCTCCAAAGCTTACAACTTAAAAGCCAAATCAAAAGTAAAGTTTCTGTGTTTTAAAAGCCTATATATAGGGTTCTAAGGACGCCTCAAAACCCTAATTTCCAAAATAAGACTCAAAGAAATCTTTCCAAAACTGGCTCTGCCGCCTCTCTGTGCGTGTGCACTCGATCTCATGTTTCTGTGCTCGAGCACATGGTTGCGCTCGAGCCTTGTGGATGTGTACACGAGTGCTTGTGTGCTCGATCGCAAAAACTTTGTGCTTGATCGAACTTAGCTGGTTCCAGATCTTCAATTTTTCTTCCTTAGAGCTCCAAAATGCTATCTTTTCTTCAAAGACCTATGAAAAACACAAAAAACAAAAAAATGAAGTAGAATATACTAAAATACATAAACAAATAGCCTAACAAATGTAAATTAAGGGGCTTAAATATGAATATTTAAGCAGTTATCACACCCCCAAACTTACATATTGCTAGTCCCTCAGTAATACAAAACGAAAAACTATTTGAAAAGAAAAATCAAAGATAAATTCATCGTTCATGATATCTAAAAATTTGGGTTGCACACAAAACCATGATGTTTGTTCATGAGTAGGCTTAAAAATATAAACACATCTTCGCAATGAATAAGGGTTTTAAATTCTAACTACTTATATAAGGCTGGTTTAAGGCATCACAAGTTTGACATAGTGTGTGGTGAATTAGCGCATAAAAGATGAAGCTTCCAAATAATTCCAATGTATAGTGTTTCAATGTCTTAACATTCATCGAATTTCCTATTAGAATGAACACTAATGGCATAGTTTTATTTCTTTTCTTTTTCTTTTATTATGAGATTTTTTCCATGTTAAGTTCCATTAAGCTTTCTAATTGACCAATGTAGTGAGTGTTTAGCCAATGACTCCCAAACCAGATGGTTTTAGGACATTAGGTGTAAAGACACCCCTAAGGACTTACTAACTCGAGTAAAAAAAGGCTACGAAACTAATTAGACTTAATGCTGCCAAGCAAAATCCCCACCTTTTGATGTGAACACTCACTGCTTACTGAGGCAAGAGGTCCAGTTACTCAGTGGAAACTTTATTTAATGATCATTATATGCATAATTCCCACCTTTTGACGTGAACACTCACTGCTTACTGAGGCAAGAGATCCAGTTACTCAGTGGAAAGTTTATTTAAGGATCATTAGGAGCATTTTATTTTCTCTTTTTGCATAATAAACATTTTTCTCTATTTTTCTATGCCAAAGTGTTATTCTAACAAGTTATCCAATTACAGTTAGGTCATGGAAACATATACATAAAAATTATATGTCATACCTCACACCATTATGTGCTAATGTGCTCGTGTCAGATTTAGATCAAACTTGTGAATTCTTAAATGCCTTGAGGTAGGTAATTAAACTTTTAAAACTTTATTTTTAGATTATGTGTTCTAGATTTTTAAGCTTAGTGATGAAGTTTTATCATAAATTTTGTTAAATCAACCTAAATTCTCAAAATATTATGAACATGCATTTATCTTTTCAAAAATACGAAAAAAAGAAACTGGGACAGAATGTGTGAATGTGTCTCCCATACCCCCAAAAATAATGTAGACATTGTCCCCAATGTGTGAGTGACATGAAAAGATCTGACCTGGGAGATGGAGAACTAGATGGCTGGCATGGCTCGTCACACACCCCCAAATTTGAACTGGATGCACTTACTATGTCCCTAAAAATGAAAAACAAACATAATACTGAAAAACAAGAAATACTAATAAGAAATAGTTATATAAAAGTAAATACTAAATAAAAGACAATACTAAAAAGAAAAGGATATGCTGTGGGGTGCCTCCTATAAGCGCCAAGTTTTATGTCTTCAGCCAAACAGGGTACCGCTCTCATTGCTGGTCTCCAGGTGGTGCAATCGAAGAGGTGCCTGGTGCGGGAGGTAGTCGATCAAGGATGGCCTGGAGCATCGCCTCCTATCTCGCAAAGCCTGCTTCCAAGCCATCTATGCACTGATGTACCAACAGGGTCTCCTCCCTATCCTCCTGGCAGATGTCAGAGAGCTCACATCGAAAAGAAGACAGCTCCTCTAAAAGGTGCTGGTACTCAGTGGACCCTATGTCTGGCTGGTCCTTCTCCCAAGTAGGGCTCTCTGTAAGGTGCTCGGTGTCCATAGGATCATCCTCTACTGGCTCATCAACAAGTACATGCCATCGAGGTCCTCAGGGCATGTGGGACTGGCTCAGACTCCACTGGCTCCTCCCAAAGAATAGGTGATCACTCACTGGTCCATTAATGGAGGAGCCCTTGATCCCCTTCTTCTTGAAGATTTAGCTGAGGAGGAACGGGAAAGGTAGCCCCCATGCATTTGCCGTGGTGGTCTGGCAGCCATGGACATGGTCCCAAAACTTATGGATTTGGCTCCATATGACAGTTGGAATGGAATACCAATGTCCACGGTAGAATGCGTATATGGTCTGTAAGAACTGGTCCCTTCTATGGGTCTTGTGCCCCAATGGGCACACATTGCGCTGGAGGATGGAGTCCACGAGCCAAAGTCGTGGAGGCAACTTGGACCGGCTCCCAGTATTATTGTGCCAATCAGCGTACTAGCCTGCACACATTTATTTAATGATGTGGGGCAGAGGAAAGGGCTTTGGCTGCTCCTCCATCTGAGTGTCCTCGGGAGGGCCTCATCACAACAGTGAAGAGCAGCAGTGATGTCAACAATGGTCACCTTGATGAACTTGCCCTGGACTGAGGAAAATAAGATCTCCTGTCTATTGCAGTCGAAGGATAAGTTCTCGTGGAACTGGACTACAAATCGAGTGTATGTAGCCAAACAAACAGGCTTAAACAGCCGCTTCAGTCCCTAGTTCTTGAATTCTTGAACCACCCATCAAGTGGTGTCTAAGCTCTTGAAATCAGCATCGATATTGAAAGTAGTCTCGAACAAGATTTCTCTTTGTTCGAAACTAGGGCGGGATGTCTGGGGGTGGCTGCTGGAGGCTCGAGAAGTGGAGGCAACTTGGGCTAGCTTTTATCCAATTTGCGCTCAATCACAACTGAGGTGCGCTTGGTCGCACTTGGTGACCTGCGCTCGATCACAGAGGCCTTGCACTCGAGCGCACTGGGTCAGGCAATCTATCAAACAGTTTGTAGGCGACAAACATTGGAAGCTGTGGGCAGCACCCTGACACGATCTTAACCTCCTGCAAAAATGAAATACAACCAACACAACACACAATATATGCAAATAATTAGTAAAATATAAATCCAAAATGTGTGCAATTTTGGGTGGTAATAAACTAAGTAGAAAAGAAAAAACGGGTACCGGCATACCTAGTATGCACGTGAATGTGATTGGTTGTGTAAGGGGGAATGATAATAATGATAAGTGAATGAAATGTGGGATGGGGGAGGGTTGGTGTTATGGGAGATGAGATGGAGTGAGAGTGAGAGTGCTGTGCGAGATGGAAAGTACGAGAGAGAGAGAGAGAGAGAGAGAGAGAGAGAGAGATAGAGTGTGTGAGGGAGAGTAAATGTAAACAGTTTAACAAAATCAGGTGTTTTTCAACTTAACACGTGACTTTCTGCCCCAAGTAAGCTCGAGCTCATGGAAAGTGCGCTCGATCACACTTATGCGCAAGTGTGTGCATGGTTGTGCTGTGCTCACGTGCTATGGAGCGCAGGGCGAGAGTGCGCTCGAGCACAAGGCAGTAAGTATGAAAAATAAACTCTAAAAGGACTAAGTGGATAAAATAATGAGAATAATTAACAATAATACAACCATACCGTACTTCAGTGGCCTCAGTACTACTGACCTCAATAGAGGTGCTTGAGCTACATGTGTTGGAAATCACCTCACAAGAATGCTCAGGTGATGATCTCGAAACACCCAAGTCTAGAATGACTTGTAATGAAATGAAACAGCAAATGAAAGCAAGAAAGAAAAGAACACAAGCAATTTATTATCGAGGTTTGGCAATGTGCCTATGTCCCTGTGAGCTCCTCCAAGCTCTCTGCACTATCTTATTAATGGAGTTCATTACAAAATACAGCAACCCTCTCCAAGAAACTCAAGATCTTGAAGAAACAAGAAGAGAAGAAACAAAGTGATAGAACTATTACAAAAGCACTCTACCCACTATCTATACTACTTCTTTCTTTATAACCAGCCTTTCTAGTGCCTCTTTGTGTTTTGTGTCCTTGCACTCTCAAATTTGCACTAACTCTCTTGTATGATGATCACTTGTATTCACAATTGTGTCTCAAGTTGTTAGGGATTAAAGCTAGGTGAGCCTTTATATAGTACACCAACTTCTTGTTCAATCTTGAGGGTTAATCTCCACCTTTAGATCTTGATGACCAATTAACCATGGCCCTCCATCAATCTTTAGTGATCCTATGTGTTTTGATCACGTCTCACAAACTAAACTAAAGGCTGAAATATGTGTGCATCAGTGTGCCTAGCACCACGGCCTGAAACAAGGTGTGCTGTGGCCCGGAATAAGGCTGAAGCACCTCCACTTGAATCCATTCTGGGCGCCACGGCCTTGGGGAGGCAGCGCCACGGCTTGCCCCCTCCTCCAGTACTCCTCTTTACTAGGCCCCGCACCTTGGACAAGGCAGGGCCGCGACTTGGCCTGGTGTGCACTCCATGCTAAATTTTCCTCCTTCCTTGTAACCGTTTAATGCTAAGACAAATACCAACAATCTCTACCTTTGTCTAAACGATTAAACCTGAACCCATTGTGCAGAGAACTCAGTATCCAAACTCATCTTGTGTCATTATATCAACTGACTCCAATCCTAAGTAGTCCAAGCCAATGATTAAACTTACTTAGAGGTAGAACTTTAGTACCTAAATCCACAGGGTTTTTTTCCGTGGCTACCTTGTCCACATGGATGCATCCTTTCGTAACATTTTCTCAATTGAAATGGTACCGAACATGCATGATCTTTGTCCTCTCATAGAACACCGGATTCTTGCACAAATACAATGCACTTTAGCTATCCGAATACACCACAACCTGCTTTTCTAGTACCTTCAACTCTTCCAACAACCCTTTGCACCACATAGCCTCCTTGATGGCTTCCGTAGCCGCTATGTACGCAGCCTCGATTATTGAGAGTGCTACCACAGGCTGTAACTGAGCCTTTTAACTTACACAACATCCATTTAAGTTAAAGAAATATGAGGTAATCGATCTTCTTTTATCCCAGTCTACTCCATAGTCCGAATCCGCATAACCCTCAAGATAGATGGACTTACCCCTCTTCTCATAAATCAGCCCTACTTCTGGGCTTCCCTTCAAGTACCTTAGCAACCACTTCATCCCAAGCCAATGATCCTTTCTGGGATTACTCATAAACCTATTAAGAACACTTATTGCATGAGCAATATCAGGTCTAGTGCTTACCATGGTGAACATTACAGAACCACCTGCACTAGAGTAAGGGACCTTTTCCATTTCCTTCTTCTCTGCCTCCGATCTCGAACATTGATCGCTGGAGAACTTGAAATGACCAGCAAGGGGAACCTTCACTGGTTTGCTATCTTCCATAGATAACTTAGATATCATCTTCAATAAGTAGGAAGTTTGAGAGATCTTCAATTTGTTTCTCTCCCTTTCTCGGAAGATACACATCCCAAAGATCTTATGTGCATGGCTAAGATCCTTCATCTCAAACTCCTTACTGAGTTGAGACTTCAATTCTTTTATCCTCTCTATGTTGCTCCTAACCAGCAACATATTATCAACATAGATCAGGATGATCACCACTTCCTCCACCTTATACCCCTTGTAATACAAGCACGAATCATATTAGCTCCTCATGAAACCCAAGCTGGGTACAGAGTAATCAAACCTCTTATTCCATTGCCGAGGTGATTGCTTCAGGCCATAGAGAGATTTCTTTAATTTGTACACCAACTCTCCCTGCCTTCCTTCCTTATAGTCTTCTGGTTACCTCATGTAGATGGTCTCATCAAGCCTTCCATGTAAGAACACTGTCTTCACATCTATTTGCTCGATTTCCCAATCAAATTGGACCACCACTGCCAATACTATCCGTATCATCTTGTACTTCACAATCAGTGAGAAGATTTTGATGAAATCTTTTTTTGTGTGAACCCCTTCACCACCAGCCTAGCTTAATACCGGACTTCATCCCCTGGAGTGTTCCCTTCTTTGATATTGTAGATCCATCTACAATCCACAACTCTCTATTTTTCTGGTTTGGGCACCAATTCCCAATAGTTGTTCTTTCTCAAAGAATCCATTTCTTCCTCCATAGCTAGCTGCCACTTTGATGAATCCTTACACTCTATGGCATCTATGTAAGTTTCTAGTTCAACCTCTCCTTCTATCCAAGGAACTACTACATTAGCATCCGCAAACCCATATCTCAAAGGTGGTCTAACCACCTTTTTTCCCCGGTCCCTTGTGAGCTGGTAGTCATTCTAACTTGCCGCATCAACCTCTTCTTGTTTAGTCTCCTCTTAAGTGCCCTGAGCTTGGCCTTCATCAATAGGCTCTACCTGGTCGGAACCCTTTTGCTTTCCTTGCTCTACCTGAACCGAATTCTCCTTGATGCGATGCTCCACAAATTCTGGACTAGTTTGCTCACTAGCTCCTGTAGGGTTAGTTTTCTCTAAGTAGGGAAATAACAATTCATTAAAAATAACATCCCTACTTATAATGAGTTCCATTCCTTTAGGTTCTAAGGACCACAACCTATATCCCTTAACCCCATCACCATACCCTAGAAACACACATTTTCTAGACCTTGGGTTAAGTTTATCATCCTTTTGATGTGCGTATGCAGCACACCCAAAAGTCCTAAGGTTGTTTAACTTAGGGGGTTTCCCATTCCACATCTCCATAGGAGTCTTGAGCTCTAAAGCTCTAGAGAGTGATCTATTAACCAAGTATGCAGTTGTAGACACAGCTTTTCCCAAAAAAATATTTTGGTAAACCGGATCCTATTAACATGCACCAAACTTTTTCAATAAGGGTTCTATTCATCCTCTCAGCAACTCCATTTTGCTGAGGTGTTTTTACAATCATTCTATGTCTTAGAATTCTATTTAATTCACAGAATTTATCAAAATCCTTATTACAAAATTCTAAGCCATTATCAGTTCGTAAAGCCTTAACTACCCTACCCGTTTGAGTCTCCAGCAACTTTTTCCACACAACAAATTTATTCAAGGCATATGATTTATTTTTAAGCAAATACACCCAAACCTTTCTTGAATAATCATCAATTAAAGACAGAAAGTAAAAGTTACCTCCCTGTGTTGGTGTTCTTGCTAGTCCCCAATGGTCCAAATGAATGTAGTCAAGAATGCCCTTAGACTTGTGCACTCTGGTGTTGAAGCTGACCTGGTGTTGCTTCTCAAGAATGCAACACTCGCAGAAATCCAATTTCTCTACTTTGTCATTACCAAGTAGACCATCCTTTCTAAGGACTTGTAGGCCCTTTTCGCTCATGTGTCCCAAGCGAGTGTGCTAAAGGGTTGCCCTATCCATCTCAGCCATCAAGCTTGCTGCTTGATCCTTGATTTCTGTTTCTCCGATCATCTCATAAAGTCCATCTTTTATTGTTGTTTTGATCACTACCAAAGATCCCTTGGTCACCTTGATCTTTCCTCCCTCTGCCTTATATGTATACCCCATGGAATCCAGCTGCCCCAATGAGATCAAATTCCTCTTCAAGTTCGGAAGATACCTCACATTCCGCAGCAGCCTTGTGACTCCATCAAACATCCTCAGCTAGATGTCTTATTTCCCCCTCACTTGGTAAGAATTGTCATTCCCCAAGAAAACCCTTCTATTATTGATCTCCTTGAAATTCTTGAACCATTCCTTGTGAGGGCACATGTGATAAGTGCACCCGAAATCCAGAATCCATTTCTTGTTGCCTTGCCTCCTGCTCACATTTGAGCACACAAAAATAACATCATCTTGCTATTTTCCTTTGGCAACCAAAGCCTCTCCATTGTTGGTATGGCTTCTTCTCTCATCCCACATCTTCTTCTTACAATCTTTCTTGAAATGGCCCTCCTTGTTGCAGTAGAAGCATCTTTTTCCTCCAAATCTTGATTTGGAATGAGATTTCCCATGGCTCTGCCCTCTACCTCTTGATTTCTCCTAGTAGTTTCCATGAGTGCTACTGCTAATCTGAGTTGCTGGCCTTCCTCTAATGAACAACCCTTCTCCACTCGATGTCTCCCTCAGCTTGGCTTTGAAATCATGTGCCCTTACGGCATTAATCACAATCTTCTTGGCTAAAGTATCTCTTCCATACTCAATAGCATTAATCAAATTATCAAAACAATGAGGAAGAAAATTTAACAAAATGACATCCAATTGTTCATCCGGAAATGTAATGCTACAGCTATTCAAATCTTGAACTAGCTTATTAAACACATCAAGATTATCTTGCAACTCTTTATTAGGATCCATTTTAAAAGCAAAGATTCTTTTAAGAAGATAAATCTTATTAAAGAGAGTTTTAGTAAGAAACAAGTCATCTAGATTCTTCCACATGACAGCAGGATGTTCCGAGTCTCTGCACTCCCCTGTGACACTATCCAATATGTGCAAGAAAATGGTGTTGTATGTCATCTTCTTCATCTCAGTCCGCTGGGCCTCCATGATACTTACCGGAAAAGCATCATCTTCTCTAATAGCCAAGTCCACCTTTTGTTACATAAGAACAACCTTGATCTTCCACTTCCAAAGGGCAAAGTCTCCATTTCCATCAAATTTCTCAACAACGAAATTTGAACCCATCTTGCGGAGATGATCCCAGATTTGTGCAGCACCCACAAATGCTTTCTAACTTCTTCTAAACCTCAAGAACACAATTGAATATGGATCTCAACACCATTCTTGAATATCCCTCAAGAATACTATCTGATCTTGATCTGTACTCCGTTCTTGAATCACCCAAGAAGTTTGTTCTTTGATTCTTGGAGTCCTGCTCCGATACCTTCTGTTCTTGCTCCGATACCCAGCTATGCAAGCTCTGATGCCACTGTTGGAAATGACCTCACAAGAATGCCCAGGTGATGATCCCCAAACACCTAAGTCTAGAATGACTTGTAATGAAATGAAACAGCAAACGAAAGTAAGAAAGAAAAGAACACAAGAAATTTGTTATCGAGGTTCGGCAATATACCTATGTCCCCGTGAGCTCCTCCGAGCTCTCTGCACTATCTTATCAATGGATTTCTTTACAAAATATAGCAACCCTCTCCAAGAAACCCAAGATCTTGAAGAACCAAGAAGAAAAGAAAGAAAGTGATAGAACTATAACAAAAGCACTCTACCCACTATCTATACTACTGCTCTCTTTACAACTAGCCTTTCTTTTTTTGGTCTATTCTAGTGCCTCTCTATGTTTTATATCTTTGCACTCTCACACTTGCACTAACTCTTTTGTATGATCATCACTTGTATTCACAATTGTGTCTCAAGTTGTTAGGGATTGAAGCTAGGTGACCCTTTATATAGTGCACCAACTTCTTATTCAATCTTGAGGGTTAATCTCCGCCCTTAGATCTTGATGACCAATTAACCATGGCCTTCCATCAATCCTTAGTGATCCTATGCATTTTGATCATGTCTCACGAACTCAACTAAAGGCTGAAATATGTGTGCATCAGTGTGCCTAGCGCCGCGCCCTGAAACAAGGTGTGTTACGGCCTGGAATAGGGCTGAAGCACCTCCACTTGCATCCATTATGGGTGCCGCAGCCTTAGGAAGGTAGTTTTGTGGCTTGCCCCCTCCTCCAGCACTCTTCTTTGCTGGGCACCACACCCTGGACAAGGCAGGGTCGCGGCTTGGCCTGGTGTGCACTCCATGCTGAATTTTCCTCTTTCCTTGCAACAGTTTAATGCTAAGACAAATAACAACAACATGGTTATCAAATTTGGAACTGCTCAAGTGCTCTCTATAGTAGCTTCAGTGCTACTCTCTTTGAAGGGGGCACTTAGAGCCCACCTCATGTGGCTCAAGTACTCTTGGTTTAGCTACATACTGGACAGATTGAAGTGCCAAGTCTTCATTTCTAGGAGGCAGGTTTATATCAAGGTATGGCTTAACTCTTTGTCCATTTACTATGAATGTCTGATTGTAGTTTAAACCATGAATCTCCAAAGCACCATGAGGAAAGATCTTGGTGATCATATAAGGACCAGACCATCGGGACTTTAGTTTGCCTGGGAATAGTCTTAATCTTGAGTTGTAGAGCAACACCCTTTGTCCCACATAAAACTTTTTCCTTATCAGTTGTCTATCATGATAGGCTTTTGTCCTTTCTTTGTAGAGTTTGGCGTTCTCATGGGCATCATACCTTAATTCTTCTAGCTCGTTTAGGTTCAGCCTCCTCTTCTCACCCGTTTGTTTCACGTCAAAATTGAATTGCTTAATGGCCCAATATGCTTGATGTTCTAGCTCCACTGGAAAATGGCATGCTTTCCCAAAGACTAAGCGGTATGGAGACATTCCATTTGGTGTCTTGTAAGCTGTCATATATACCCATAGAGCATCATTCAGTCACAAAGACCAATCCTTCCTATTATGATTCATGGTCCTCTCTAGGATGCTTTTGATTTCTCGGTTACTTATCTCCACTTGGCCACTAGTCTGAGGGTGATATGGAGTGCCAACTTTATGGGTGATCCCATATTTTTTGATGAGTGCGGCAAAAGAATGATGATGAAAGTGGCTGCCACCATCACTGATGATTGCTCTTGGAGTCCCAAAGCAGGTAAAGATGTTATCCTGTAAAAACTTCACAACCACTTTGTATCATTAGTCCTTGAAGGGACAGCCTCGACCCATTTAGACACATAATCCACACCTACAAGAATATGTAAATAACCAAAGGAGTTGGGGAATGGACCAATAAAATCAATGCCCCATACATTAAAAAGTTCTACTATATGAATATTTTGTAAGGGCATCTGATTTCAGAATGAGATGTTACCTGTCTGCTGGCTTCAATCACATGAGCTGCAAAATGAGAAGGCATCTTTAAATAGAGTAGGCCAATAAAAACCATATTGTAATACCTTAAAAGCTGTTCTTTTGGCCCCAAAATGTCCTCCATAAGTAAACTGATGGCAATGTTATAATAAGCTCAAGTGCTCCTCTTTTGAGACACACCTTCTGATGATTTGATCGGGACAAAATTTGAATAGGTAGGGGTCATCCCAATGGTAGTGTCTAGACATAGATATCAGCCGCTTCTTTCCTTGACTAGTCACACCTGGAGGAAAAACCTTAGTAGTTAGATAATTTACAATATCAATATACCATGGAAGTGTTATTTCTAGTGTGAACAATTGTTCATCGGGGAAGTTCTCATTCAAAGGTAGCTCATTTTTGTCATCCTCATAAGGTAGCCTTGATAAGTAATCTGCAACCACATTTCCACTGCCCTTCTTATCTTTGATCTCCAAGTCAAACTCTTGTAGTAAGAGTACCCATATGATTAACCTAGGCTTTGCATTTTTCTTAGAAAACAGATATCTCAAGGCAACATGATCAGTAAATACAATGACCTTAGAGCTAACCATGTATGATCTAAACTTCTCTAAAGCAAAAATAACAGCTAACAATTCCTTTTTCAGTAGTCGAATAGTTAAGTTGAGCATCATTTAAAGTTGTAGAAGCATAGAAAATAGCATGAGGTACTTTATTGACTCTCTGGCCTAAGACAGCTCCCAAGGAAAAGTCACTGGCATTGTACATCAACTCGAATGGAAGATTCCAATCTGGTGCCATCATTATTGGTGCCGAGGTGAGCACATCCTTCAATGTGTTGAAAGCTTTCATACAGTTATTAGTCCATTCAAACTTGGTATCCTTAGCTAACAATGCACATAGAGGTCTAGAGATCTTGGAGAAATCCTTGATGAATCATCTGTAGAATCCAGTATGTCCAAGGAAACTTCTGACTCCCTTGACTATTAGAGGAAGAGACAACTTTGAAATGATGTCTATTTTAGCCTTGTCCACCTCAATACCTTTGTTAGAGATGGAATGACCCAACACAATGCCTTGTTGAGCCATAAAGTGACATTTCTCCCAATTCAGCACTAAGTTGCTCTCTTCACATCTCTTTAGGACACTCTCTAGATGATTTAGGCATTCATTGAAATTGGAACAAAAAATACTTAAATCATCCATGAATACCTTAATGAATTTCTCCACCATGTCGAAAAATATTCTCATCATACATCTTTGAAAGGTGGCTAATGCGTTGCATAAACCGAATGACATCCTTCGATAAGCAAATGTACCGAAAGGATATGTGAAGGTAGTCTTTTCTTGATCCTCAGGTTCTATGGCAATTTGGTTATACCCACTATACCCATCCAAGAAGCAATAATAGCTATGGCCTACTAATCTCTCTAACATCTTACCAATGAATGGCAAAGGGAAGTGATCTTTTTTGGTCACCTTATTTAATCTTCAGTAATTAATACATACCCTCTAACTAGTTGTTTTTCTTGTAGGTATGAGCTCCTCATCCTCATTCTTAACCACTGTGATCCCACTTTTTTTAGGAACAACTTGGATCGGACTTACCCATTTACTGTCTGAGATGGGGTAGATAATGCCAACATCTAATAGTTTTAATACCTCGGCTTTTACTACCTCTTTTATGTGTAGGTTAAGTCTTCTTTAAGCATCGCGAGTGGGCTTTGCTTTATCCTCAAGGTAGATATAATGCATTCACTTGGCTGGACTTATCCCCTTGATGTCAGCAATGGTCCATCCAATGGCAGATCTATGCTCCCTAAGAACTCTTAATAGTTTCTCTTCTTCTCCAACACTCAAATTAGCAGCCATAATCACAGGTAATGTCTTCTTCTCTCCCAAATAGACATAAGTTAAATGCTCTAGCAACTGCTTCAATTCAAAGGTTGTGCCTGGACAATAGAAGGTAGAAGAGTAGTATTAGTAGGTATGAGAGATTCAAATGGAGGAGCATACTTACTTGGATGTTTTAAAGAAGCCTCAAGGAGGTGCACAACTTTAATGATGTCATTAGTAACATCTTCAGGTTCTTGCTCAATATCTACTTTTGTAAAACCATGGGTAAGGGTAGTCTCCAATGGATCAATGTGATGAACCTAAAAAGCTTGCTCAACAAAAGTTTTTTTGATACATACATTAAAGCATTCCATATCATCTTGAGGTCGTTTTAATGCATCAAATATTTTGAACTCTATTTTCTCACCATTTACCTTCATACTTACTATACCCTTTTTCACGCAAATTTTTGTATTAACGGTTCTCATGAAGGGTATTTCTAAGATGATGGGCAGAGGTAATGGTATAAGGCATTCTTCCATATCTAACACAATGAAATCAGCAGGTAGAATGAACTCACCTACCTTTACTAGGACATCCTCAAGAATACTTCTAGGTCTTTTGATGCTTCTATCTGCCAACTGCAAAGTGATGAAAGTTGGTTGAAGCTCCCTCAAACCTAGGGTTTCGAATACTGTGTATGGTAGTAGATTAACTCCCGCTCCCACACCTAGTAATGCCCGCTCAAACAGCTGGTCACCTATCCTGCAGGGAATAGTGAAACTACTCGGATCCTTCAGTTTTGGTGGTAATTTTCTTAATAGCACAACACTTACCTCTTCTGTTAGAGCTACTGTCTCATGTTCCTGAAACTTCCTCTTATGAGTGCAACAATATTTTAGAAATTTAGCATAAGCAGGTATTTGTTGAATTACATCTAATAAGGGAATGTTTATTTCTACTTTCCTCAAAGTTTCAAAGATATCAAGTAGTTTATTTTCTTTCTTTTGTTTTACTAACCTTTGCAGGAAGGGTGGTGCATTCACCTTCTCTGTCTCACCTACCTTTGATGCCTTTGGTTTCTCTAGAGATGCTTTTGCAGACTCATCGGTTCCTATGACCTTACCATTTTTTAGGATTGTGACAGGCTTTAGTTGCTGGTGCCCTCCAGGGTTAGGTAATGTTTGAGCCGGAAGCTCACCTTGCTTTCTGCCACTTAGTTCTTTAGCCAATTGCCCCATTTTTACTTCTAACCTTTGAATGGCTTGTTTGTGTTTTGCAGTGGTCTGTCTTAGCTCAGTCCAAAATTGCCTTTCGTCTGCCATGAACTGATCTTGTGAGGTCATCAACTGTTGTTTTTGAGTTGCCAATTGCCTCACAAGACTTTCGAGCTCACTTTTCTTTGTTTCGGGAGCTGAGTGAGCTGCTGGCTGGGAATTCCTTTGCTGTCCTTAATGGTTCAAGGCATTCTGATTGTTGCTTTAAGAGAAATTGGGGGTGGTTTCGCCATCCAGAATTGTAAGTGTTTGCATATGGGTTGCTCTTTAGCGAATAATTGCTTGGTCCCACAAAATTTGCTTGCTCTGGGTCTGCAGATGGATACAAAGGACATATCTAAGTATTATGATCAAATTGAGAACATATAGCACATACCTAGAGTGGTGTAGCTGGTGGATTAAGTGAGGCATTCTAAGTAGTCATGGCTTTAACAAGAAGATCTAGTTTCTTCTCCACAACAGCTATTTGGGTAAAGGATCCTCCATTTAGGGTTACCTCATACATACCTTTGTTCTTGGATCCATGTCTAGCTCTAGAGGAGAATTGTTGGGTGTGCTCACTTAAGGTCTCGAATAGCTCCATGGCTTATTCACTGCTTTTCTCCATCAGCACTCCTCCACAACCTAAATCCATAATACTTTTATTAGTATCACTTAAACCTTTATAGAAAGCTTATACTAGTTCATCCTGAGGTAGATTATGATGTGGGCATTTGAGTAGCAGCTCGTTGAAATATCCTCATGCCTCAAAGAACAGGTCTCCATCCTTCTGTTGGAAAGACTGAATCTCCTTCCTCATTTGCCTCGTCTTTTGGGCTGGGAAAAATTTTCTTAGGAACTTGCTGGCCAACTCCTCCCAAGTATGGATAGAAACTGCAAGCAATGAATTGTAACACAGTTTAGCATTATCTTTTAAGGAAAAAAGGAAAAGAATTAACCTGATTCCTTCTTGGTCTAGGCCCCAGATGTGCTGGAACTTGCAGAGATCAAAGAATTCCCGAAGGTGCAAGTATAGATCCTCATTAGGTTTACCCCTAAAGTGAGTTAATGCACTGACTATCTATGGAGATATGTAGTAATTGCCTTCCGCCTTTGGTTGATAAGCAATGCAAGATGGCTGGTCGAGATTCCGTGGGATGAAGGATTGCTTCATCGGTCTTCGCTCAGGTGGTTGTTGGTTTTCTAGCTATTCTGCCATTGATGCTTCTTCCTCGGATTCTTCTTCTACCTCTTCAGAGTTATCTCTAAGTCTTCGTCGAATAGTCCGCTCAAGCTCTGTATCAAGGGGAAAGAAAGTAGGATGCCTGGATCGAAGCCTTTGCATGAATCAGCAAAAACCAATTTAATGCAGCAGTTCAGCACTGCTGCTCGGGTAGCCTCTGCCTCAGATGCACTCGATCCCACAAGGCAGTGCACTCGATTGCAGTGCCTCAGAGAGCTTCTGCTGCAATACCTGAAACACAACAGAAAAAGAAAATAGATTAGGTTTTTGATGAAACAAAATAAAGCTAAAAAAACATAAACTTAGAATTTTTAGATTTTTGATAAAAATAAAACAGAATTAAAAATAAAAATGACTAACTTAAACGAAAATAATTCTAAAAGGAAATTTAACGCAATCCCCGGTAACGGCACCAAAAACTTGTTGATCATTTATCTACCTAAATTTAATAAGCAAATAATCGAACTTGTTTTACTTGCAAGTGCATAAGGTCAACAGTAACATAGTGTGCAAATGCGAGATCATCTCCACAGGGATTGGTAAATTTCGTTTTAGAATCGATTTCATAATGTAAAAATGATAGAAATAAATATTGAGTCTAGATTGATAATGATAAGAACATAGGGCTTTTATGTCTACCACTAATCATACTTTCCTAATAAGTAATGTGTCAATGCGCTAGCTCTCCTGTTGTGAGTTTTAAATTACTCGCAAGCGCACGAGTCGTTTGCAATATAGGGTTGTGTAAGTGCGAAGTCGAATCCATAAGGAATTGCGTTGTGAAAATATATTTTTATCTAAACTAACCCTATTTTAACCTAGTTTCGAATTTTGGATTGTATCTTGCAAAGAAATATAAACTAAACTAAATTGATTTAAAAACAACTGATAAAAACACTAAAGTTTTCTGAATCCATCCCACCAAAGTAAAGCATATATCTTCATGTTCTATATAAAAACAATCTATCAAATCATTCCATGAATCCACCATTATACTAATCACGACGAATACCTAAACTAAACCAAAACCATCCAATGTATCAGTTTAATTCACAAATCACAATGGATATCCAATCTAATTTGAAAGATCTGCTATATCCGGTAGATGAAACACAAGGAATATCCAATTTAACAATTTAAAAGCAAACATTCATTAGATTTTACTCAAATAATTGAACAGAACATTTATACTAAAAATATCATAATTGTATGAACAAATCTGAAAATATTATGCCAAACAATGGCGAGGCTTCATCTTCAACCTTAGATGAAGATTTTAGCCTCTCATAATTATGAAACTAAAGTTCACAATAAAAGTGCTAAACATTAAACTTTAAAACTAAAAAAGAAATAAATTAAAACTGACTATACATTGGGAGAAATTCCACTCGCTGTTGGACGGCGTTTCCCCTCGTGGTAGCAAAGCCTTCAAGATCCACCAGAATGCTAGCAGAAGTCCTCCGGATTGCACACTAATTGCTTCAGTGAGGTGGGGCTTTTATAGGGAAACTCAAGAGTGAAATGTGTTTCAAATTCGATGTGGAATACTGCCTGAGTGCGCTCGATCACAGTCTTGTGTGCTCAAGCGCAGCATGGTGCACTACCTGACCTTTGTCCACTAAAACTGCCATAACTTTCTCTAGAAAAATCATTTTTATGAGCTGTGAAATTCTCTAGGAAATAGACATTCGGATCTTTCCAAACATATATGGCTCACCTTCTGGTTCTTCCTAAATCAATACAGTAAATTCCACAAAAATGACTGATCTAACACTAAGGTTTTTTGAATCCACCTCACCAAAGTAAAGCATATATCTTCATGTTCTATATAAAAATAATCTATCAAATCATTCCATAAATCCACCATATACAAATCATGGTGAATATCCAAACTAAACCAAAACCATCCAATGTATCTGTTTAATTCACAAATCACAATTGATATCCAATCTAATTTGAATGATCCGTCGTATCTGGTAGATGAAACACAAGGAATATCTAATTTAATAATTTAAAAGCAAAAAATCATAAGATTTTGCTCAAATAATTGAACAGAACATTTATACTAAAAATACCAGAATTGTATGAACAAATCTGAAAATATTATGCCAAACAATGGCGAGGCTTTATTTTCAACCTTAGATAAAGATCTTAGCCTCTCATAATTATGAAACTAAAGTTCACTATAAAAATGCTAAACATTAAACTTTAAAACTAAAAAAGAAATAAATTAAAACTGACTATACATTGGGAGAAATTCCACTCGCGGTTGGGTGGCGCTTCCCCTCGTGGTAGCAAAGCCTTCGAGATCCACCAGAATGCTAGCAGAAGTCCTCCGGATTATACACTAATTGCTTCAGTGAGGTGGGGCTTTTATAGGGAAACTCAAGAGTTCAATATGTTTCAAATTCGATGTGGGATACTGCCCGAGTGCGCTCAATCATAGTTTTGTGCACTCGAGCGCAGCATGGTGCACTACCTGACCTTTGTCCACTAAAACTGCCATAACTTTCTCTAGAAAAATCATTTTTACGAGCTGTAAAATTTCTCCAAAAAATAGACATCCGGATCTTTCCAAGAATATATGGCTCATCTCTTGGTTCTTCCTGAATCAATACAATAAAATCCACAAAAATGACTGATCTACCATGCTGAAATCACACACAGCCTGACCTTTGTGTACTTAAACTGCCATAACTTTCTCTAGAAAAATCATTTTTACAAGCATAAAATTTTTCAAAAAATAGACATCCAAATCATTCTAAGCATATATGACTCATCTCTTGGTTCTTCCTGAATCAATACAGTAAAATCGACAAAAATGACTGATATGTATAGGCAATTCTAGCAATTTTAGTGAAACTCCTTTCCGAGTGCTTGTAAACCTGTAAAACAACAAAAACAACTGAAAGTAACAAATTCTTAAGCTAACAAATGTAAATTAAGGGCCAAAATATGCAATATTTGGCACTCATCACCTACCATGAATACCTAATGGTTGTCAACCTAAGGGCTTCGTCCGCTCCTTAAGCTATTGATTTTCCTAAGCAGCGAGTTAGGAATGGTGTATACTCTAGTTAGGCATGGTGTATACTCTAACTCTTTTCTCTCTTAAAGGATTTAGCATGGTGTATACTGAGTTGTTCCTTAAAAGAGCATAAGGTCTGTGGAATTCGACAACCACACGAGACCTAGGGCATGTTATATACACCTGGTTTCCCATGTTGATTAACCCAAAAATCCAGCATGGATTTCCCTTGTTACTATTGTTAGACCCAGGACTCGGTCATCCAAATTGATATAACTAACTAATCCATACCACATGCATACGTTGATCAGACAAACACATACGAGTAATTCAATAATATAGGCATTAATCAATTAAAGCATCATAACATGGCGATTTGCAAAGGCAATAATACTTATATATAGAAAAGCATAACTAGGGCTTCAATCATGCCCTCTTAAGAAGTTAGTTACACATGAATGCGATGCTAAACATCTTCATAAATAAAATAAAGATAAAAAATAAAACCCGAAGAATACTGTGGAGAAGGGTCGTCAATTCCTCTCCAAAACTTACAACTCAAAGGCCAAATCAAAAGTAAAGTTTCTGTGTTTTACAAGCCTATATATAGGGTTCTAAGGACACCTCGAAACCCTAATTTCCAAAATAAGACCCGAAGAAATCTTTCCAAAACTGGCTCTGCCACCTCTCTGTGCATGTGCGCTCATCTCATGTTTCTACGCTCGAGCGCATGGTTGTGCTCGAGCCTTCTGGATGTGTGCACGAGTGCTTGTGCGCTCGATCACAAAAACTTTGTGCTCGATCGCACCTAACTGGTTCCAAATCTTTAGTTTTTCTTCCTTAGAGCTCCAAAATGCTATCTTTTCTGTAAAGACCTATGAAAAACACAGAAAACATAAAAATGAAGTAGAATATACTAAAATACATAAACAAAGAGCCTAACAACTGTAAATTAAGGGGCTTAAATATGAATATTTAAGTACTTATCAGTAGCATGTTTTTTTTAATACTTTTTAGTTGAAAAAGATTGTATGTTCTTATGAAAGTATTTCTTTTGGACTTTCATTATGCTTTCTGAAAGCTTGTTGAATTGATTTGTTTATCATATGTTCATTCACTTTATGTTATTGGTATGATAGAACTTGGTTACGGAGATTCTAGAACCATTTCTATACTAGTGTTGAAGCTTAAAGAATTTGATAGATCAAACACCTTTAAAATATAGTTTTTATTTACTTTAGTATGATTTGTATTAAACTAATGTTGTTTGAAATGTATGAAGTAGCTTAAGGTAGTTAATTTGTAAATGATGGTTCGTCGAAGGAAAAAGATTTAATAACTTCTTGTATGAATTTGATTTTGCACCTAATGAATAATGAATAATTTCAATAAAATATATTTTCTTACTTATTATGCTTGTATTAACTTTTAAGTGAAAAAAATACTAAACTGGTGACCCAAACCAATTCAAATCAATTTGAATGGGTTGGAGTTGGAGTTGAATTGATTCATGGGTTGGACTTAGATGCATTTATGGGTTGGGTTAGATTGAGATTTTTCCAACCCGAACCAATCCATGCTCAGCCTTATTATTACCAATAGCAATAGGTTTTGTTAAAATAAAAACCAAGAAAGTGACGACCAGTGATAAATAACCAAACCGATCCTGAGCACAATCCTAGTCATAGATCTCCCTTCCTTTTATAATGCAATCCTTAGACAACTAGGGATGAATGCCATAAGAGCAGTAGTTTCAACTTATCATTAGAAAATGAAGTTTCCAACGGAGAATGGAGTAGGATAAGTAAAAGGCAACCAAGCGGCGGAAAGAACTTGTTACTTGGCCTCATTGCAAGGGAAAGACAAGGCTAGCGTTCACAAGACCTAAGAGATGAACCAAAACCCAAAGAAGAAGACCTATGGAGGAATTGGTACTAATACCCCTCAAGGAAGAGGAACCAGAGAATGTGGTATAGATCAGCATAAGACTAGAGGGCGAACTTCGAACACAACTAGTCTCCTTCCTCAAGGAAAATAGAGATGTGATCGCTTGGTCCGTAGCAACATGATCGATCCAAAAACAATACTGCACCAACTGAACATAGACCCTAATAAAAAATTAATCATTAAGAAGAAACGAGCATTTGTGGTAGAAAGACAGCAAGCCATTGATGTAAAGTCAACAAGCTCTTGGAGGCAGGATTCATCAGAAAAATTGACTACCCTCAGCAGTTAGCCAAAGTAGTAGTAGTAAAGAAAGCAAAAGGGAAGTAGAGGATCTGCATATATTTCACCGACCTAAACAAAGCATGTCCTAAAGACAGCTTTCCTCTGCTAAGAATCAACCAGCTAGTTGAGGGACTTTGGGGTACGAGATGTTGAGCTTTATGGATGCCTACTCATGTTTCAACCAGATCAGGATATATGAGCCAAACCAGCTGAATACTGCTTTCATGATAGAAAAAAGCCTTTACTATTACAACATGATGCCATTCGGGTTGAAAAATACTCGAGCAACTCGTCAACAAACTATTCAAAGATTATATCGGAAGAAACATGGAGGTATATGTTGACGACATGTTTGTCAAAAGTGTTCAATCGATACACCACATAGCTTACCTTAAAGAATGATTTTCAGTACTAAGAAAACACTATATGAAACTCAACCCCTCAAAATGTGTCTTCGAGGTAACTTCAGCAAACATTCCTTGGTTTTGTGGTCACCCGAAGAGGAATTGAGGCAAAACCCGAAAACATCAAGGTTTTCTTAGACATGGAAGCCCCAATAAGCGTGAAGGAAGTTTAACAACTCACTGGCCGAATCACAGTACTAGGTCATTTCATGTCTAAATCAGCAAACAAATGCCTACCTTTCTTCAAGGGATTGAAAAAGATCCCAAACTTCCAATGGACAAAGGAGTGTCAGCACTTATTCGAGGAACTGAAAAGGTACTTATGTTCGCATCTCCTTCTAATCAAACCAAAGGAAAGAGAAGAAATCTACTTGTACCTTATAACCATCTAATCACATCAATCCTAGTAAGAGAGTAAAAGAAAGTACAAAGACCATTTTACTACGTGAGCAGAGTACTCCAAGATGCAAAGACACGATACCAACCTCTCGAAAAGTTGGCATTCGAGGTGGTCATATCGGCCCTATTTTCAATCACACCCCATCAATGTTCTAATCGATTATCCCTTAAAAACGGTACTCCAAAAACCTGATCTCTCGGGATGACTAGTAAAGTGGTCCATATAATTGAGACAATTTGAGATAAGGTTCAAGCCTAGACCAGTAGTCAAGGCCCAAGCACTGGCTGACTTCATTGTCAAGTGCATATTCCCTGAAGGAGCACCGAAAGAACCAGAATAAAAGAATTAAAAAAGAGAAAACTTGGAAACTCTTCATAGATGGCTCCTCCAGGAATCGAGGAAGTGGTGCAGGACTCATTCTGATTAGCTCTGAAGAATTCACAGTGGAATACACCATATAGTTTAACTTCAGGGCATTAAACAATGAATCTAAGTATGAAGCATTTTTTGCCGGACTAAAGCTAGCCCGATCCTTGATCGCAAAAAATCTAGAGGTATTCAGCGACTCTCAGCTAGTTGTAAACTAGGTGACTAGGGAATATGAGGCAAAAGGAACACGAATGATCCAGTACTTAGCCAAAGTGAAGCAACCGATAAGCACGTTCAAAAAGGTCAGTATGAATAGAGTACCAAAGGTAGAAAACGCCAAGGTCGACGCCCTAGCATAGCTAGCCTTATCTAAGACCTCTGACCTCCTAAAAGACGTATATGTCAAAATCCTATCAAGACCAAGTGTGAGTGAAAAGGAAATCATGGACATCGAGGACGGGTATAGTTAGATAGATCCGATTGTCAAGTACCTAACAATTGGTGAGATCCCAAAAGCCAGAGCAAAAACAAGGAAGCTCTTGTCCAAGGCAGCTCACTATTGCCTGGTTGAAAGTAGATTACATCGGCAGTTCTTTCATAACCTTACCTCAAATGCCTCAAACCTTGGGAAGTAGACTACACCCTAAGGGACATACATGGGGGTTTGTGGAAACCATTTGGGCAGACGAGCTCTAGCCCACAAGATATTAAGACAAGATTAATATTAGCTCGGACTTCAAAAAGAAACCACAGAGTTTGTCAAGAAATGTATAAAGTGCCAAAAATTTGCACCAATTCCTTGAGTCTCTACAACCCCATTGATAGGTGTGACAAATCTAATCCCATTTGCAATGCGGGGTATGGACATACTCGCCCATTCCCAAGAGCATCGAGACAGCTTAAATTCTTTATCATAGCAATCAACTACTTCACGAAGTGGGTGGCAGAGGAGCTAATTGCAAAGATAGCAAAGAACAAAGCCAAAGTTTTGTTTGAAAGTCAATCTTCTACCACTACGAAATCCTAAGGGTGTTGGTGACCGAAAATGGGAAGTAATTCGAATGAAAACGATTTAAAAAGTTCTATCGAGACTTGCACATCAACCAATGATTCATATAAGTAGGATACCCTCAGGCCAATGGTCAGGCTGAGGTAACAAACAGAGCAATACTACAAGCCCAGAAGAAACAACTTAAAGAGGCCAAGGGACTTTAGGTCCAAGAGTTTCCATACACACAATGGGCCTACAAAACCACGCCTCGATCACCAATGGGAGAAACATCTTTCTTCCTAGCTTCCGAATCTGAACCTGTGGTCTTTATCAAGGTGGAAGAATCTTCCTTTAGAGTTAAAACTCTTCAATCTAAGCAGCAACGATGAAGGTCCAAAAGCAAACCTAAACCTAATCGAAGGGTCCTGAGACGAACTTTGCTCAAACTTGCCACATATCAGCAAAGGATGACCAAGTACTATAACTCCAGAGTAGTACAAAAAACCTTCAGAATCAGAGAACTGGTCCTCCGAAAAAAAGAAGTCTCTGACCCCTGCAACATGGGGAAGTTCTCTGCGAATTAAGAAGGCTCATATCGCAACAGAAGGGTAATCAGAGCAGAAACCTTTAAGTTGGAAACGCTAAATGGCACACCTTTATCATGAAGATAGAATTTGAAGAATTTGGGAAAGTTCTATCAATAAGTCACAAATGTAAAATGGAAATGATTCATGTAAGCACTCCAATTTCATCAATCTGAATGAATATTTTGCCTAAGCTTGTCTACATCTCATAAACATCCATGTTGGACATCCTCCACGACCGATGATCAAGGTGAGATGCCCAAAATAATATCCACATTGGACATCCTCCACAGCCGAAGATCAAGCTGAGATGCCTAAAATAACATCCACATTTGACATCCTCCACAACCAAAGACCAATGTGAGATGCCAAAAATTACATCCACATCGGACATCCTCCACAGCCAAGGATCGAGTTGAGATGTTCAAAATAACATCCATATGGGACATCCTCCATGGCTAAGGACCAAGGTGAGATGCCCAAATAATATCTGCGTTTAACATCCTCCACAGTAGATGACCGAGTTGAGATACCCAAAAAGGCTTCCATATCAGACATCTTTCATGCCTGATGACCGAAGTCAAAGATCCAAAAGATAACTTGAGGCTACATAGAGGAAAACTTTGACATCTAGCATGAAGACTCGAAAGATAACTTATGCTTCACAAAAGAAAACCCCTAAGTCAGGCACGAAGACCCAAAAGATAACTTAGGGTTCCATAAAGAAAAACCCATAAGTCAGTCACGAAGACTTAAAAAATAACTTAGGGCTCCATTAAGGAAAACTCCTAAGTCGGGCACGAAGACTCGAAAAATAACTTAGGGTTCAACAAAGGAAAACCCCTAAGTCGGGCACGAGGACCTGAAAAGAAACTTGGGGCTCCATGAAGGAAAACCTCAAGTTAGGAAAAAATAACTTAAGTTTATAAAAGAGAAACCAAGAGTAAGACGTAAAGAGCAACCCATAACACAAGGAATGACAAAGTATAAAGGCAGTAGGATGTAAAAATAAAGAAGCAATAAAACATATCCATGACATAACAAAAAATATATATCTGATACAACCCAAAATTTCAAAATATAACAAATATAAAAAGAAGGAAACAAATCCTAAGCTTGGGTATCTTGGCCATCCTCAGAAACTTAAGTATCTTGGTTAACATGGACATCTCCCCTCTACTGCAGACCATTAAGTGGAACCGAAACATCTCGAAAAAAAATTGAATAACACCATCCTCTAAAGAAGTCCCGCCGCCAGACAGAGACATCTTGGACAGCTCCATGCGAACCATACTGAGCTCAATGCCAGGATGAAGTGCAACCACCTTATCCTAGGCCTCATTGAATCCAGTAAAGAACTTTGCAGTAGTCTTATCGTAGAAATCAGCTTCAAAAGTAGTAAACTTCCTGTACACCTCAATGACCCTCTCTGATGACGTCTCCAGCTCATTTTTCAACCACTTGAGCTCAGCTCTCAACCAATCAACCTCAACCCTAGCTTCCTCAGCTTAAGAAGATTCCATTTAGACCTCCACTCTCAAAGCACGACAGGCCTAGAGATCTTCCCTCTCCCTGGTCAGCTAACCGACCTCTTGGATAGCCCGATGGTAGCTCTCCGCAATCATGGTACAAAACATTATGACTTGAGGAAGAAGAAAAAGAAGTCAGAAGCTGACCAACAAAACTCAACACAATCATAAAGCATGAAAAAGACATACTTTTTTAGCGGATTGGCTCATAATGTCGGTCACGACCTCAAGAGGATACCTCATGATCATAGCTTCATCTTTGGGTAAGATGGATCCCCAGATAAACTGGTGAGCAATCTTCAGATCGTCAAAGGCTGAATCTGTATGAAGAATAGACCAACTGCCTCGAAAAACATCAGGGCCAGACCCAAAAGACCCATCACCGAGAACTAATCGAAAAATAGGCTAACCTTCCTTAACAATAAACTCAAAAGTAGAATGCTCTCTTGAACCCAAAAACCCATCAACATGATGCCTTTTCCTTCACTTAGTAGGACGAGGAGAAACCCCTATGGAAGCAGAAGTAACAGGGGCTGTTGAAGTAGGGGAAACATAGGCAGCTGGTGGAGAAGGCTGATTCTACCTAGCAACGATTAGGTAAAGAAGTCAAGACCTGTCAGCAGCCATGGTTGGAAGAAAAAAGAAGCAAAAGTAAATATAACAATAAATACATAAACATAAAAAGAAAAATTCTAAAGCTAATTCAAAAACCAACTACCAACGGTGGCCCGACTAAGCTCATAAAGATTAAGGACGTTTTCATCTAATAACTCTTGGTGAAGATTGGTTTAGAACTCATCCTATCAAGAAGGTTTTCCTTGATCTCACCCAAGGTAAGAGGATCCCTCGGAGACTCAAAATCCCTATAATCCCACTCCTGTCTGAATGGAAAATGGTCCTTATGTCGTTCAAGAAGAACCTCTTCTTCCAATCATGAATAGAAGATGGGTTATCAACTACGACCTTCCTATTCACCCGTGCGGATTGAAACCAATCAGAATTTTGAAGCTTTTTAATAACATAGACGTTGCGAAAAAGGTCTAAGGAAAAGAGTATGTGATGGCCATGTTTCCTAAGGCCCAGAATAAAATCAATAACCATCCTCATTGAGTTAGGAAGAAGTTGGTTAAGAGCTATGTAAAAAGGCCTAGAAACCTTGGCTACTTCTGGGTCAATAGAAAGATGGAACCCCCCCTTGAAGTGGTCCTCATAAACGCATATCTCATACAGAGATTTCCCACGGATTGGGCTGTATGCCCTTGATGAGTGAAAAATATTGCATATTTTGGCCCCTTAATTTACATTTGTTAGCTTAAGAATTCGTTACTTTGAGTTGTTTTTCGTTGTTTTACAAGTTTATAAGCCTGGAAATGAGTTTCACTAAATTGCCAGAATTGCTCGTACAGATCAGCCATTTTTTAGGATTAAACTGTATTGATTCAGGAAGAACCAGAAGATGAGCCATATATGCATAGAAATATCTGGATGTCTATTTTTTGGAGAATTTGATAGATCAATAAAATGATTTTTCTAGAGAAAGTTATGGCAGTTTTAGTAGACAAAGGTTAAGTTGTGCATGATTTCAACGTGACAGATCAGCCATTTTTGAGGATTTAACTATATTGATTCAAAAATAACCAGGATATGAGCCATATATGCTTGGAAAGATCCAAATGTCTATTTTATAGGAAATTTTACGGATCAATAAAATGATTTTTCTAGAGAAAGTTATGGCAGTTTTAGTAGACAAAGGTCAAAGAGCAAAAGCTGGAATCTGCAGTATCCCACATCGGATTGGAAACACATTGCACTTGTGATGTTTCCTTATATAAGCCCCTCTTCACTTCATCTTTAGTGTGCAATTCTTGAGCCACTTTGGTACAAACTGGTGGACCGTCTGCTTGTATTCTGGTGGATCCCAAAGGCTTTGCTACCACGAGGGGAAGCGCCGCCCAACAGCGAGTGGAATTTCTCCCATGTATAGTAATTTATTTCTTTTTTAGTTTTAAAGTTTAATGTTTAGTACTTGTATTGTGAACTTTAGTTTCATAATTATGAGAGGCTAAAATCTTCAAACTAAGGTTGAAGATGAAGCCTCGCCGTTGTTTGGCATAATAGTTTCAGATTTGTTTATACAATTCTGATGTTTTTTTAGTATAAATGTTCTGTCAATTATTTGAGTAAAATCTTATGATTGATTGCGTTTAAATTATTCTGTTGGATATTCTTTGTGTTTCATCTGATGGATACATCAATTTTTTTTTTTATTAAATTGGATTTCCTTTGTGATTTGTTAAAAGTTGATACATTGGATGCTTTTGGTTTAATTGGGATATTTATTGTTTTTTGTCTTAAGTTGGATTCATGGAATGTTTTGATAGGATATTTTTATATGAAAATATATGCTTAGCTTTGGTGGGGTGGATTCAGAAACCTTAGTGTTTTTATCATTAGTTTTTAAATCAATTTAATTTAAGTTTATATTTCTTTTGCAAAAATACAACTCAAAATTTGGAACTAGGTTAAGATAGGGTTAGTTTAGATAAAAATAATTTTTCACAACGCAATTCCCTGTGGATTCGACCACGCACTTGCACAACACTATATTGCAAACGACTCGTGTGCTTGCGAGTAATTTAAAACTCACAACAAGTTTTTGGCGCCGTTGCCGGGGAGTTGTTTGTTTTGTGAAATTTTTGTCTGAATTAATTTTATTTTTCTACTAGTTAGTTAGCATTGTTTGTTTGATTTTTCTTTTTGGAAATTTTATTTTATTTTATTTGTTTCTATTTGCGTTGTTAAATAAAAAAATAATAAAAAAATATATTAAAAAAACATTTTTGCAAATTTCTGCTGGCTAGGTTATTTTAGATCCCGACTTAGAAAGGACTCTTAGGAGACAGAAAAGAGCACTAGTTGAAAGAGAGACAGTTGAAATGGGGGAAAATTTTAGGAATGCAAATCATCCGGAACATGTAGAGCAACCTAGAGCTTGGAACGTGGACTCCACTACATCCCTTAGGGATTTGTTCGCACCCGTTACGACTAATTCATCCTCTTGCATAGTGTTGCCACCTACCAATGCCACCCATTTTGATTTAAAGCCACATGTCATCCAACTCTTACCCTCATTTCATGGCTTAGATCTTGAGAACCCTTATAGTCATGTGAAGAAGTTCAAAGATATTTGTGCTACATTCAAATTCCAGAACTTCTCTGAGGAGTCTGTCCATCTTTGACTTTTCCTTTTTTATCTTCACGATAAAGCTAGGGCGTGGTTGGATTCCAACACGCCCGGGTCTATCACATCTTGGGAAAACCTGCTTAGTAAATTTTATCATAAGTTTTTCCCAATGTCTAGAGTGAATGAGTGCCGAAAAGAGATTAGTTCTTTCACTCAGGACGAGGATGAGAAGTTCTCTGTGAGCTGGGAGCGCTTCAAAGAGTTACTGATCAGGTGCCCTCCACATGGATATGAAAAGTGGAGACTCGTTCAGTTCTTTTACCAAGGGTTGACTCAACCCAACCGTAGCATGATCGAGTCTATGAATGAGGGAAAATTCTTGAGTCTGACGAGGGAGGAAGCATACAAGGCGTTGGACAAGTTGTCCGATAACTCGCAACAGTGGGATTTTTCAAGCTGTCGAGATAAATCCACTCGTGCTCCCAAGAGAGGAGGCATCTATGAGGTAAAGGAGGACACTGACCTGAGGATGAAGTTAGATGCTCTCACTAAGAGGATTGACACTCTCACTGTGGGCCAATCCATCAATGCTGCCAACACATTCAATGTTGATAGTTGTTCCATCTATGTTAGTCCCATGCATCTAGCACAGAATTGTCCATCAATGCCGGCTTTTGCCGAGTATCCTATGGAACAAGTAAATGCTTTCAATGACTATCGAAGGCAGTCAAATGGATCGTACTCCGAGACGTACAATCCAGGGTGGCAGAACCACCCAAATTTTTCATAGAAGCAGAACCAACCAATGAATCAGGGAGGAGCCCCTCATCATGCTCACAATCAATATCCTCCCGGATTTTCCCCACAAATTCCTAGTCATGGTCGTTCTGCCCATCCAGCACCATCACCTGCTTATCAAGCACCCACTCAAACACCAGTGCCAGTTTCACAGTCGCTAGAGGACACCTTTAAGGAGTTCATGAAGATGACTAGCCAAAATATGAGTGATGTGAGGAGTGCAACAGCGGTAAACACCCAAGCAATTACCAAGCTGGAGAGTCAAATAAGGCAAATTGCAAGTCACTTAGGTGAGAGAGAGAAAGTAAAGCTCCCCAGTCAACCCGTGCCCAACCTAAAGGGACAATTTATGGTTGGAAATTCTTCACATCTTACGCAAGGGGAGGAACAAGTGCAATCGATTGTTACACTAAGGTCTGGGAGACAAGTGGACAATCGAGTAGAAGAGAACCCTACTGTGCAGCAAGGGGAAGAAGGTGGCAATAAGGAGAAGAGAGATGCTGAGCCATCTACATCCACACCTACTGTGAAGGACCCTACTAGGTCATTTATACCTAAAGTGTCTTACCCCGAGAGATTACAATTTCCCAAGAAAGGAGGGAAGTATGAGGAAATTTTGGAGGTATTCAAGCAAGTCCAAATCAATATCCCTTTTTTGGATGCCATCCATCAAGTGCCGTCATATGCCAAGTTTTTAAAGGACTTGGTCACTATCAAGAGGAGGACGAATGTCCCGAAGATGGCATTTTTGACCGAACCGGTTAGCTCAATCCTTCAGTACAAGCTACCCATCAAGTATAAGGACCTAGGGAGTCCTACCATCTCTTGCACGATAGGAGTCAGCCAGATCAAGAGGGCTCTATTGGATCTAGGAGCAAGTGTGAATCTTTTGCCTTACTCAATCTATCTGCAGTTAGGGTTAGGAGAATTGAAGCCCACAAACACAATGCTTCAATTGGCTGACAGGTCAGTGAAAATACCACGGGGAATAGTTGAGGACGTTTTGATAAAAGTAGATAAGTTTTATTTCCCCGTGGATTTTATTGTGCTTGATACAGAGCCAGTTCAGAATGTAGGGATTCAGATACCGGTTATTCTAGGGCGACCATTCTTAGCCACAGCTAACGCCCTGATTAATTATAGGACAAGGGTGATGAAGATTTCGTTCGGAAATATGACAGTGGAGTTAAACATCTTTGATATCACTAGGCAACCACTGGAGTATGATGAAGTGAGAAATGTATGCTTGATAGAGGAGATTCTTGAGGAGACTGTGAACAAATCAAGCATTGAGGATCCCCTGGAGGCATGCTTTGCTCACTTTGGAGAGAACTTGGGCTTAAATAAGTTACTCAAGTAAGTGAATGCCATTTTGGAGTCTGATCCTCGGGAGAGCAATGAAACGAAGGAAACCGCAGCACCTGAAACCAAAAAGGAACTTAATCCTTTATCGGATAATCTTAATTATAAGTTCCTAGGTCCAACCGATTGTTTGCCTGTGATTATAGCATCAGATTTGGGTAAGGTTCAAGAGGAGAAATTATTAGATGTTTTAAGAGAGCACAAGGAAGCTATCTGCTGGACTATAGAGGATATTAAGGGAATCAGCCCCTCATTGGTAATGCACAAGATACAATTGGAGGAGAATGCCAAGCCATCGAGGGAGCCACAAAGAAGGTTTAACCCAGCTATGCAAGAGGTTGTGAGGGCAGAAGTAATGAAGTTGTTAGATGCAGGGATCATTTATCCCATCTCTGATAGCAAGTGGGTGAGTCCGATTCATGTCGTGCCAAAGTAGGCTAGATTGATGGTAGTGATAAATAAAGACGACGAGTTGGTTCCAACTCGTGTGCAATCAGGATGGAGAGTGTGTCTAGACTACCGTAAGTGGAATGCTACCACAAGGAAGGATCATTTTCCACTCCCATTTATTGATCAGATGGTGGAGCGTTTAGCTGGGCACGATTACTAACGTTGGGTCTGGCTGAAAACGTTAAACTTAGCGCTCATGGGAGGCACCCCACAGCTTATTCTTTTTGTTTACTTATTATTTGGCATATTTATGATTAATGTTTGTTTCCAGTATTTTTGTTTTCAAGTCTTTATTTTTCAGGGACAACGTGTACTTCAGTTCAAGTTTAGGGGTATGCTATGAGCCATACCAGTCCAGCTAGTTCTCCATCTCCCAGGTTAGCTCTTTCCATATTATTCACATATTGGGGTCAATGTGTAATTTAAGTTTGGGGGTATGGGAGACACATTTCACACACTTTGTCCTAATTTGTTGTTGTTGTTTTTTTTTTTTTTTTTTTTAGTGAAGATAAATGCATGTTCATGTTTGTCTGAAAATTTTGGTTGATCTGAAAATTTTTGATGTGATTTCATTGGTGAGTTTAAAACTTTGAACACAGGATCTGATGATAGAGTTTAAACTTTAGCTACTTACTTTAGGCATTCGAGAATTCACATGTTTGATTTAATCTAACACGTGCACATTAGCATATATTTGTGTGAGGTATGACATGTGATGTTAATGTGTATGTTTCTTATCTTAACTGAAACGGGATGACTTGTTGGATAAACACTTGGGCATAGAAAAGCATAAAAAAATACTACTAATGATCATCATCAATAAACTTTCCACTGAGTAACTGGACCTATTGCCTCAGTAAGCAGTGAGTGTTCACGTCAAAATGTGAGAATTTTATTCATAATGATCATTGCGAAACTTTCTGCTGAGTAACTGGACCTCTTGCCTCAGTAAGCAGTGAGTGTTCACGTCAAAAGGTGAAAATTTTGCTTGGTAGCATTAAGGACAGTTTAGTTTCATAGCCTTCTTGACTCGAGTTAGTAAGTCCTTAGGGGATGTCTTTACACCTAATGCCCTAAAACCATCTGGTTTGGGAGTCATTGACTCAACACTCGTTACATGGGTCAATTAGAAGGCTTAAGGGAACTAAACATAGCAGAGCCTTATAAAAAAAAGAGAAACAAAAAAGAAAAAAATAAAATAAAACTATGTCATCGTTGTTCATTCTGATGAGAAATTATGTGAATCTTGAGATGTGGAAACATTGTACATTGAACTTATTTAGAAACCTCATCAGTATATGCTAATTCACTTTACACTGATTCAAGCTTGTAATGTCTTAGCATGCCTCTTGTAAGTAATTATGTTTTAAATTCTTATTCATTGTGAAGATAGGTTATATTTTTTAAGCTTGCTCATGAATGAATTTCATGATTTTGAGTGCTCCTTAAATTTTTGGATACCATGAGTAATGAACTTATCTTTATGTTCTTTATTTTTCATTTAGTTTTTTTTTTATTTTTTTTTATTTTGTTTTGCTAAGGGACTAGTAAAATATAAGTTTGGGGGTATTTGATGAGTGAAAAATATTTCATATTTTAGCCCCTTAATTCATTTTTGTTAGCTTAAGAATTCATTACTTTGAGTTGTTTTTCGTTGTTTTACAGGTTTATAAGCTTGGAAAGAAGTTTCACTAAATTGCCAGAATTGCTCGTACAGATCAGCCATTTTTTAGGATTAAACTGTATTGATTCAGGAAGAACCAGGAGATGAGCCATATATACTTGGAAAGATCCGGATGTCTATTTTCTGGAGAATTTGACGGATCAATAAAATGATTTTTCTAGAGAAAGTTATAGCAGTTTTAGTAGACAAATGTCAGGTTGTGCATGATTTCAGCGTGACAAATCAGCCATTTTTGAGGATTAAACTGTATTGATTCAGAAATAACCAGGAGATTAGCCATATATTTTTGGAAATATCCGAATGTTTATTTTCTGGAGAATTTTACGGATCAATAAAATGATTTTTCTAGAGAAAGTTATGGCAGTTTTAGTAGACAAATGTCAAAGAGCAAAAGCCGGAATCTGCAGTATCCCACATCGGATTGGAAACACATTGCACTTGTGATGTTTCCTTATATAAGCCCCTCTTCACTTTATCTTTAGTGCACAATTCCTGAGCCACTTTGGTACAAACTAGTGGACCATCTGCTAGCATTCTGGTGGATCCCGAAGGCTTTGCTACCACGAGGGGAAGCGCCACCCAACAGTGAGTGGAATTTCTCCCATGTATAGTAATTTATTTCTTTTTTAGTTTTAAAGTTTAATGTTTAGCACTTGTATTGTGAACTTTAGTTTCATAATTATGAGAGGCTAAAATCTTCAAACTAAGGTTGAAGATGAAGCCTCGCCGTTGTTTGGCATAATAGTTTCAGATTTGTTTATACAATTCTGATGTTTTTTTAGTATAAATGTTCTGTCAATTATTTGAGTAAAATCTTATGATTGATTGCGTTTAAATTGTTCCGTTGGATATTCTTTGTGTTTCATCTGATGAATACATCAAATTTTTTTTGATTAAATTGGATTTCCTTTGTGATTTGTTAAAAGTTGATACATTTGATGCTTTTGGTTTAATTGAGATATTTGTTGTTTTTTGTCTTAAGTTGGATTCATGGAATGTTTTGATAGGCTATTTTTACTTGAAAATATATGCTTAGCTTTGGTGGGGTGGATTCAAAAACCTTAGTGTTTTTATCATTAGTTTTTAAATCAATTTAATTTAAGTTTATATTTCTTTTGCAAAAATACAATTCAAAATTTGGAACTAGGTTAAGATAGGGTTAGTTTAGATAAAAATAATTTTTAACAACGCAATTCTCTGTGGATTCGACCTCGCACTTGCACAACACTATATTACAAACGACTTGTGCGCTTGTGAGTAATTTAAAACTCACAACAGCCCTCTCCTTATGAGGAGGGAAACAAATCTTGTACTCTTCAGGGATGCAGTATTTATGAAGAAATGTTCTAAAAAAATTTTTGGTAATATTACAAGAATATAATTCAGCTATATAGTGCATGCAGTCATGGTCTCTAAATATATGAGCACAGACTTCCTCTATCCCCTCGAGCATAAGGGTCAGAGTAGGTTAAGTCCTCTCAAAAGAGAAAAACTCACACTCGGGTTGGTAGCTAGTGCCCTCACCTTTGCGAAGCAAAGACATTGTTTAAAAAAGAACAAAGCAAGAATCCATTACCAAAATATGGAGGAGTTAAAAAGTCGAATGAAGCCGAAGCTATGGAGAAGAAAAACAAGACTAACTAGAAATAAATACTCCAAATTGTGAAGAGAATGATTCTAATTGCATTCTAGCTCTTAAATTTTTGAATTTTGAAGGTGTAAGGATGATGTAACCCCAAGCCTTCCTTAAATAGAACTTATAGTGCTCAAAGAATGAAAAAATAGACATCGAGCCTTGCAATAGTCACATCAATCACTCCAACCATCATGTCACATGGGGAAGTGCAAAAGACTTCATGGAGAAGTGTAAAAGACTTTTTCAAGTCCACTGGCATAACCCAGCCTAAAGGACAATCGAGTACCAACTTAGAAGATCCAAATTCAATGGGCCCCATACCAAGTCCATTCGCATAACCCGACCTAAAGGACAGTTGAGTACTAACCTAGAGGGTCCAAATTCAATGGGTCCCATAGCAAGTCCACTCACGCAACCCAACTTGAAGGATAATTGAGTATTGACTTGGGGTTCCAAATTCAATAGGGCTCAAACCAAGTCCACTTGCGCAACTTGGCCTGAAGCGCAATCGAGTACCAACCTAGGTGGTCCAAATTCAATGGCCCCATAGCAAGTCCACTCGCGCAACCCGACCTGAGGGACAACTGAGTAGTAACTTGGGGGGTCTAAATTCAATGGGCCCTACAAAATGTCCACACCCGTAACTCAATCTGAAGGACAGTTGAGTACCAACCTGGGGGGTCCAAATTCAATGGGCCCCACACCAAGTACCCTCGTGCAACCCGGACTGAAAGATAGCTGAGTACTGGCCTGAAGGAAAGCCAAGTACTGATATGGGGGGTCCGAATTCAATGGGTTTCACACCAAGTCCACTCACGCAACTCGAATTGAAGGACAGCCAAGTGCCGACCTGGGTGGTCCAAATTCAATAGGCCCCACACCAAGTCTTCATCACATGACTCGACCCCAATGACTGAGACCATGTACAGACTTGGGAGGACAAAATGATGCAACTTGGCCCTAACAATAGAGCCCGAATATCGACTTGGGAGGATAAAAAGATACAACTCGATCCCAATAACTGAGGCTGACTACCAACTCAGATGGATAAAAAAGACACAAATCGGAACTAACGACTGAGTTCGAGTACCAACATAGGAGGGCAAAAAGACATAACTCAGCTCCAATGACTGAGGTCGAGTACCAACCTTGGAGGAAAAAAAGGTGCAAGTTGGCTTCAATGACAAGTCAGAGGACCCAGATCAATCTTAGGACCAATTGAACATTAAGTCGGGTATCCTAAAAATCATCGCATGATTGACATCTTTTGAAAGACATTACTTCTTTAAAACTAAAATAGTCAATAGAGAAAGCATATAATATAGGATAAATATACCCTTCAATCAGAAGATGAAACCTATCAAACATAAGGGCAAAACAATAATTCTTACCCATCTAAACCCTATAAATAAGGGGTCACCCAAGCAATAAGCAAGTAAATTAGCTCCATTTTCTACTTTCTTTAACTCATAGTCTAACTTAATCTTCGGAGGGTCCTTCTCGGAGCAAACCACTTTGGGTCGGCTTTCTTTCAGGTATCTCGGACTCTGCTCATATCAAACCCAACTCCAGCACTCAACCCGGACAAGCCTCAAACAAGATCCACAGGACTCTAATAAAGCTACTTGGAATTGGTCTTGCCTTTAACAACTTGACAATATCTATCCCACAGTCACTCTCAAACCTTTCTTTTCTCAAGTAGCTATTACCATTAGAGAACAACCTCAATAGCAACATCCCAATTGAGCTTAGCCAACCTAGGCAGCTCTATATGTTTCAACTATCTACAAACAAATTCTTAACTTGTCTAATTCCCACTTAATTTTTCAATATCTCTTCTATGGAATACTTTACAGAGCCAGGAATCCAATTGGTTGGAGAAATCCCAACTTACATTGGATTCACTCTTCCCAAAATCCATACATTTCTCTTGAGAAGTAATAGATTTATGGGGAAAATACAATATTCGATATCTAATGTAAGTAGACTTGAAAGGCTTGATTTTTCATTGAACTATTTTACTGGGTCAACACCAGTAAACTTGGTGATATTGAAAAATCTAATCAGGCTCAATTTTGATGTAAACAACCTTGGAACAGAGTATAGAGATGACCTTAGCTTCCTCACTTCTTTGATGAACTGTACTTATCTAGAAGCACTAAGCCTTAACAATAATAGTCTAAAAAAAGGGGTCGCCAAATCCATAGCTAATTTTTCATCTCACCTCAGCTACTCATAAATAGGAGTAAACCAGATATCTAGTAACATACTAGTTGGAATAGAGAACCTTGAAAATCTAATGCTGATGGCAATTGAGTAGAATCTTCCTATAGGGAACATTCCCATTTCTGTTGGATATTTCTCAAACCTACAGATGTCGTTATTTGGAAAAAACATTGTCCCTATTCATCTTTAGGAAATATTTCTCTTTCTTAATAGAGCTCAGTTTAGATGAAAATGCCTTACAAGGAAGCATATCTTCAACTCTAGGGAACTGCTAGCATATGCAGAGTTTGGGTCTTTCAATAAACCACATCTCTGGTTCAATCCCAATTGAAGTAATTGGTCTTCTTTCCCTCTCAAGATGGTTTGATTTATCTCGTAACAAATTAACCAGCCCCATACCATTTGAAATAGGCAACCTGAAGAGCATACAACAACTAGACTTATCGAAGAATAATCTTTCAGGTGAATTTTCAAGCTCATTTGAGCATTTTTTTTTTTAGCTTGGATTCCCTAAATTTGAGATGTAATTCTTTCTAGGGACCATTCATTCATCTCTAAGTGCTTTAAGAGGTCTTCAAGACCTTGATATTTCACACAACTTGTTTGGAAAAATGTACATTTCCCTTTTTAAATAAACTAAACTAATCCTTCAACGATCTTGAGGGTAAGGTACCATAAGAGGGGATCTTCAGAAACACAAGTGCACTTGCAATCACCAGAAATGATAAGCTTTATGGTGGAATTCCATAATTGGATTTGCATAGTTGCCTATCTGCAGGCTCTAAGAAATTATGAAAACGCTGCACTTTCAAAATAATTATATTAAGCACTTGCTCAACTACTTTTTTCCTTCTGGTATGTTTCTTTATGATTGATGAGTGCAAAATATTACATATTTTGGCCCTTTAATTTACATTTGTTAGCTTAGGAATTTGTTACTTTGAGTTGTTTTCGTTGTTTTTCAGGTTTACAAGCACTGGGAAAGGAGTTTCACTAAAATTGCCAAAATCACCTTACAGATCAGTCATTTTTGTGGATTTTACTGTATTGATTTCGGAAGAACCAGGAGATGAGCCATATATTCTTGGAAAGATCCGGAAGTCTATTTTCTGAGGGATTTTACGGCTTGCAAAAATTATTTTTCTAGAGAAAGTTATGGCCATTTTAGTAAACAAGGGTCAAGCTGAAGATGTCTAGTGCGCTCGATCGCACCAGACTTGCGATCGATCGCAAATGCGCACTCGCACATCCCACATCGGTTAAAAATGCTCTGTAGTGTGCCAATGTGTGCTCGAGCACACCAGAGTGCGATCGATCACACTCGGGCAGTATCCCACATCGATTTTGAAACCCATTGTGCTTCGGGACTCCCCCTATATAAACACCATCTAACCTCATCATTCAGTGTACAATTCCTGAGCCACTTTGGTGTTTACCGGTGGACTTCTGCCAGCATTTTGGTGGATCCCGAAGGCATTGCTACCACGAGGGGAAGCGCCGCCCGTCAGCGAGTGGAATTTCTCCCATGTAAAGTTGTTTATTTATTTCTTTATATTCAGTTGTTTTAGTTTAAATGTTTAGCACTTTTTATTATAGCTTTATAGATGTGAGTGGCTAGACTCTTCAGCTAAGGTTGAAGATGAAGCCCCGCCGTTGTTTGGCGTAGTAGTTCAGATTTGCTTGTACAAATCTGACAATTTTTAGTATAAATGTTCTGTCAATTATTTGAGTTAATCTTATAATTGATTGAGTTTAAATTGTCTGTTGGATTTTCTTTGTGTTTCATCTGATGGATACATTGAATGCTTTTCGATTAAATTGGATTCCCTTTGTGATTTGTTAAGAGCGGATACATCGGGTGCTTTTGGTTTAGTTGGGATATTCTTTGTTTTTTGTCTTATAGTTGGATTCATTGAATGTTTTGATAGGCTATATTTTTAGAACATGTATGCTTAACTTCGGTGGGGTGGATTCGGAAACATTAGTGCTTTTTATTATTATTAGTTTTTAAATCAATTTAATTTAGTTTTAATTTATTTTGTAATATCATTCTGAATTTTGGAACTAGGTTAAGATAAAGTTAGTTTAGATTAAATTATATTTTCACAACGCAATTCCCTGTGGATTCGACCTCGCACTTGCACAACGCTATACTGCAAACGACTCGTGCGCTTGCGAGTAAATTAAAACTCACAACAAGTTTTTGGCGCCGTTGCCGGGGAGTTGTTTGGTTTGTGAAAATTTTTTGTCTGAATTGATTTTATTTTTCTACTAGTTAATTTAATTTAAAAAAATTTTAATTTAATCTAATTTAATTTTTAAAAAAAATGTGGATGAATCCAGCGCCGGTTTCACAGTCTTTAGAGGACGCCCTCAAGGATTTCATTAAAATGGCCGGCCCGTCCCTCAATGCTGCCAACACATTCAATGTTGATAGCTGTTCCATCTGTGCTAGTCCCATGCATCTAGCACAGAATTGTCCATCAATGTCGGCTTTTGCCGAGTATCCCATGGAACAAATGAATGCTTTCAATGAGTGTTGTTGGCAATCAAATGGATCTTACTCTGAAACATACAATCCAGGGTGGTGGGACCACTCTAATGTTTCATGGACGCAGAACCAACTGAGGAATCAGGGAGGAGACCCTTATCATGCTCAGAATCAATACCCTCCCGAATTTCCTCCACCAATTCCAAATTATGGTCACTCAGCTTATCCAGCACCATCACCCGCTTACCAAGCTCCCATTCAAGCGCCAGCGTCGGTTTCACAGTCATTGGAGGACACTCTCAATGATTTCATGAAAACGACTAGCCAATCTATGAGTGAAGTGATGAGTGCAACAATAGAAAACACCCAAGCGATTGCCACACTAGAGAGTCAAATTGATCAAATCGCAAGTTACGTGGGTGAAGGAGAGGAAGGAACGTTCCCCAGTCAAACTGATCCTAACCCAAAGGAACAGTTTGCGGTGGGAAATTTATTAACTCCTATGCATTGGTAGGAACAAGTGCAATCAATTGTCCCATTGAGGTTTGGGAGACAAGTGCACAATCAAGTGGGAGAGAACCCTGCTATGCACCAAGGGCAAGAAAGTGGCAACAATGAGAAGAGAGATGCCGAGCCATCTACAGCCACTCGTATTATTAAGGATCTCTCTAGGTCGTTTTTACCTAAAGCGCCTTACCCTGGGAGACTACAAGTGCCCAAGAAAGAAGGGAAGTCTGAAGACATTATAGAGGCATGCTTTGCTCAGTTTGAAGAGGATTTGGATTTAGATAAGTTACTTGAGCAAGCAAATACTATCGTGGAGTCTGCTCCTCGGGAGAGTAGTAGGACAGAGGAGACTATGGATGAATCCCGTATTGAGGATCCCCTAGAGGCATGCTTTGCTCAATTTGGAGAGGATATGGATTTAGATAAATTACTTGAGCAAGCGAATGCCATTTTAGAGTCTCCTCCTTGGAAGAGCAATAAGACGGAGGAGACTGCCGCACCTGAAACCCCCAAGAAGGAACTTAAGCCTTTACCAGATAATCTTAAGTATAAGTTCCTAGGTTCAGTCGATAGTTTGCCTGTGATTATACCTTCAGATCTGGGTGATGCTCTAGAGGAGAAATTATTGGATGTCTTAAGAGAGCATAAGGAAGCTATAGGCTGGACCATTGAGGACATCAAGGGGATCAGCCCCTCGGTGGTGACGTACAGGATACATTTGGAGGAGGATGCTGAGCCATCGAGGGAGCCACAAAGAAGGCTCAACCCTGCTTTGCAAGAGGTTGTGAGGGTGGAAGATATTAAGCTGTTAGAGGCTGGGATCATTTATCCCATCTCTGATAGCAAGGGGGTGAGCCAGATTACAGTCGTGCCCAAACGTGCTGAATTTACGGTAGTAAATAAAGACAACGAGTTGGTTCCAACTCGAGTGCAGTCAAGATGGAGAAAGTGTCTAGACTACCGTAAATTGAATGCTGCCACTAGGCCTGATCATTTTCCATTCCCATTTATTGATCAGATGGTGGAGAGCTTAGTTGGGCCTATTTACTAATGTTGGGTCTGGTTGAAGACGTTAAACTTAGCGCTCATGGGAGGCACCCCACAGCTTGTCTTTTCTTTTGTTTATTTATTATTTTGCATTTTTATGATTAATGTTTGTTTCCAGTATTTTTTGTTTTCCAGTTTTTATTTTTCAGGGACAAAGCGTACTTCAGTTCAAGTTTGGGGGTATGCTGTGAGTCATACCAGTCCAGATAGTTCTCCATATCTCAGGTCAGCTATTTCCATATTAGTCACACATTGGGGTCAATATGTAATTTAAGTTTGGGGGTATGGGAGACACATCACACACTTTGTCCTAATTTGTTGTCTTTTCGTCATAGAGATAAATGCATGCTCATGTTATCGTGAAATTTTAGTTGATCTAAACATTTTCTGTAATGTGATGTCATTGGTGAGCTTAACATTTTGAACACATGATCTGGTGATAAATTTTTAAAATTTAGTTACTTACTTTAGGCATTTTGATAATTCACATGTTTGATCTAATCTAACACGAGCACATTAGCACAAATTATGTGAGGTATGACATGTGATTTTAATGTGTATTTTTCCCTATCTTAACTGAAACTGGATGACTTGTTGGATAAACTCTTGGGCATAGGAAAATATATAATTAAAAAAAATTATCAATAAACTTTTCGCTGAGTAACTGGACCTCTTGCCTCAGTAAGCAGTGAGTGTTCACGTCAAAAGGTGGAATTTTGCTTGGTAATATTAAGGTCAGTTTAATTTCGTAGCCTTTTTGACTCGAGTTAGTAAGTCCTTAGGGGTGTCTTTACACCTAATACCCTAAAACCACCTGGTTTGGTAGTCATTGACTTAACACTCGCTACATGGGTCAATTAGAAAGCTTAAGGGAACTAAACATAGCCGTGCCTTATTAAAAAAAATAAATAAATAAATGCTATGCCTTTGTCGTTCATTTTTGATGGGAAATTCGGTGAATCTTGAGACATGGAGACCTTACACATTAGAGCTACTTGGAAGCTTCATTTTTATATGCTAATTCACCTTACACTGATTCAAGCTTGTGATGCCTTATCCTGCCTTTTGTAAGTAATTAGATTTTAACATTTCTATTCATTGCGAAGATGGGTTTACCTTTTAAAGCTTGCTTATGAATGAATATCATGGTGATGTGTGCTCCTTAAATTTTTGGATACCATGAGTGATGACTTTATCTTTATGTTCTTTGTTTTTCATTGAGTCTTTTATTTTGTTTTGCTAAGGGACTAGCAAATTGTAAGTTTGAGGGTATTTAATGAGTGCAAAATATTGCATATTTTGGTCCTTTAATTTACATTTGTTAGCTTAGGAATTTGTTATTTTGAGTTGTTTTCGTTGTTTTTCAGGTTTACAAGCACTGGGAAAGGAGTTTCACTAAAATTGCCAAAATCACCTTACAGATCAGTTATTTTTGTGTATTTTACTGTATTGATTCCGGAAGAACCAGGAGATGAGCCATATATGCTTGGAAAGATCCGGAAGTCTATTTTCTGAGAGATTTTACGGCTTGCAAAAATGATTTTTCTAGAGAAAGTTATGGCCATTTTAGTAAACAAGGGTCAAGCTGAAGATGTCTAGTGCGCTCGATCGCACCAGACTTGCGATCAATCGCAAATGCGCACTCGCACATCCCACATCGGTTAAAAATGCTCTGTAGTGCGCCAATGTGCGCTCGAGCGCACCAGAGTGCGATCGATCGCACTCGGGCAGTATCCCACATCGATTTTGAAACCCATTGTGCTCCGGGACTCCCCCTATATAAACACCATCTGACCTCATCATTCAGTGTACAATTCCTAAGCCACTTTGGTGTTTACCGGTGGACTTCTGCTAGCATTTTGGTGGATCCCGAAGGCATTGCTACCACGAGGGGAAGCGCCGCCCGTCAGCGAGTGGAATTTCTCCCATGTAAAGTTGTTTATTTATTTCTTTATATTCAGTTGTTTCAGTTTAAATGTTTAGCACTTTTTATTATAGCTTTATAGATATGAGTGGCTAGACTCTTCAGCTAAGGTTGAAGATGAAGCCCCGTCGTTGTTTGGCGTAGTAGTTCAGATTTGCTTGTACAAATCTGACAATTTTTAGTATAAATGTTCTGTCAAATATTTGAGTTAATCTTATAATTGATTGAGTTTAAATTGTCTGTTGGATTTTCTTTGTGTTTCATCTGATGGATACATTGAATGCTTTTCGATTAAATTGGATTCCCTTTGTGATTTGTTAAGAGCGGATACATCGGGTGCTTTTGGTTTAGTTGGGATATTCTTTGTTTTTTGTCTTATAGTTGGATTCATTGAATGTTTTGATAGGCTATATTTTTAGAACATGTATGCTTAACTTCGGTGGGGTGGATTCGGAAACCTTAGTGCTTTTTATTATTATTAGTTTTTAAATCAATTTAATTTAGTTTTAATTTATTTTATAATATCATTATGAAATTTGGAACTAGGTTAAGATAAAGTTAGTTTAGATTAAATTATATTTTCACAACGCAATTCCCTGTGGATTCGACCTCGCACTTGCACAACGCTATACTGCAAACGACTCGTGCGCTTGCGAGTAAATTAAAACTCACAATAATGATACTTTATCAAATGAGAGATATAAAAAGAAAAGCTTCAGTTAAAAATTCCTTGGAGGATAAGTACTTAAGAGTTTTTTAAACAGAGCTTCTAAACGCAACACAATGGTTCTCCTCTGCCAATTTGATAGGCACTGAAGGTTTCGGTTCTATATATATAAAGGAAGTCTAGACCTCGAAGAAACATCTGTTGTGGTGAAGGTGCTGGATCTTCAATAAAAGGGAGCTTCACAGAGCTTCATAGCTGAATGTGAAGCGTTGAGGTGCATCCACTATAAGAATCTTGTTTGTGTAATTACTTCTTGCTTAAGTGTGGATTATGAAGGTAGCAAAATGTAACGACCCATCCCAGGTTGGGCACCCCTGGACGGTGTCATCACATTTTGAAAATCCAAGCATGACACATATATGCAACAATAAATATAATACTACCAGATTTTTTTTTTTTTCTCTTTCCTTTAACAGGAGAGGTAAACAAATCTGATATTCACTTAAACATAAAAATACATAAATGCATGAATATTTACAATAAAATTTTTACAAGTCTTTAACTCGATTGTCTGAGGATATTGACACGTATTTGGCTTATAGAAAAAGATCTCGTCTGATTCTCAACCCACCAGACTATTTATCTTGATTGCTACCTGAAATCATTGAACAGTGAGGAGTGAGCTTCACAAGCTCAGTGAATTAAAGTTACTGAAAGTATTCCAAATTCCATAAATAATCCTTTAATATTAAAATTTTCTTTTCGCATAACCTAATGACAACTTTCTACTATCAATCTCTTCTTCTCAATCATTGGTTCACCTTAAGACTATCAATTATTTCCTAATTACCTCGTAATGAGGTTCATATCAAAAAAAATCCATAATTTAGATAAGTCTTATCACTGTCCTTTTATATGAAACTCAACATTCTATAATTAAATTCACAAAAAGTATCACATCTCAGCATCTCGAAAATCTCATCATTATAGCTGTCTCTTTTTATGAGACCCAACCATCTATAATTTAATTCACAATTAATATACCACAACTCAGCATCTCACACATCTCATCATTATAACTGTCTCTTTTTATGAGACCCAGCCATCTATAATTTAATTCACAATTAATATACCACATCTCAGCATTTCAAATAATGCAATGATAATTAAAACAGATGCAGATGCATGAATGATTATGATGGGAACGTCTTCCCACCTGTCGACAGGTTATTATTATTTTAGACCGGCTGCCCTCCCGGTTCTTTTATTCTCATCAGACCGGCTGCCTTCCCGGTTCTTTTATTCTCATCAGACCGGCTGCCTTCCCGGTTAATTCCAGCATATACCGGTCGTCACGGTTTTCACTTTTCATCCCAGCATATACCGGCTGTCACAGTTTTCACTTTTCATCCCAGCATATACCGGCTGTCACGGTTTTTATTTTTCATCCCAGCATATACCGGCTGTCACGGTTATTTCATTAGACCGGCTGCCTTCCCGGTTCTTTCGGTTATATTATTTAATGCATATGTGCATGAACAATGATATGAAACAGTAATATAAACAGAAAATGTAAAAATAATATAAAGATTCCAACCACTTAATTTGACTATCCTAATTATCCACAAATTTTATCTAACAAAGTTTCTTTAAAATTTCTTGCATCCAATCATCCAGATTTTTTTATCAAATTATAAAAATTCCAAAAGATTCTTTTCTTCCCAAATCACATCAAATAATTCATTAAAGTCTGTCCAGATCCACTAAATTTCATCTCAACTTGTCCATCATAATTTGTCAAGATCCACTAAAATTCATCTTAAATCATCCATAAAAATTTAACAAGATCCACTAAAATTCATCTCGTCATAATTCGTATTAAAACATATATATATATATATCTCATCAATAATTTACTTATTGCTTTTATCCTCAAATAAACTTATGATTTTCAAAAATATCATTTTTCACCGAAAAAAATATTTCTACCTGGCCAAATTTCCTATCATACCCATAAATCAATTTTTCATCTATCACCCTAGCATACTTTAATAATTAATTTTAATAATATCACCATATAATTGATTTTTATTTAGACTACTAAGAGTAAATCCAACTCACCACGTAGCACTTTAAAGCTACTCATGGGCCACCTCTTTGCCTTTCCCGATCTTCCTCGAATTTTCTCCCGATTGTTGACTACCAACACCTGACATAATATTGAAATTTAAATTTCTTATTATTTCTTCTTTTCTCCATAAACTACACAGTTTGAAAATTTTCTATTTTAACCTCCTGAAACTTTCATAAATGATAAAATAACATTACCTTATTACCTTCTGCTATTTTGATAGCTTCCCGAAATATTTTTGAAAATACCCTCAAAATTTTGTTCCTTCCACCTTTCTTTAAACTCCCAAGAACACAGATGAAAAATTTGAAACTATAGGAAAATTTCTTCGTGTAATTACACAAACCCATATTTCATATTTATAGGGGAGCTCGGCTGAAAATCAGCAGCCTCCCTCTTCCTCAAGTCTTCATAAGATACCAATTTAATAAAAAAAACAAACATAATGATAAAAACATCATCATTATGTTTTGTTCTCCACTTCCCATTAAACAACAAAAACCAATATATAAACTATCCCACTTGAAATTGTTCTCTCGGTGGCAGTAGGTAGGCTGCCCCGAGTTACTGTTCCAAGTTGACTCTTTTTTTTTTTTTTTTTACTTTTCAACCTTGGTCTCCAGAAATCTTCATTCAGCCATTCAGGGATTTAACTCTTTGTCATATTGATAAAAATATACACTTACCCAACTTTTAAAATACGGATATTACAATTCTACGCACCTTAAAAAATTTCGTCCCCGAAATTTCTTTGTTGAAATCAAGTAAAGAGTTGGGGATAATCCTTCCTCATTATTGCTTCATGTTCCCATGTGACTTCTTCAACATTTTTATTGTGCCATAATACTTGAATCAAAGGAATAACTTTATTGCATAAGACTTTCTCTTTTCTGTCTAGGATTCCGACTGGGGCTAGCATAATAGTCAAGTCCTTCTGAATTTCTATCGCTTGATTCGTGATATCATGGGACTCATCGTGCAAGTACTTCCTCAGTAATGACACATGAAAAACATTATGTAATTGCCTTAATTCCATAGGCAAATTCAAACGATATGCTACAGGTCCAATTCTTTCGATTACCTCATAGGGCCCCATAAATCTCGGGCTCAACTTTCCCTTCTTCTTAAATCTCAACACTCCCTTCCACGGAGATATCTTCAAGAATACCCAATCACCAACTTGGAATTCAAGAGGTCGTCTTCTTTTGTCAGCATATCCTTTCTGTCTGCTCTGAGCTGCTCTGAGATTCTCCCTAACCAGTTTGATTCTTTCAGTAGTCAAGTCTATCATTTCTGGGCCATATATCTTTCTCTCTCCAACTTCTTCCCAGCATACTGGAGTTCTACACCTCCTTCCATATAAAGCTTCGAAGGGTGCCATCCCAATACTAGTTTGATACTGATTATTGTATGCAAACTCTATCAGAGGCAAGTAAGCATCCTAGCTTACTGAGAAGTTCAATACACTTGCCCTCAGCATATCTTCTAGTATTCTGATGATTCTCTCTGTCTATCCATCTGTTTGTGGGTGAAAAGCTGTACTAAACTGTAATTGCGTACCCATAGCTTCTTAAAAACCCCTCCAAAATCTAGAAGTAAATCTAGAATCTCTATCAGACACAATAGTCAAGGGCACTCCATGTAATTTCACTATCTCTGCCACATACAACTCAGCCAACTTTTCTGGACTCCAGGTAGTTTTAATAGGAAGAAAATGTGAAGATTTAGAAAGTCTATCCACTATAACCCACACAGCATCATGCCCTCTCTGGGTACGGGAAAAACCAGAGACAAAATCCATACTTACATTTTCCCATGGCCACTCAGGTATCGGAAGAGGTTGTAATAAACCTGCTGGATGCCTATTCTCAGATTTTACCTGTTGACGAGTCAAACATCTAGCAATGTATTCTGCTACATCCCTCTTCATCCTTGACCACCAATAATTCTGTTTTACCCCTCTGTACATCTTATTATTTCCCGGGTGCATGGAATATATCGAATAATGAGCCTCCTTTAGTATTTCTTTTCTGATCTCCTTATCATTGGGAACACAAATTCTTTGTCCCGATACTACCTTACCATCTTCTCTGATTCTAATCTCGGTTGGCTTCCCGCTCAACACTTCCTGCCTGATTTTCTCTATTCCCTCATCTTTACTCTGTAGCTGTAATAAACGATCAATAATACGAGATTGAACTACCATATTTGCCATTAATGCTCCTTTATCACTGACACTCAATTGCATCCTCATTCCTCTTAATTCTATCATCAGGCTAGTATCATGACTCCCAAAAGCAGCTAATTTCCCTGTAGCTTTTCTACTCAATGTATCTGCTACTACATTAGCCTTTCCTGGATGATAATGAATTGTACAATCATAATCACAAATTAATTCCATCCATCTCCTCTGCCTTAAATTCAACTCCTTCTGGGTTGGTAAATGCGTCAAACTTTTATGATCAGTAAAAATTTCACACTTGGCTCCATATAAATGGTGTCTCCAAATCTTCAAAGCAAAGACTATGGCAGCCAATTCTAAATCATGGGTCGGGTAATTTCTCTTATGATTCTTCAGTTGTCTAGATGCATAAGCTATAACTTTCCCATGTTGCATCAACACACATCCCAACCCCTGATGCGAGGCATCACTATAGACCACAAATCCTTCATCACCAGATGGAAGCACTAATACTGGGGCAGTAGTCAGTTTTTCTTTCAACAGATGAAAACTTCTCTCACACTCCTCTGACCACTTAAACTTTTCATCTTTCTTGGTCAATTTAGTCAAAGGTTTAGCAATCATAGAAAAATTTTGAATAAATCTCCTATAATAACCAGCCAATCCCAAAAAGCTTCTAATTTCAGTTACATTCGTGGGTCTCTCCCAAGTCAACACTGCTTCTACTTTTTGTGGGTCAACTGCTATTCCCTCTCCCGACACAACATGCCCCAAGAAGGATATTTCATTCAACCAAAACTCACATTTAGAGAATTTCGCATATAATTTCTCCTTCCTCAGAATCTCCAACACTATCTCCAAATGTTGCATATGCTCCTCTTCATTCTTAGAATATACTAAAATATCATCAATAAACACAATTACAAATCTGTCCAAGAATGGTTTAAACACCCGGTTCATAAGATCCATAAATGCCGCAGGAGCATTGGTCAACCCAAAAGGCATCACCAAGAACTCAAAATGACCATAGCGTGTCCTAAAAGCAGTTTTAGGCACGTCCTCTTCTTTTATCCTCAATTGATGATATCTCGACCTTAGGTCTATCTTAGAGAACACTCTAGCTTCCTGTAATTGTTCGAATAGGTCATCTATCCTGGGTAAAGGATATCTATTTTTGATTGTGATCTTATTTAATTGTCTATAATCAATACACAACCTCAATGTCCCATCATTCTTCTTGACAAATAACACAGAGGCTCCCCAGGGTGATGTACTAGGTTGGATAAACTGTTTATCTAGCAACTCCTGAAGCTGAACTTTCAACTCTCTCAATTCAGCTGGTGCCATTCTATAGGGTGCTATGGATATGGGTGCTGATCCTGGAATCACTTCAATAGAAAATTCGATCTCCCTATTGGAAGGCAATCCAGACAACTCCTCAGGGAATACATCAGAAAAATCTTTTACCACAGAGATTTCTTCTAACTGTCTACCCTCTTTGCTAGAATCCACCACATATGCTAAATACCCTTCACAACCCTTCCTCAACCATTTACTAGCAGTTAAGGCAGAAATCAGACAATTAACAAGTATTTTACGTTCTCCCTGAAAATTAAACTCCTCCTGCCCGGGTATCCTGAACACCACATTTTTCTTAAAATAATCTACCCATGCATGACATGCAGATGGCCAATTCATCCCTAGAATCACATCAAAATCTGTCATATCTAAAGGTAATAAATCAACCTCAAATTCTCGGTCAGCAATATTAATCACACAACTTTGATAAATTGTTCTAATAATAACCCTATCTCCAGTAGGAACCTCAACAATAATGGCATGCATCAAAGGACTAGCACTGACATCAATAGATTTCATATAACTACTAGATGCAAAAGAATGGGTTGCACCAGGATCAATCAATAATCTAGCAGCCCTACCAAGGATAGATATCATACCCATAACAACATCAGGAGTGGCTTGTTCATCTTGTTGGGTCAATGCATAGACTCTGCCATCTCTGGAATATATCTGACTGCCATGTCCTCGCTCTGCTACAGATCCTCGACCTCTGCCTCGAACACTTCCTGATCCACTGCCTCTCTCCATCGGTCTTCTCCTGACACTTCCAATACTTGCTTCAACTGACTTCCCCCCCTGGACAATCTGCAGCAACATGTCCTCCCTCACCACATACAAAGCATATCTGTGTAGGGCAGTTCCGAGATAAATGCCCCATCTGATAACATTTAAAGCAAACCCTTGACTCCCGATCATAAATCAGATTTCCACTTCCCCTTGGTGACATATTCATTCCTCTACCATAACTCCCAATCCCCATAGCCTGTCTCCCAAATCGAGGGGTCCCACTGGTATTACTCTGAGCTACTGAAGTAACAGATCTTGCTTGCCTCTGAGTCTGCCCTACCGTTCCTTATGACAAAGAACGCCCCCTCTAGGGTGGTCTCCCACCCTGTACAGCCATACTGCTACCACCTCTAGATCCCTTAAATCTAGTTTTCTTCAACCAATCCCTCCTATCTTTAAACTCTATTAAATCTCTCTCAATCTGCAATGCTTTATCTACCAGTACAGCATAATTTCCTATGCCCATATAAGAGAGTTTAAAACGAATTTCATAGTGTAATCCGTCTAAAAATCTCTTGCATTTTCTTTCCTCCGTATTCACGAACTCGGGTACAAATCTTGACAGGGCTACAAATTTACTATCATATTCAACCACCGATAAATTTCCCTATTTTAGGTGGATAAATTCTCTTTCTTGTTGTGCCCGAAAAGAATCTGGAAAATACTTTGCAAAGAATTCATCCTTAAATTTATTCCAAGTCAAAGGTTGATCTATTCATGTACTCATTCCGGGCAAAATATCCTTCCACCATTGAGAAGCCTCACCCTCCAGCATAAACGAAGCAAAGGCAACCTTCTGTTTATCAGACACCGGTAAGACCTCAAAATATTTCTCCACATGCTCAATCCACTGTTCAGCTTCCACCGGATTTACAGATCCTTTAAATGACTGAGGTTTAAACTTAAGAAACCTCACAAAACAATCCCCTTGCATTTCATTTACAAATACCCCTCCATCAGGAACCTCTTGCCTCACTACCTCTGGTTCTCTTCCATTCCTTTCCTCTAATCTTCTTTGCAAATTAGCAGCCCGTTCTTCGGCTGCATTAATTCTCTCTAAAGCACGGTTAAGAGCATCTTGCAATTCATCATTTCTACTTTTAGATACTTCCCCAGCTCTACTCGTACCAGCTGCACTATCACCATGTTCCCTTGCGGGAACCACCGACTCGACTTCTTCCTCTACTTCAGTCCTCCTAAAAATTGGGGGTCTACCACGTCCCCTCTGATTTTGAACTCTACCTCTAGTTCTCGCACGACCACGTGTCATCCTCAGACTCTGCATTTATGAATATTATTTATTTAGATCTTCCACTTTTTAGGTTCTCATGCAGTCTACAGAATCTTAAAACCTAATGCTCTGATACCAAAACTATAACGACCCATCCCAGGTACCCCTGAACGGTGTCATCACATTTTGAAAATCCAAGCATGACACATATATGCAACAATAAATATAATACTACCAGATTTTTTTTTCTCTTTTCTTTAACAGGAGAGATAAACAAATCTAGTATTCACTTAAACATAAAAATACATAAATGCATGAATATTTACAATAAAATTTTTACAAGTCTTTAACTCGATTGTCTGAGGATATTGACACGTACTTGGCTTATAGAAAAAGATCTCGTCTGATTCTCAACCCACCAGACTATTTATCTTGATTGCTACCTGAAATCATTGAACAGTGAGGAGTGAGCTTCACAAGCTCAGCGAATTAAATTTACTGAAAGTATTCCAAATTCCATCAATAATCCTTTAATATTAAAATTTATTTTTTGCATAACCTGATGACAACTTTCTACTATCAATCTCTTCTACTCAATCATTGGTTCACCTTAAGACTATCAATTATTTCCTAATTACCTCATAATGAGGTTCATATCAAAAAAATCCATCATTTAGATAAGTCTTATCACTGTCTTTTTATATGAAACTCAACCTTCTATAATTAAATTCACAAAAAGTATCACATCTCAGCATCTCGAAAATCTCATCATTATAGCTGTCTCTTTTTATGAGACCCAACCATCTATAATTTAATTCACAATTAATATACCACAACTCAGCATCTCACACATCTCATCATTATAACTGTCTCTTTTTATGAGACCCAGCCATCTATAATTTAATTCACAATTAATATACCACATCTCAGCATTTCAAATAATGCAATGATAATTAAAACAGATGCAGATGCATGAATGATTATGATGGGAACGTCTTCCCACCTGTCGACAGGTTCTTATTATCTTAGACCGGCTGCCCTCCCGGTTCTTTTATTCTCATCAGACCGGCTGCCTTCTCGGTTAATTCCAGCATATACCGGCTGTCACGGTTTTCACTTTTCATCCCAGCATATACCGGCTGTCACGGTTTTCACTTTTCATCCCAGCATATACCGGCTGTCACGGTTTTTATTTTTCATCCCAGCATATACCGGCTATCACGGTTATTTCATTAGACCGGCTGCCTTCCCAGTTCTTTTGGTTATATTATTTAATGCATATGTGCATGAACAATGATATGAAACAGTAATATAAACAGAAAATGTAAAAATAATATAAAGATTCCAACCACTTAATTTGACTATCCTAATTATCCACAAATTTTATCTAACAAAGTTTCTTTAAAATTTCTTACATCCAATCATCCAGATTTTTTTATCAAATTATAAAAATTCCACAAGATTCTTTTCTTCCCAAATCACATCAAATAATTCATTAAAGTCTGTCCAGATCCACTAAATTTCATCTCAACTTGTCCATCATAATTTGTCAAGATCCACTAAAATTCATCTTAAATCATCCATAAAAATTTAACAAGATCCACTAAAATTCATCTCGTCATAATTCGTATTAAAACATCTATATATCTCATCAATAATTTATTTATTGCTTTTATCCTCAAATAAACTTATGATTTTCAAAAATATCATTTCTCACCGAAAAAAATATTTCTACCTGGCCAAATTTCCTATCATACCCATAAATCAATTTTTCATCTATCACCCTAGCATACTTTAATAATTAATTTTAATAATATCACCATATAATTGATTTTTATTTAGACTACTAAGAGTAAATCCAACTCACCACGTAGCACTTTAAAACTACTCGTGGGCCACCTCTTTGCCTTTCCCGATCTTCCTCGAATTTTCTCCCGATTGTTGACTACCAACACCTGACATAATATTGGAATTTAAATTTCTTATTATTTCTTCTTTTCTCCATAAACTACACAGTTTGAAAATTTTCTATTTTAACCTCCTGAAACTTTCATAAATGATAAAATAACATTACCTTATTACCTTCTGCTATTCTGATAGCTTCCCGAAATATTTTTGAAAATACTCTCAAAATTTTGTTCCTTCCACCTTTCTTTAAACTCCCAAGAACACAGATGAAATATTTGAAACTATAGGAAAATTTCTTCGTGTAATTACACGAACCCATATCCCATATTTATAGGGGAGCTCGGCTGAAAATCAGCAGCCCCCCTCCCTCTTCCTCAAGTCTTCATAAGATACCAATTTAATAAAAAAACAAACATAATGATAAAAACATCATCATTATGTTTTGTTCTCCACTTCCCATTAAACAACAAAAACCAATATATAAACTATCCCACTTGGAATTGTTCTCTCGGTGGCAGTAGGTATGCTGCCCTGAGTTACTATTCCAAGTTGATTTTTTTTTCTTTTTTTTTTTTTACTTTTCAACCTTGGTCTCCAGAAATCTTCATTCAGCCATTCAGGGATTTAACTCTTTGTCATATTGATAAAAATATACACTTACCCAACTTTTAAAATACGGATATTACACAAAATTAGAGGCAAGATTTAAAATTGGTTCGAAAACTAAGCATTTCCATTGATGTGGCAAAAGCATTGGATTATCTCTACCATCATTGCCACAGACCAATTGTTCATTGAGATCTTAAGCCAAGCAATGCACTTCTTGATAAAAAGATGGTTACCCGTGTTGGTGATTTTGGATTATCAAGGCTCTTCTACGATAAGAACTCTTGGAATCAACCACTTTGATAGTATTCTTTTTACTTATAAAGAAAAAATTCTCAGAGTCAAACCAGCTCAAGCAAGTTAAAGGGATCAATAAGTTATGTTTCTCTAGGTAAAATCTACCTTTATCTTGAAACTAACTCTTAGGGCTTAGTTTTGTTTATGAAAATTATAAGGAAAACAAAATTTTCTAATCATGCTTTGCTTTCTTAAGAATTTTCAACCATCTTTAAGCATTACACTAAATTTTATTTTCTATAAATCAAATAAATTATAATAGTAAATTTTTAATTCTCTATCAGTAAAAGTTTGTAATCTCTAACTCCCACTACAAGATAAAAGGTTATCGCCAGTGCTTTTTTGTGCATATTTCGGCGCTTCAAAGTGCCGAAATATGCATGTCCGACGCTTTTCACAAGCGCTGGATAAAGCGCCGGTATGTATGGTGTCGAAGCGCAAATACCGGCGCTTTCTTTAAGCGCTGCAATGTGTCTATTTTTTTGGCGCTTGTAAGCACTGGTATATTGCAACGCTTGTATGTGCCGGTATATATAACGGTTTTAATTTTTTTTTTTCACATTATTTTGGTTTACCGGCGCTTTTAAGCGCTTCAATATACTGGCACTTAAAAGCACCGGTATATATAACTGTTTTAATTTTTTTTCACATTATTTTGGTTTAATATTGTACAATAAAATGAATCCTTCAATAAATAGAATGTACCATAAAATTTAAAAATATTCTTCAATATATAAAATGTACTATAAAATTTCAAAATGTTCTTCAATATATAAAATATATCATCATTCATAAAAAAAAAATTTACTCAGTACAAAAGTCATCTCATGTACAAAAAAAAAAGAACAACAATCATAGGGCGTCACACTTGACATCAATTTTGAGGTCCTCTACTAATCAATTATTTTAGTAAAGACTTCAGCTCATCCATTCGGGATTGCATACTGTTCATTCGATCATCATGCTTAGCTGTAATATTTTGAATCTGATACGCATACTGTTCAATCTGATGCGCATGTTGTTGATTGGTTTCTTCCATTTGTGCTCTCATACTATTTATCTCTTCAGCATAAGCCCCATGGTATCCCATTTCATTCCTCATTTGAGCTGAAAGTCCAAACACAGCAGAGGGTGTAACTCCAAAACCCTGACATCGGACACGATCGGAACTCTCTTCACCCATAAGCTCGGTGAAGACTTCATTTTGTATTGCTAAATTATTGCTAGCATCAGAGGATCCTGAAGCTGCAACAAGTTCAACAACATGAGCTTCAGCTGTTACCTACAATTAGGAAACAATAAAGATTAAACTCCTCTGAATATTTAGTAGCTAATTACAGCGAAATATACATAAAACAAAAGGTAGAAAAACAAATATACAATCCAAATAATGTAGCCAATTCACAACCAATTTTAACTGCTTTCGTTCAATCAGTAGTCAACCAGAAATACAAAGGGATGGAAAAGGGAAATGTTTCAAAACCATGGTCTTCTAACTATAATGCTTCAGTTTACTTTTCTCAATTCAAATGGCAAATAACCATGGCACACAACAACCTTTCACATTACTACCTCTTGTTTTTTTTTAAGTTGAAAATAAGCTAAGCCAAACCTAGCCATAACTATCCTGAAAACAACCTAAGGACCAACAGCAATAGTGAAACTTCACATCACATTGCAAGATCATTAAAATGAAAACCATACAACATAGACTTATTATTGTCCATGAGTACACTATAGAAAATCATGAATTGATATGCCCATTACTGAATTTTTGCGTGACAAAACACAATAAGATATCATACAAAGAAACTTTATAAAATCTTTGCATGCTCAGTGGTAAATTTATTAAGAATTGATGGATCTTAAAACAATAATAGCAAGAAAGGTTCTAATGTTCATTGTCACAACAAATACAGTGCCCTATACAGCTTAATCTTGTGGATGAAATGCAATATACAGCTTTTGTTATAAATAAAAAAAAATGCAATATACAGCTATTCTCTGCATAGTGAAAGTTGGGGAAAATCCATGTTGCAGCACAAGGAATAGTAAAAAAGATAATGTCGTTCCCTATATTCTGATGAGATACATCTAAGCTGAAGTACGTTCAATGCTCTAAAGAAGTATTTTCCAATGACAATCCGCAGAGATGATATTGCATGGATTTCTAGGGAAAAAGGGTGTTGCTGGATAATATTGACTTTAACAACCATATGTATGTATATGACTCGTTAGCTAATTATAGTCATTGGGTTATAATATCCTAAACCAATACCAAATAATTCTTCTATCAATGATAATTTCCAAAAGTTTAGAGGTTACAATTCTGAATTCAGTAGGAATACTTGTTTCCACTGCCTACCAAGTCAATAAACTATTGCCCAACTTCCAATAAAGTCTCGTGAAGAAAGTTTTTTTTTTGGATAAAGGGTGAATTTTATTTTCCAGAAAAACTAGAATACAACAGCAGCAAGGCTGCTACAGAACCGAGCAATCAAACTCTCAAACAACAGAAATACAGAGAAAATCTAAAAAGAACTGATCTAGCCTGCTGAAACCAAATTAAAACAGCCAACAAAATCCTACAAATAGGATAGAACAATCACAAAGCTTCAAGAGAGGATTAGAATATCCAATCCCCAATTTTTAGCAACACTAGCTGTTAGAAAGATGTTATCCAACTTCTGAAAACTGATAATTCTGCCACTAAAAACAGTTGCAATTCTATCTTGCACAACATCAGCACTACAAAGATTTGATGATAAAGCTAGCAGAAGCTGCTAGAAACAAAACCCATACCAACATAGACAAAAGAACCTAAAAGTAGCAAGATTAGTAAGTCCCCAGTTTTGAGCTAGGCTATTGTCAATGGTACAATTTTTGAGCTAGGCTCATGAAGAAAGTTACTACCATTAAAAAAACACAGATAATGTAGAAATGATGAAATTTGTGCATATAATGACAGTAGAACAGGTCAAAAACTGATGGTGATATTTGGTTGCATATTTCATAAACTTTCCATAAGCATGGACCAAATGACAAGCATTTACCATACTAGACTAACATAACAGCAACAACGAATCAAAAATACAAAATTGAGTTAATGGTATTGCTCTATTGATAAAAGTATGAGCTTAAAACCGAAATAAATGCGAAAAAAAATCATTTGGGCAGCTAAAATAAAAAAGTAAAATGGATAAATCCTAACAAGGGCATTCAATGATCCTTTTTTTTCACTTAAGGAGAGTTCGATACAAAGTTATTCACAGTTCTAACAAGTTAGAAACACACAAATCATATCCAAATCATCAAATGTACAGTGAACTTACCATAAATTGTCATGATGAATCATCAAGAAAAGTCTCATCCTTATGTTTATGAGTTTCAGCAAAAAACTCTACGCGCCCGGGCTCATTCTCATATGTCATCTCCTACCATGTATGAAAAGAGTTCAAATTGTGACTCAATACACTACATCTCAACTGAAAGATTGGATGAATGAAGCAAATTAACTCACATATTCATCCCGTTTTCTAGCAAAACTCTTTGAACCGGACGTGTGAGGACATTATTGTCTTTCACGTGCCGCTGTCCCTATAGTAGAATATTTCTTCACCAATAATAAACCAATTAAATAATCAGTCATTATTAGACAAGTAGAAACAACAAGAATCCAAATGAACAATCTTAAAACAACCTCACTCTGGTCAGAGAATCAGTAGTTCACCAGTTGCTTCCACTGGTCTTGATCTACGCCTTTTAGAACATTATTGCTCAAAACTTGTTGTTTTGTTTTGTTCCTCACGTAGTCCCTTTTCAGCACATATCGGTAGTCCCTCCATTTTTTCCCTATCATCCTCAACAAAATGTTGTCTATCGCCTCAATCGTAGGGTAATGGAACTTCTTCTACCACAAAGAAAGGAAATTGATGCAAATAAGCATTATTGGTGTTAGGGAGTATGCATGTACAACACCACGAATACAAAAAAACAAAAAATTGGAGGTAATCAATGGTTATTAAGTTGTTACTTACCCGAATCAATATAACAAGGTCCTTCTTATAGCTAGAAGGGACCTTCTTCCAATCTGTGTAATTAAGCAAACAAAGGTTCCCTCTCTTCGTAACCTTGCCCAACCAGCTACTTAACATTTGGCCACCTTTCTTAATAGGTTGATGACGTACATTGAAGTGGACCACAATTTTTTCCCCACATTCAAGGGACCACACTTGTGAGGTTCTCAGTACACATGTTTGCTTCCTCACTCTCCCTTCGGAATCTATACATTGAAAACATTAATTTTATAATTAGTATAACAATGTGGTATCAAACTAGTTATAGAGAGAATGTTGTCTAATACAAAAAATTACCAATTATCTCGTATTGTTCACTATCATTGTGATCACTTCCCGTTGTTATTGGATCGATTTTAGAATCATTTTACGAGTCATGATCATCATCAAGGTGATACTCATGCTCGTGGTGAATATCTTCTTGATGGTGTGAAGACTCAACTGCATACTGGTTTGACATGTTCTCTCTAACTGATGGAAAGATATTTTTTGACCTATACATCTTGCAATCTGTATACATAAAAACATTAAAATGATTATATCTCACACTATCAAGAATGCAATAAAAGTTAACAAGAATTAAAAGAACCATACCTGAAAGATAGGAATGGTCAAGGGGTCACAGCAACTGCAGCAATCAATAACTTCAAAGTACTTGAGAACAAATGAACAAATAAGTGATTCAAATAGGATTTAAAGAACAAGCAATAATCAATGATACAACCAAAACATAAATTTACGATATTCTAAAGTAACATTCCACAAATTATACGCAAAAAAGTTCAGGACTCTTGTTATGTGTGATACAAAGCAACAGTAACCCGATAAATTACAATAAAACATTATAAAACTCGTTGACACACATGTCCATCACATAAATACACATCCAAATATAATTACACAGAAATGCACATAAAACTAGTTGGTATCTTTGTCAATGTCCATCCTAGCCCAAGTTAAGATACAATCTAATTGATCGTCTACCACTACATTAGAAGGCATGCACTGATTGTAAGTGTCATCATCCTCTTCCTGCGTTTTTTCTTCCATTTCATATAGATCCATTGGCTTTGTGATCACAACATGATACCATTCCTTTATTGTTAGGTCTTGCACATAAAACACTTGTTTCACTTGCGATGAAAGTACAAACGGGTCATCCTTCAATAATTGACCAGTGTGTATTAACCTACTCAAGTTCACGAGAATGCACCCACTTGCATCTTTCTTTAAACCCATTGGTGAATTAATATCCACCCAATCACAATGGAACAACACAATCTTAAACATCCCATAGTAATCCAACTCAATGATATCGTTGAGCACACCATAATACATTTTATCATCCGCTTCAACCTTAACTCCCGAATTTTGAGATTGTCTACACCTCTCACGTTCCTTTGTGTGGAATTTAAAGCCGTTGACGTTGAATCCATTGAATCTCCTAACAACATTATTCGGACTTCGAGCAAAGGCAATTAGTTCATCTAAATAATTTTTATTCACCATCCATGGAACCTAAACATTTTTCAACAATTAATATGAGACAACAACATTCAATGTTTAATTGAAAACACTTATAACAATCGAAGACTCTTGTTATTATGCCTAACCTGTCTCATAAGCCATGAGAGAAATTTCTCAACCAACCACTTTTGTTCAAGACTTTGTATTTGTCGATTAGAACGGTTGGTTAGCCTTTGGGCAGCCAAAAATTCGCTGTAATAATTGATGTTTTTATATAACTGTTAGCCATCATAGTGATAACAACAGATAATAAAAACTCAATTTAAACACATGATTACTAATTAAGTTCCTTTATTGATACTAACCTATGAAGGTCAGAAAGTTTATCATTATGGAGCAACACATAACGATGTGCTTGAGCCAATGACATGTCATCGAGACTCACAATCTTTCCCATTATCCGTCCACCAGAGGAAAACATGTATTCATCCGGAAAATTTACAATATCATTGTTCCTTTGGGGGCGGCTGAATCTTGTCTCTACACCTTTGAAGTATTGGGAGTAATATGTTAGACACTCTTCCCCATTGTACCCTTCTGCAATTGACCCCTCGGGTCGACCTCTATTATGTACGTAAGATTTCAAGCGCAATAAATACCTTACAAAGCCAAAAAATTAAAGATAAATTAAGTATCCAATATATAACCAAAAAAAAAACAAAGTGCACAAAATAGCTTGGAACATCTAACCTCTCAATAGGATACATCCACCTGTAGTGTACGGGACCCCCAAGTCTACCCTCGGAAGCAAGTGAATGATAAGATGAACCATAATGGTAAAGAAACCTGGGGGAAATATTTTCTCCAAATGCCAGAGTGTCAAAGCAACACGCGACTCCAATAAATCAAGCTCATGGGGATCAAGGGCTTTAGCGCATAAAGCTTTGAAAAATGATGATAACTCAGACACAACTGCTACAACATGTCTAAGCAAAGATGCTCTTAAGGTAATCGGAAGGATTTCTTGCATCAATATGTGACCGTCATAACTCTTTAAGTTTAACAGCTTACGATCCTTTAAGTTGACACATCTTGAGATGTTTGATGCATACCCATCAGGAACTTTAAGATTTGCCAAAACTATCAAGAAATTTTGCTTCTTCTTCGTGGACATAGTGTAGCATGCTGGAGGCGAGTGATCATTTCCATTAGGAAGAACAACTAAATGGAGGTCTTTTCTAATACCAATTTCCTCGAGATCGCGGCGTGCCTTCTTATTATCTTTAGTCTTACCATCTATATTCAATATTGTTCCAATCAAATTATCACATACATTCTTCTATATATGCATCACATCTAAATTATGACGCAATAAATTGTCTTTCCAATATGGTAACTCAAAAAAAATGCTTCTTGTTTTCCACAACGTATCTACAACTCCCTCATCCATGGGAATATCCTCATTATCAACATTTTCAAGGAAATCGTCCACACCCTCAAAAAGGTTATCAACTTCATCCACTAGCACTTGCCCCGTAGAGGTACCAACATCCTATCTTGCTCTCTTCTTAGAAAGCTTCAAGGTTTTACCATAGCTATAGTTTCCACCATGTAGTTGTCTTAAAACATCGTGCCCAAATGGTGGAACAGGAGCAGATCCCAACTCTATGGTGCCATCAAACTTATCCTTTTGAAAACGAAACTCATGGCTTTCTGCTAACCATCGACGATGACCTATATAGCAAAACTTACCCCCGTGCTTTAACCATACAGAATGCGTAGATTCCCCATAACATGGACAAGCAACCCGACCCTTGGTGCTCCAACCAGATAAGTTTGCATAGGCCGAAAAATCTTTAATGGTCCAAAGAAGAGAAACGCGCAGCTTAAAGCTTTGATTGGTGGACGCATCAAACGCATCAACACCATCACATAATTGTTTCAACTCTTCAATTAGAGGCTGCAAAAAGATATCAATATCATTACCGGGGCTTTTCTCACTAGGAATAACCATTGAAAGGAGGAAGGATGTTTGCTTCATGCAAAGCCACGGTGGCAAGTTGTATGGGACCAAAAGAACGGGCCATGTTCTATAAGTTGAACTCATTGTTCAGCTAGGCCAAGCCTAACACTCCGAGGATCAGCTGCAAAATTGGGATACAAAGTATCAAATTCATTTCAAGCTAATCCATCCGCCAGGTGTCTTAAAATCCCATCCTTTGTCCGATCTTTATCATGCCATCTCATTATCGAAGCCATTTTAGATGACATATATATCACCTTCAATCTCGGTATTAGCGAAAAATAACGCAATACTTTAACTGGCTTTTTCTTTTTAGATTGACCATCCATCTCATTCAACGGATCCTCATCATTAGCATTGTTTTTAACCCACCGCGGCACACCACACGCATGACAAAATTCATCATTTACATGCTCGCCCCAATACAGTGTGTAGTCATTAGGACAAACATGAATCTTCTCATAGCCCAGACCCAATCCTTTGATAATCTTCATGGCTTCATAATAATTTGATGGCAATGGAGTACACATCGGAAAAGTCATGTTGATAAACTCAAGCAACATAGTAAGAGATTTACCAGACCACTCATTCAAACATTTGAGATGTAGTAGATATAACATAAAACTTAACTTTGTGAAATTCTGACAACCCAGATAAAGTTCAATATCATAATTTTTCATCAAATTGCGATACTGAGTCGTCTCATCAATAGCAGAACGAACTAGGTGTTCGACGTGTGAAAGATCACCACAATTATTGAACTCAAACCCACCATGAGCCTGTTGCTCTTCAACATGCTCATTCGAAGATCCCACTACGATTCCTGCACTTAACAATTCATTGTTTGGGTTTTCACGAGTTACCTCGAAGGCACCTCAGAGCAAACCCAACACGTCATCTCGTCCCATGAAGCCAACTGGAACACTAGTGGGTTGTAAACTAGTGTGAGTGTGGTCTATACGAGAGACTTTCTCCCCATGAAAAACCCACTCGGTGTAACCTAGACTAAATCCATTATACAATAAATGCTCATGAACAATTTCTAGTTCGAATGAATAACAATTACCACATCTCCTACATGGACAAACAATATTGCCACGACCACAAACTTTCTGACATACAAATATTATGAAGTTTGCAACACCATCCATATAGGCTTTACTAGGCCTCGGTTTATCTATCTAACTTTTATTCATTTTTAGATGACCCAATAGACTTCCCTAAAACAATATTAAGAAAGTCAGAATTGAAATATTTTTGGCAAAAGCAGGCATAATCACAAACTTAGATAATACTAAATAATATCACTAAATGAAGAAATTATAAAATTATTATTATTATTAATTATTATATTATAATAAAAAAATCTTATTAATTATAATAATAATTAAAAAATATTATAATATATATTATCATAATAATACTATTACAATATAATAAGACATTTTAATATTAATATTCATAATAATTGTATTATTATAAAAATAATTATTAATTCTAAAAATTATTTAAATTATCATAATAATTATTATTAAATACAATAAAATTATTATTATTTTTATAATTAAATGATTTTTTTCATGTATATCAGCATTTTTATGCTTCAGGATGTCTCATGTGCATACATAACAATTCATTTTACCGTGCAAGTTTTTTCTTATGTTTCTAGTTATCACAGCTCTTACAGGCACAAGTTCAACTCAACCAAGACTAACATTATTCACATTATTCTGGATTTACTAAGTCATTTCCTTTTAATCTTAATTGTTATCCTTGTGAATTATACTAAGGTGTATCCAGTATTTGAAGTCAAGCCTAAAATTCAACAGCCCTATTTTCATTGATTTTTAAACCAATTGTAGCACAAATCATGAGAACTTATCAAATTCATATAACTTCAAGAATAAAAACTAATATAGTAATGAGGTTGGAACCATACTTAGGTGCAAGAAAGAATGGCATTGGATCTCTAGCGAAAGTTGGATGAAGAATTCCAGGCAGATTACAGCTTCTGCTAAGATAAATCGGCTTGCTTTCCTTCAAAGCTGTAGAAATGGCAGTATCTAGAAGTTCATGTGCATCATCCAAGTTATTCAACACTGCTTGTCACATCGCATCACAAAAGTCAAAGAACCAGTCAGTCTGAATGCTTAATGTATTAGTACTATAAAACAACAAAACATAAACAATTCTAGCTACTTGTATGTTTTAAAAGAAAAAAAAATCTCAATTAAATATTACCTAAGCAAGAAAACTGAGATTTCTACATAAATGCATATATATGGAGTGCATAATATCAAAATGGTTACTTACCTGAGAACAAGTGACTGTTTGAAAACACCTGAGTTCTTGGCTAAAATGAAAACCCCCCAAATCCATTAATTTTATTGTATATTTTACACCTGAGTATCGTACTCGTTTAGTTTTATTGTATATTTTTCATTAAGTTTGGAGGATCAGAAAGCCATACCCATATTTTCATATACATGTCGGAAACAGGTACAGCAAGGTAAACCAAAGAGTCTGTGTTACATAGTCAACAATCCAACCATTAACTACTAATTCTTATTCTTTAATCATCAAACTAACAACATCAACATAAACTTGGAATCTTGGAAGAAGCAGTACCATATAAAACATTCAGGTGATATATTCATTGAATTTAAGAACCTCTAAAAAGGTATATCAATGAACATAGTATGATGTGGATCCCATCTCTATGTTATCAATGACCGAATTAAGAGAATTCAAATTTTCAATGAGCACAGGTTTTGCAAGGTATTGTTCCTATGACGCAGCTTAAGGCATGCTTCTGGTGAGGTGCTTTTATTTCGGCTAATAAAATCGGAGGTTTACTTGCATTTTTAAGATGTCACCTGCCAGATCCTTACTTCAATAACACTAGAGGACTACATTTGTAAGGCATGAGGCTGCAGTGAAGCTATGGATCTTATCTAAGAGACACCTGTAAAATCAATACTTCTCAATTATTCAAAAACAAATGCCTTTCTGGTTTTAAAAAATAAAAATCAAATGATGTAGAACAATTACAATTTATTTTTGCTGCAGTTGTCAATTTCAGCAGCCGTCACTATCTGTTTCGATGTGCTTATCTTACTATGACTGATTTAGGCAATTGTTACATGATCTGCCTGCAAAAGATCAGAGTGCAGTCTATTTTGAGCTTTATAGCCTAACCTTAAACTTTTTCCTTTGCCCAACCTTCTTTAAAGTACGCTAAGTACTGTAATCTAAATTTAATGCATGCAAAGATTTGATATTTTTTCCCCCCACGATATCATTTTACAGATAAATATCTAGGCTCTTCATTCCTTGGGTATGATACAGGTCCACCTCCAAGTACATCTAAGGAGATAATTCCTTACCACGTTAATAGTAGGAAATCGGTAACTTTGTAGCACAAAGTGATATCAATTACCGGGGATGGTCATTGACTCATACACTTGGGAAATTGAGGTATGCAGAAACGATAGTGGAGGCTAATAGATCCCAATTTAATATACCAGTTATAACATAATGCACATACTATTAGAAGTTAAAGCAACCTTCATTACTCGAAGAATTGGCTGTTTATTAAAGATAAGAAGAAAGCTGACTAGTTGGTGCTGTAAAGAAGCTAAAAAAACAGCCATGTTTAGATGTTGTCTTTGCCCAAGGAGGAATAATTTAGGTTCTACAAGAAGCTCATACCAGCCCCAAATCATTGATTGGATTATTCACCTTCTTGCTTAAGGTTTTTTTTTTTTTTTCACATTCTCTAGCAACTTCTAATAGATTAATCTCATATGCTTATAATTCCTCATTCAAGTTTTCGGTCTATGAGAGAAAGAAGAAATAAAGAAGGGAGACAGAGGTAAAAGCGAAGAGGAATAGCTGAAATGATAAGTCATAGTAGATCCTAATTTAAACTGTTGAGATAGATTTAAAGTGAATCAAGAAGAAGAGAGCTGTCTTTTTTGAAAGTAGAAAAGAAAAGAGCGAGAAAGTGAATTGCTTTGTGAGTGACTGTAGTGGGAGAGGAAGACCATTTTGGAATTAGATGAATATAAATGAAAATGAAGAGATTTTGCTTACCAAACCTCCCAACCCCACCCCCACCCCCACCCCCAATTTTCCTATTTAACTTAATTATAAGTACTTGTTCAACACAGAACAACCCGAAAGTATGGAATCATCTCAACTCACCACACTTTGATTCAACAGCCAAGATGCTCCTCATTACCCGACGAAAAATACCCAATCCAAAGTTACAAAATCAGACAATTTGGGGCAATTTCTCAAGGCACACCAATCACTAAAAACTTTACCCTATGTTTCAAGGTTACATAGGAACAAATAACTAAATTGCATGACCGAAATAACTGAAAAACACAACAAAACAAAAAATTAGCAAACAAGATTTATTCTTTCAGCACCAAAACTGGCTGCAAAGATATCATAACTGATCAAGAATCTAGGAAAATTACCCAAAACTAATCAAACATTATTACACCCTTAACAAAAAGCCTTCGAAAATCTTGCGGGCAATAATCTATACAAATTTTACCTTAGAAGTTACATATCAAGCAAACAAACACATCGATAATACCCAAGCACAAACAGTAAACAGTAAAAGAAACAAAAATACCCAAATAAATTATCAAGATAACCCATATTTAGACCACATCTGTCCCAAGCAACAGAGAAGGAAAACAAGTTTCAATCATTAAAGACAACATGCATGTATATGTTGATCACATTAAGCAGACAATAACAGAGAAATTGAAAAAACGTTATAAAAAAAGAAATCAAATTACCTAATTGAAATGAATTTGTGCAAGAATGCGCGAGAACAGATAGAGAAGGTTGGTTTATGCAAAGCTCATAACTCTAACAAATCTTTGATTTAAGAATAATAAGCAAAAAAACAAACGAAGTAAATAATAAAACCAAACCAATAAAGAGAGAGAGCGAAAATTTCAGAGAGAAGCTCACAACCAGGAAAGGTGGAAATGAAGTTTGTTGGGCAATGGAGGAAACCAGTTGAGAGAGAGCGAAAATTTTTGGGAAAAGCAACCAGAGAGATAGAGAGCAAAAATTTCAGAGAGAAGCACGAACGGCGCGGCAAGGAAACTGGAAAAAAAGCTTGCTTTGCAATGGAGGAAACCACAGAGAGATCGTGATAATTTCAGGGAAAAGAGAGAAAGAGAGCAAAAATTTCAGATAAATTGTATGACGCGGCAAGGAACGGGATGAATAAGTGAAATTTTTTATCATATTCCGGTGCTTTGAAGCGCCGAAACATGAAATGAGCCTACACCGGCGCTCGCCGGTATATGAAATGCAAATCTGGCACTTTCACGTGCAGTATATACCAGCGCTTTAAAGCGTCGGACTATGCAAAGGGGCATATTCCGGCGCTTTGAAGTGCCAGTATATACCGGCCCTTCAAAGCGCCGGAATATGAAATTGGTGTCGACCATATTCTGACGCTTGAAAGTGCCAGTATGTACGGGCGCTTCAAAGCACCGGAATATGTAATCAACTGTGCATATAACGGCGCTTTGAAGCGCCATTATATGTTCTTTAAATATTGCGGCGCTTTCTTAAAGCGCCACTAAAAAAGCCCCAGCGGTTAATTTATTGCGGCGTTTTTGTAAAGTGCCGGCAAATATCAATTATCTTGTAGTGTCCTAATGTGTAGGATGCAGAGTATGGAGTGAGTTGAAGGTTTCAAACTTTCATCATATGGAGATGTGTATAGCTATGTCATACTTTTGTTAGAAATGGTCACCGGAAGGAGACAAACCAATGACATGTTCAAGGATGGCCTCAGCCTTCACAAGCTTGGTTAAGATGTAAATTCCAAATAGAGTGTTGGAAATTGCCGACCCGTGATCCTTGAAGAATCACTTGATCAAATTGAAGATACAAATTACAAGAATTCCTAGCCAATCTCAAGGAATAGAATTCTTGAAAGCTTGGTGTCAATAGTTAAAATAGGTATCCAGTGCTCTGAAGAAGTGCCGAGAGAAAGAATGGAGTCATTGGGGAGTTGAAAGAACTGCTAGACGTGATTTTTGGATTCAGATCATAAGATAAGTTTCTTAACTGAGAAGGAAAGTTGTAGTTAAGTCATATAGTGAACGGTGATCAAATTCAAAGGAAATTAGTGCTATAATTATTCCAATAAAGGATCAGAAGTTTATAGAGAAAGTTCAGTGGGGGACGAAGAAACTTTAATTTAAGATGAAAATTGTTTTAGAATTCCATGGAAGACCTAGAAAGTTGTTGAATTACTATGTAAGAAGACTTTTAAAGTTGTTGATGGCTATATGTTGTTGAATTGGTATATGGTTGTAGTATGCTTTGTTTTCTGGCCGCCTAGTTTGCAAGTTACAATAAAGCACTTTTCTGCTATAATTTGGAAATTTCGTAGCTAATAATTTAATAAATGGTAAATTACAGCAACATCTCTAAGGTTTACCCCTAATTACAACCACATCCCAAGATTTTCAAAAACAACATCTTCACCAAACTTTTGACTCAACACGACAAATTCATCTTTAAATAGCTAACAATGCTTAAAATACCCTAGATTGAACCATTTATTTGTGTGAAATCAAATTTACTGTAAATTATGTTGTTTAATCTAGTCAATGTTAATTAAATTTGAATTAATTTTTATTTGGATTCAATCACATTTAATATTTAATCTCATGTTTTAAATTAAACCCATAGTATTTGAAATTTTTTTATATATTATTTGATAAATTAGTAACTATTAATTTATATAGGTATCGTAGGATGCTTGTTCATTTAATTTATATTAACTCTTTTTTAATTTAATTTTTATTAACTCTACCCTCACTCTCACTTTCACACACCTCACGTCTCCTCTAACCCAGACTCGCACGTTCTCTCAGCCCCATCCTCTGTAACTCACTCTCCCTCTTCATCATCTCTACCTCAACTCACTCACAGACTCACACACCCCACTTCTCCTGTAACTAACTCTCCAACACCTAAAGTCTCCCACGTTCTCAGCTCCTTTTACGGATTGTTTTCCTCCAAATGTGTTTCAGTTTCGGATTTGTTTCAAAAGCCATAGGTAAGCTTTCAGCTTCTGTTTTTTTTTTTTTTTTTGCAATTCTTCTTCTCCAAGCGTGGGTTTTGACAGTTACTATTGATGGCGAAGTATTTGTACTGATTTGTTCATGTATTTCGAAGGATCTGCTTCAAAAGCCATAGGCAAGCTTTCTAGCTTTCTGTCTTTTTTTCAATTGTTCTTCTCTAAGCGTCGGTCAACTTTTCTTCCACCATTGTTAGGTCAGTTTTGAATGTTGATTTAGCTTTACCTACGATTTTTTCCACAAACCGATTCCAGCCCAAATTTTATGTACGCATGTTTCTTTTGCCGTTCTTATTGTCTTTGCTGAAAATTATATGCTGGATAATATTAATGGCGACGCATTTGTACTGATTTCAATTTACAGTTCCTAAATTCTTATTAAATCACTTATTTGTACTGATTTGTTCTTGTATTTCCAATTTGTTTAATTTATCCCCAAGTTCAGGAACATAATTCTATTATCTTTTTTACTGTATAAATTTTTTCCCGGATTTTGGAAGAAGAGCAAGCAACCCACTACCCGTATTCAACAGCGTAAGCAACTCATCTGTTGTTATATATAAAAAAGATCAATATATGTTTTTTTTTTTTTCAATTTGTAGTTTCCATTATTTAGGATATTCTTTTCTCCAATTTTTTAGGGTACTGTTCATAAGCAAACAGCTTAGATCCTCTAAGCAATATTCTTCAATTTATAAAATTTTCATGTCTTGAACGATTGCAATTTGCATTCTGATTAGTAATTACCAACTGATAAAGTTCTTGCAGGTTGATTTTTCGGTATATAGAACTTTCAGTGCTTGACAAAACAGTATGGATTTTGATCGATTTATGATACATCAACTAAACAATAAATTTATCAAGTGGCCAGTTGATTAAAAGTAGCAGCCATGCATGATTACAGTCCCCAAGATTTCTTTTCAGGTCTGTTCTCTTTTACCTTTGTTTTTCAATGTAGATATGATTTTGCTCTCTTTTTTCGTATGTTTTTTACTCAGACTACAAATTTATCTCCATCATATCAGCAAGTATCATCATTCTCTACCTTTTATGATAGATAAAATCATCCGGCTTTTGAGGATAGGATGAGATGGTATCTATTATCATCTGATCCCCTCTCTTTCTGTTCACCAAACGCACCACATATATATATAATTCTACTTATCGAACAACTGCATTGAGGAGCACCTGAAATTTTGTTGTCACACAAAATTAAGTGTAAGGTACCTTTTTCTCTTCTATGATGTTCCTATTACTCTTTTATTTTTTTCCTGGAAAATTTCATCTAAATGTTGTTCATAAGAATAGGGAAACCAAGGTTCTTAGAGTGAAGCTATTTTGCGGCTGCAGCAAAGGTTATATCGTTGTTTTGTTTGAATTTAAGTCATGGTGGTGGAGAGAGATCAATTAACTCATTATTTAACCGAGGACCATGATTTTAGTAATTTTTTGTGATTGCTTTGAAATGCTTCAGCTGAATTAAGGGATCACTAATTTTTTCCCTGTTCTTATTTAAATCAGATTTCGTCTCAAGTTCTACAAAAAATCAAATGTGGACAGAAGTACTATAGTGTTTTGGCAGGGGAAGTTCTTTGGCTATTAAGCATCTACAAGGAAAACCTCTTGGTGTGATTATCCTTAAACTATCTTTGAGTGCTTGTATTTACCATGTTTGGAGAAAGTGAAAGTTTAGGCTACATCAAACTCCTTTCATGATGCTGATTTTATTATTGAACAGATTATTTGGATTTTAGAGATAAGATCCTTAGTAATAGTAGTATAAATAGTAACTCAGTTGATAGATATAGTTCCTTCTAATTGGTTTTGGGATGCTTTGGAAGTGGAGAGTTACTTGATTTTGCCGTCTGTGCTTTTTCCTGTAGCATACCATGTTTTTGTATGGGTTTTTTATGGTGAATAAAATTTACTTTGATCCAAAAAAAAGGAAGGCCATCCCTGTTTAGAATGCAAGATACTTGATTATATGCAGATTGCCTTTAAGGCATTGGATAAACCATTTTCCTGTATCATTCCATGTTTTTGTATGGGTTTTTATGGCGAATAAAATTTACTGTGATCCAAAAAAAAAAAATGAAGGCCAGCCCTGTTTAGAATGCAAGATACTTGATTATATGCAGATTGCCTTTAAGGCATTTGATAAACCATTTATGAACATGTGTGGTTCATGAGGGCTATAAAAGTCAATAGTGTTGTTTGTCATACAATAGTATCATGTAGAAGTTAATTATAACAAACTGCCAGTTTTTTCTATGATAGGTATAACAAACTGCTCATTTCTTTGATAGGCATTCTGTCTTCGTACGATTCTTCATTAACTGATCAAGATATTTTTGTTTCTACTAATGCATGATTTTTTGGAAATTCAAAGATTGCAGAATGTCAGAGGGAGCTCTTAGAAGCAAGAGTCATGGTTGAAAAAGCAGAATTTTCTCTTTCCCTTGATGCAGATGAAGTTGGAGATGGAGACGTTTTCGTGGAGAGTGGAATTGACAAAGATAGAGAGAGATGGGAATCTGTAAAAACAGCTTCTATATCTGTGATTGTTGGCTCCCTTGCAGGGCTACCCATCTCCTGTACTCAGGTGTCCAGCAGTGCTGAGCTGATACTCCCGTTAGGATTTACTTTCATCAGTTGTGCATTATTCGGTGTCACCTTTTGATATACAATAAGAAGAGACTTGGCCAATATTCAGCTAAAGACAGGGACATCTACAGCTTTTGGCCTTTTCAAAGTTATATATTTTAATTAAGTGCAAAATAGAGGGTATTTTCAATCATTCAATGAAGTATATACAAGATGTTAAGTGGTAAAGGGTTGATAAGAATAATAATTGGCAATGCAGGTCTTGCTTCACTAGGTGGAAGACCACCAATGAAATTGAACCCTGAAAGCTTTTCATCACATGCTATTAATGGTGCAGTTTATGTCTCCCAGAATCTTTTAATCTTTCTATTTGCTGCTGTTGGTTTGGATTTCTACTTTAAGAAGAGGCTTTTGAGCCCCTTTTTCGATGAAAGGATCAGCTTCAAAGATTATTACAAGGTGAAGAGCCTCGAAGTGAATTTAACATTTTCTCCTATATTATGCTATGATTTGTAATATATAGATTCATTGACTTTAACTGGTGGAAAACAAGGTAATCTGCCCAGATCCAGAGTGTCAATGTAGGGTTCAAATCTTCATGCATTATAGCTGTTGCAGGCCATGACTAGCAAAAAGAGTTGATCCATATTTAAGTGTCCAACAAAGCCAAGCATGAGACCAGTGGCCTTTATTGTTGATTCTGGTAATCACTCAAGTTGCTGCAATTTGAAGGACAAATTATAATCAAGCAAATACCATTTTAAGGATGACTTTAATTTTAGAATTTCAAACTGCCAGATACATTGGAAGTTTAGATTGTTCCATAAGTGAACGTAGCTTGTCGTAGTTGCTGCAATAAACTGCTTAAAGAAGCAGAGCAAAGAATACAACAATTTCTTTTCTTCTGAGTGTACATGCATATGTGTAATTCACAGACTCAACAATTTTCTTTTTCTTTTAACAGATTGGAAAGTTTTTTTTTTTCTTTTTCATCATCTGAAAAATTCATTACCCATAGTCTGCTTTCTTTGGCTGCAATGTAGTGTAATTCAAGATTAAGAAAACTGTTTTGTGGTAATAATGATTGGTATTTGTGATTACACTTTTACTCAAAAGTCTCATACCCTGCAATTTACCAGATAATAGAAATTATAATTCAAAGGTATGGTTGGGTGTATGGTTAGGTAGTATGCTCTCCTGCGTTGTTGACGAACAAACAAAACACATTCAACTCAAACATGTCATCAGACTAAGAAAAAGGCAATAACTCTTCCATCGGATTATACTGCTTAGCATCTTATTAAGTGAATTCATGCTTGTTGATTTGTTCTTTATCAAATAAAACGAAATATAAGATTAATAGTATAAATAATAACAATATTTTTAATCTTATGAGCATATATGTGTGCACGTTAACTTGTATTGCTAGTATTTTTTGTTTATCATAAAATTTTATTTTTTGGTTCATAAAATGTAGAGAAAATACTAGCAATGCAATTTAACGTACGCACACAGGTGGTCATAAAATGTAAAGGATTTTTTAATTATTTTTTATTTTATTAATCTTATTATTTCGTTTAATCCGATAGAAAATTATATCAACACTTGTCTGGCTATAAAATTGTTGCTTGATTAAAATCATTTTGTTTCTCTTATCAATTATTCCTTTTTTATATTTTGGAGAATCAATCAATAGATTCTATCTCTTGCTAGATATAATATCATTATCAAACTCTTTCTTGCTAAATTCTCTTTTCATAAGGGTGTTATATCTAACAGTAGACAATTTGACTAATCCAAATATTTTTCTCATTTTTGTTACAATTTCATTATTTTATTTAATCCAATAAAAATACAAATTAACGCACGTATAGCATGTGCAGAGATGTTTATAATAAAAGTATTTCAGGAGATAACGAACATACCAAATAAGGGAATATGACTAAATTAAGGAAAAAAGTAGTTTTCGCCCTTTATATTTGGAAAAAACCATCTTGCTCTGGGCTGAACAATTTGTGTTTTGGCAATTTAACTACCCAATCATGCATATAGTTTTTTCATTCTTGGCATAAAGTCATTTTTTAGCAATAAAGTCACATTTATTATGCCTACGATTTATTATATTTTTTATATCTATTAAACATATCATATATCATACATTTGTAATTTAAATGTAATATTTAGATATAACGTACACAACAAATCTACAATTTTTTTTAATACAATGTAGTTATTAATTTTTTCATTATATTTTTAATAGTTTAAACAGTGAAAAAAATGTATTATTGAAAAAAGAGAAAAAATAAAAATAAATCAAATGGTTTTTATTCCTATAAAAAAACATGCCACACTCGCAAAACATTTTCTTACTTCATCTTTAATGAGGAAGTCCAATTATTACTACTAAACATCTTAACACACGTTGATTTGTTTTTCTATTGGATTAAACGAAATGCTAGCATCTCAACACGTGTTAATGCGCGTGTTGATCTGCTCTTCTTTCAGATTGAACGAAATATGAGATTAATAGAATAAAATATAATAAAAATACTTTTAATCTTATTACCATACGTGTGCGTGCGTTAAATTGCATTACTGACGCACACACATATATGGTCATGATTACGCTCAAACTAATACACAGTTATTGTATATAGTTGAGGTGTCGATCCCACGAGGAAAAACAAACTACAAGGGAAAGTGTAAACCTTAACACGAACGATAAAGATCAAATGAAAGAATCTGAGTTTTGATAATAAAGTAATGTGAAATAGTTGTGTAAATATAATGAAGAATATAATGGAGAAATAACAAGGTTCCGGGAATCCTCCCTAGGTTCGTTGCCTTATTCCAATCTTGATTCAATTGTTTTTATCTCGATTGCTAATTTCACATCCCAATCAAGCAATCGGTAAATATTTAATCATAGTACATGAAAACCCTAATGTAATTGCTATAAAGTACTATTTACTTTCGATTCAAGCACACACGACCTATCTTATAGATTTATCAAGAAACGACAATATATCTCAATGACAATATCGCAGTAATGGACAAACCTAAAAGATAAATCTACCGGAATCAATCACATCCAACAACTTGACATAAGAAGAGCATGACTAGACTTATAAAGAGGAGAAAGATGCAATCACCGGATTAAGAGAAAGTCTTCTAATTAAATCGTAACAATGTTTAACAATAAATCTGAACTACAACTGAATTAATAATAGAAATAAGAACAACTACACCTAAGAATTCATCCTTTCGCCTTGCTTGGAGATTAGTTGACCATGGGGCTCATGCTTGAACACTGTAATGGAGAAGAATGTGGCAGCTTTCTTAAGTTTTTCCAGCCCTCCCTATCAAACCCTAAGTGATCTATTTATAATACAAAAGTTTCAAGGGTATTTTTCGATCTAAACTATCATTAAAACCCTAATTAGGAAACAGGGTATCGTGCTTGCGCCGCGGCGCACACTAATCTAGGCCACGGCTTAACCTTGTATTCTGGCTTTGTGGAGGTTCTGTGGGTCATGGCTCAGCCTGGTCAGGCTGCGGCGCCACCTTTGACGGGCTTTCTTCAAGTTTCTGGAGGCAGGGGCGCAAACTGGTTGGTGGAAGTTCTGGAGGCCGTGGCTCAGCCTAGTTCAAGCTGCGGCGCACTACCTCCAGCTTCTTTTCAGCAACTCTTCATTTTGTTCTTCCGAAACCACTCTTTCACTCCGATATGCATGGAATCATCGTGCTTTAAGCAACAATATCTTTTCCATCTCTTTTGAACCCAATGTACCTTAAAAATGCATCAAAATAAATCAATGATCCAAGAACGACACTTTAGAATTGTTAAGGTATAAATATGTAATTTGACCTTAGATCAACCCTAAAATGCTAACAAATAAGTACTATTACGATGCACTTTACGACTCTCATCATAACCCCCAACTAGCTTATTGCTAATCCCTAGCAATTCAAGCGAAAAACAAGACAATATGAAATGAATTCTATAGTAGAATCAAAATAAAACAATGTTAGCGTTAATCCAAGAGTAATTCAACTTTTTGTCTCAAAAATCGCATATAACATACATCATTTAGAATCATTAAAAATCACCCAAGTCCAAAAGTAATCCAAACATCAATCTTAAAATCGTTATCGACTCTTAACATCCATCTTACCATAAACCATTAATCCAAACATCCGTATGATTTTATACACAACATTCATGAATACAAGTCTTTGCCTCTAAAAACATATTAAATTGCGTGACATCAATCACAAATCAAACTCCATAGGCTCACTTTTCGAATCACTCTCCACTATTGTAGAAAAATCACACTACATTGGATCAATAGGTCTTTAATAAGCTTGTAACGTCAGGCTAAGGTAAAGGTCAAGAAGGAATAGGAAGGATTTAAACAAGTAAAAGAACTCAGTCTCTTAATTTAAACACAACCACTTTAAGCACTAGATAACCTTACTTCAACACCCAACTCATTCGACCAATTTTCGAGCATTTCTCTCAATAAATCACCACTTCTTTTTTTTTTCTTTGTCGTAATTCACTTCTTTTTTTATTATTTTTTATTTTGGCACATAACCATTCACCTCTATTTTCATTATTTTTTTATTTTTCACAACCCTCAACTTATCTCCTTTAATGTACTTGGGTCATGGTAGTAATGTTTTTTTTTTTTCATATTTCCATCCTTACTCCTCTTAAGTGCTTCTCAACAAATATGTATAACTAAGTTGTTTTAAAATAAAGATAAGAATAAAATATTTTTAGGCTCATAAAGGTAAGTAAATGAGTTATCGAAAGAAACAAGGCTCAAATTCTTTTTCAAGAAAAAAGCTCAAAGAGGTAACTAGTGATAAATATAACAAGGGTAAGGTTGAAGGGCTCAAACGGTCCAAAGATGGCCTACATCATATCCTAAGTAGTGTGCATTCCAAGATTTCGCCTCAAGTGATTATCAAATAAGTTCTAGAGCTTGTCGAGACTGCAAAAGTATTTACAAAACAATCACACATAAAACTTCTCTTGATGCTTTAGAATAATCATGCAATCTTACCGCAAACCAGAGTCTCAAACCAAATGAAGATCGATACTTAATTTATTCTCAAACCGAAGCAAGATTTAACTTCTTCTAAATGCTATATCCTATCTCAATTAAACTCATATCATTGACATGTAAATCAACTCCAAGGCTAACAAAAAACATATATATATCCCAACAACCGAAAAAGGGAAAGTGACACCAAGCGGTTCAATGGTATAGAAAAAGAAATGTATGGAAAAAGAAATGTGTTTCCTCCACCCTCAACTTAAGAATTGCATTGACCTCAATGTGAAAGAACAAGTAAAAGAAACTCTCTTTTTAACCAAAAGAACGAAGAAGCCGAGATTTATGCACGACCATTTGAACTGTATACGGTTCCTCTTGTTGAAATTTTGTTCACTAAAATAAAATCAAAACAAACAAAAAGAAGGAAACAACGGTGTAACATGAAGATTCCCACTGAATGTTAGGTTAGCACAACAAAACTTAATAGATATCTAAAAATGAAAGATGAAGTACAAAAAATAAAGATAACGAAAAGTTAATCCGATATAAAAGTTAGTACAGCCATCCAATAATAAAATAAAATAACAAAAAAATGAAATAAACATAAGACAACCTAAAAGCTAGTCCTCCATGTCATCGTCCTCCTCTTCCTCTTCTTCATTCTCTTCACCCTCCTCTGAAGTTGGATCAAAAGAGGAACCCGGGTAGGTTGGTAAGGTGGGGAAATGATCCATATCATAACCGGTGGTGGAAGCAATGTGTTGATACATCTAACCAAAAGAAGAGTACACCGCCGATTGATAATTTGCTTGCCGGGCCAAGAACCGTTCCTGACAATCAAACCTATCATGCAAGAATTTCTGATGCTCATCAAATTTAATCTCTAAATGGTCAAGGCGCTCTGCAACAGTAAGAGTCCTAAGAGGTGGAGGGAGGGCAGCAACCGTTGCTCCCTCTCCTGGAGCTTGTGACCTTGATGCTTTAATTATAGTGAGCATGCCATCATCGATGGGCTTCTTAGGGGGCTGGGCTTCCTCATCAGTACTGTACTGGACACCGGCTCGGATGCATAATTGGGTAATCAATGAAGGGAAGTACAATCCAAGCTTTTGTCTCACAGTGTGTATGATAGAATTAAACATGATTTGGCCCACATCAATAGTCATCCCCATCAAAATGGCATAAATCAGAATAGCTCTCTCAACAGTAAGATCACTATAGTGCGTAGCAGGTATCAACCTTTGACACACAAAATATTGCCAAGCCCGAGCATTAACAGTCAGAGAAGTACCGGGCAAGGTTTTAGGAGTATCACCCGACATTTTCCAAGTTATACCCGGAATACAGAGAGTATTGCAAACCTCTTCATAGTCAATATTAGACGCATATGCAATATACTCATTATTCTCCATGTCAGGTAGCCCATAAAATCTGTTTATAGATGCACTGCTAAAAGAAACTGATTTTCCTTTCACCATCACCTTTCCATTCCTATGCTCTTCAGCATTAGCATAGAATTCTCTAACCACATTAATAATGGAATGAGGTGGTTGTCTTGCAAATGCACCCCAATGCTATCAATAATCATCCTAAACAGAGTTGGGTTTCCCCTCTGTGATAGTGACTCCTCTATCAGGAATGGGTTTCCTAGCATGCATTAAGCTAACATAACGTTCATTAGCTTCAAAACTCACAAATTTACTCTCATCATACTCTTGAGGTTGTTTCCCCCTTTGTCTTTTAGTTTTAGGTGCCATTTGAACTAATTTCTAAGACAAGATAACTAAATCAAATGCAACCACTCAAAAATCATAACTCCATAACAAAGAGAAGAAATTGATCTTACTTGATGCCCAAAGTTGGAGAGAGTACCCACAATCTTGAAAAGCTCTTGAAATCCCAAAATACTTTTGGAACCAAAGGTTTGTGGAGAAAATTTTCAGGAAAATCTGCACATAAGTGAGAAATTCTTCAAGAAATTATGTTAGAATCACAAGAAAATGGGAAAGAGTGAATGGGTAAGGAGGGATTTGGAGTGAGGATGAGAGAGATAGGAGTGTGCTGTGTTTTTGCAAAAGAGAAATGAAGAAGAAATGTCCATATTTGGGGTTTTAAAAAGTGCAGATCGTGTGTGAGCCACAGCTTGGACTTATGTGCACTGCGGCTTGAAGACCTAGGCCCAATTTCCGTGTTGTTGTGCGTCGCAGAACGAGAAAGTCTGGGGCGCAGTGCGATACGCTGGCTCGTGCTGAAATCTGTTGAGCGCTGAGAGGCGAGGCTCGCTGGGCTGGGCCTAGGCGATAATTGGGCTGCTTCAAATCTAACTTGCTGTGAGCCGAGGCGCACGGACTGGGCCGCGGCCTGGACTTTCTGGGCCTGCTTCTGATTCTTAAAAAGAAAACAGCAAAAACACCTTGTTTGGGAAAAATAAAATAAACATAAAATAAATCTTAAACTAAAAATTAGATTAAATCAAACTAAAAAAACTAAAAATTAAAATTGAGATAAACTTAAGTAAAAACAAAACAAAAAAAAAGACACATAAATAAAAGCATACATGTGTGGTATGGTCAAGGTGAATAGACCGGATCCATAAGTGGAATGCCTTCCACTTTCGGATCTTGTTTATCAATTAAGATTTTAAGGTGTTGACCATTTACATTAAAGATCTGACCATCTTTAATATCCTCTATTTCTACCACCCTATTTGCAAAAACATTCTTTACTACAAAAGGGTCGATCCACCTCGACCGAAGTTTTCCTGGGTGCTTATGGAGTCTAGAATCATATAAGAACACCCGATCATCAGGCTTAAATGTTTTCCTCAAAATTTTGTTATCATGAAACACTTTCATTTTAGCCTTATAGATTCTAGAGTTCTCATAAGCATCATTTCTCAACTCCTCTAACTCGGTCAACTGAAATTTCCTAAGCTTACCTGCTTCTCCAATGTCAAAGTTGAAATGCTTGATGGCCTAATAAGCTTGATGCTCGAGCTCCACAGGTAAGTGGCAAGGCTTTCTAAAAACAAGCCTATAAGGTGACATACCTAAGGGAGTTTTGAAAGCTATACGGTAGGCCCAAAGCGCATCAACTAGTCTCAAAGACCAATCTTTGCGATCTGGGTTGATCATTTTTTTTCTAAAATTGGCTTAATTTCCCTGTTTGCAAGTTCTACCTGTCCACTTATTTGAGGATGGTAGGCAGTAGCGATCTTATGTAACACCCCATATTTTCTCATCAAAGCTTCAAAAGAACGGTTACAAAAATGCGTACCCTGATCACTAATTATAGCATGTGGTGTACCAAATCGAGATAACACATTTTCTTTGAGAAATTTAATTACCATCTTATTATCATTGCTCCTGCAAGCTGCTACCTCTACCCATTTTGACATATAATCTATTACCACAATGATATATTGATATCTGAAAGAAGGAGGAAATGGTCCCATAAAATCAATGCCCTAACAATCAAAGATTTTAATTACTAAAATTGGGTTTAAAGGCATCATATTATGATGAGACAAAGCTCCTAACTTCTGACACTTTTCACATGAGCGACAATAGATGTTTGTATCCTTATACAAGGTGGGCCAATAAAATCCACATTGTAGAATTTTTGCAGTGGTTTTTTTCATTGAAAAGTGGCATCCACAAGCTTGGGAGTGAAAAAATTCCAAGACACTGACAATCTCTTCATTAAAGATGCAACACCTTAAAATTTGGTCAGGGAAATATTTGAAAAGACAAGGGTCATCCCAATAAAAATTACATACCTCAGTCATGAACTTCCTCTTGTCCTGAGCACTCCAATCCATTGGTATCTCACCGGCAGCCAAATAATTCATGATATGAGCAAACCATGGTAGAGAAGTAATAGAGAGTAACTGCTCATCGGGGAAATCATCCCTGATTGGCAGGTTGTCAGAGGTGTCTTCAAATGTGAGCCTTGAGAGATGGTCAGCCACTATATTCTCTAGTCCTTTCTTGTCTTTGATGATGATGTCAAATTCTTGCAAAAGTAAGATCCATTGTATTAGTCGTGCCTTAGCATCATTCTTTGTAAGAAGGTACTTAAGGGTTGCATGATCTGTGAAAATAATAAAAGGAGAACCAATCAAATAAGTACGAAACTTGTCTAAAGCAAACACTATAGTTAGCAATTTTTTTCAATAGTGGAGTAATTCATCTGAGCACTATTTAGAGTCCTACTAGCAAAATAAATGACAAAAGGCTTCCTCTCTCTTCGCTGTCCAAGAACAACACCTACAGCAAAGTCACTAGCATCACACATGATCTCAAAAGGTAAAGTCCAATCAGATGACTGCATTATGGGTGCTAAAGTAAGCTTGCCAATTAGCATTTTAAAGGCCTATTGACAAGCTTGTGTCTATTCAAATGAGCCATTTTTAACTAGGAGGGCATATAGTGGTCTAGATATGGTGGAAAAATTTTGTATGAACCTCCTATAAAAGCCCGCATGACCAAAAAAGGATCTCACATCCTTTACTGTCTTAGGTGTAGGCAACTTAGAGATTAATTCAATCTTAGATTGATCAACCTCTATCCCCCTAGAAGAAATAATATGCCCTAAGACAATACCTGAATGTACCATAAAGTGGCATTTTTTCAATTTAAAACTGATTCCTCCTCCTCACAGTGAGTCAATACTCTCTCTAAATTCAATAAGCATGCATCAAATGAAGATCCAAAAATATTCAAGTCATTCATAAAAACTTCCATGCAATTTTCAACCATGTCACTAAAAATGCTCATCATGCAACGTTGAAAAGTAGCAAGTGCATTACACAATCCAAATGGCATTCTACGAAAAGCATAAGTACCAAAAGGACAAGTGAAAGTGGTTTTATCTTGGTCTTCTAATGCAATTTCAATTTGATAATAACCAGAATAACCATCCAAGAAATAATAAAAAGGATGACCAGCTGCACACTCAAGAATTTGATCAATAAAAAGGGAGGGAAAAATGGTCTTTTCGGGTGGCAGCATTCAATTTTCTGTAATCAATGCACATCCGCCACCCGGTCACAAGTTTTGTAGGGACTAACTCTCCCAGGTCATTCTTCACCACAGTAACACCTGACTTTTTAGGAACGACCTGTGTAAGACTTTCCCATTTACTAACAGCTATGGGATATATGATTCCCGCATCTAATAGTTTCAACACTTCATTTTTCACCACTTCTTTCATAGTGGGATTAAGTCTACGCTGGGGGTCTCTACGAGGGCTAGTTCTTTCATCCAAATTAATTTTATGAGAACACACTAAGGGACTAACACCTTTTAAATTAGCCATTTTCCATCCTAAGGCTGACTTATGTTCACTTAGGGTCTGAATTAATTTCTCATTTTGAGACTCAGACAATTCAAATGAGATAATAATAGGAAAAATATCACCTGGACCGAGGAAGACATGCTTTAAAACCTTAGGTAGAGACTTCAATTCAACTTTGAGTGCTTCTTCACTTGAGGAAATTTGTTTCTCACTTCTCTTAGGCAACTCCTCAAACTTCGGTTGTCATGCCCGAGTGCCATAATCCTAAGTTTTATCAAAAATAGCACAAATATCAATTATATCAAATGGATTATTGATAGAATCAAACTCAAATTTACTAAGAAAATACTCAAGAGGATCAAAATTATGAGCTATAGAAACTCCTCTATTGATGAGTGACTCAATCATGTATAACTGGTGGTTCTCGTCATCATCTTCTGGCTGTTTTGCAACATTGAAGATGTTCACCTCGAGGGTCATGTTTCTGAAAGATAGCTTCATGAGCCCATTCCTGCAATTAATAAGAGCATTTGCAGTGGCAAGGAAAGGTTAACCCAAAATCAAAGGAATTTTAGAGGTAGTGTCAACAACAGAGGTAATGTCAAGGATTAGAAAATCAACAGGATAATAAAATTTATCAATTTGAATTAGAACATCTTCTACCACACCCCGAGGTACTTTGACTGAACAGTCAACCAATTGCAATACCACAACGGTTGGTTTTATTTATCCCAACCCCAACTGCAAATAAATAGAAAACGACATTAGATTCACATCAGCTCCTAAATCTAGCAATGCTTGTCCAACCTTATGATTTCCAATACTGCATGCAGTGGTTGGACAGTCAGGATCCTTATATTTGGGAAGAATCCTCTATTTAATTAGAGCACTAACTTTCTCTGTCAAGAATGTTGTCTTCTTCACATGGTGCTTCCTTTTAACTGTACGCAAATCCTTGAGAACTTTTGCATAAGTAGGAACTTATTTAATCACATACAAAATAGGAAGATTGATTTTTAATTGCCTTAGATTCTCTAGGATTTCATTGTTTAGGTCTAGAGTTTTCTTGCTTGATTTTAAGGCTTGAGAGAATGGTGCCTTAACAGGACTCTTTGTGACCTCAAGATCCTTGGGCAGCTCGGCATCACTACTATCTTGACCCTTCTCCACATCCTCTGATTTGTTCGTTGTTGGGATGTGTAATGACTTACCACTTCGTGTCACAATGGCATTCACATCTTTCAGATTCTCTTACGCCATGTGTTGACCATGGAATGTGGACTGAGCTTGAGAAGGGAACTTACCTCGCTCATTCATACTCAAGGAGCCTATCAATTTGGACACTTGGCTCCCTATTTCCTTGTTTTTTTAATAACCTGCATAATCAATGCTTCACATCTTTGGTTTGTTTTACCATGTGCCTCAATAAAAGCATGCAAAGTATCTTCTAAAGAACTCCTAGAAGATGAAGGTGCATGATATGGTGGAGGGTATAATCTAGGGGGTTGTGCAAACGGTTGGTTTTCAGACTTTCAGCTAAAATTTGGGTGATTGCGCCACCCCGGATTATAGGTATTAGAGAAAGGTGCCAAAGGTTTCTTTTACATGCCTAAGGCATTACATTGTTCCTCATACATCCCTCTCATATCAACAAATGTGGGACACTCTTGGGCTGGATGACCTACCCCGCCGCACACAAAACATGGTTCCAAAGACTTTGCATGATTAGCCACGTGTGTTGGCTTTGAGCCCTTAGTCTTTAACGCATCTAACTCCCTAGCGAACATCTCAACCTTAGCTTTTAAGTTGTCCTCTTCCCTAAGATGGTAAATTCCACCACCACTTGGGTTTCCTACAAGTCGTGAGCTATTTGTGCTTTCAGTAGCACTAGGTCTAGTCCAAGTGTAAGCTTTTTTAGCAAGCTCATTGAGGTATTCTATGGCATCATCAGGATATTTTTGTCAGCACTCACCATTACACACTATCTCCACAAATTGGTGCTCTCTATATGTAAGTCCCTCATAAAAATAACTCACTAAGCGTGTAACGACCCATCCCAAGTTGGCCACCCCTGGACGGTGTCATCACATTTTGAAAATCCAAGCACGACACATATATGCAACAATAAATATAATACTACCAGATTTTTTTTTTTTTTTTTACAGGAGAGGTAAACAAATATGATATTCACTTAAACATAAAATACATAAATGCATGAATATTTACAATAAAAATTTTACAAGTCTTTAACTCGATTGTCTGAGGATATTAACACGTACTTGGCTTACAGAAAAGATCTCGACTGATTCTCAACCCACCAGACTATTTATCTTGACTGCTATATGAAATTATTGAACAGTGAGGAGTGAGCTTCACAAGCTCAGCGAATTAAATTTACTAAAAGTATTCCAAATTCCATCAATAATCCTATAATATTAAAAATTATTTTTCGCACAACCTGATGACAACTTTCTACTATCAATTTCTTCTTCTCAATCATTGGTTCACCTTAACACTATCAATTATTTCCTAATTACCTCGTAATGAGGTTCATATCAAAAAGTCCATCATTTAGATAAGTCTTATCACTGTCTTTTTATATGAAACTCAACCTTCTATAATTAAATTCACAAAAAGTATCACATCTCAGCATCTCGAAAATCTCATCATTACAACTGCTCTTTTTTTTTTTATGAGACCCAGCCATCTATAATTTAATTCACAAATAATATACCACATCTCAGCATTTCAAATAATGCAACGATAATTAAAACAGATGCAAATGCATGAATGATTATGATAGGAACGTCTTCCCACCTGTCGACAGGTTATTATTATCTTAGACCGACTACCCTCCCGGTTCTTTTATTCTCATCAGACCGGCTGCCTTCCCGGTTAATTCCAGCATATACCGGCTGTCACGGTTTTCACTTTTCATCCCAGCATATACCGGCTGTCACGGTTTTCACTTTTCATCCCAGCATATACCGGCTGTCACGGTTTTTATTTTTCATCCCAGCATATACCGACTGTCACGGTTATTTCATTAGACCAGCTGCCTTCCCGGTTCTTTCGGTTATATTATTTAATGCATATGTGCATGAACAATGATATGAAACAGTAATACAAACAGAAATATAAAAACAATATAAAGATTCCAACCACTTAATTTGACTATCCTAATTATCCACAAATTTTATCTAACAAAGTTTCTTTAAAATTTAACATCCAATCATCCAGATTTTTATCAAATTATAAAATTTCCACAAGATTCTTCTCCCCCTAAATCACATCAAATAATCCATTAAAGTCTGACCAGATCCACTAAATTCCATCTTAAATTGTCCATCCGAATTGTCAAATTCCACTAAAATTCATCTTAAATCATCCATAAAAATTTAGCAAGATCCACTAAAATTCATCTCGTCCTAATTTGTGTTAAAATATCGGTATGTCTCATCAATAATTTATTAATTGCTTTTTATCCTCAAATAAACTTATAATTTTCAAAAATATTACTTCTCACCGAGAAATATTTCTACAAGACCAAATTTTCTATCATTCCCATAAATCACTTTTTCATCGATCACCCAAGCATACTTAAATAATTAAACTTAATATTGTCACGAAATAATTGATTTTTCATTTAGACTACTAAGAGTAAATCCAACTCACCACGTAGCACTTTAAAGCTACTCGTGGGCCACCTCTTTGCCTTTCCCGATCTTCCTCGAATTTTCTCCCGATTGTTGACTACCAACACCTGACATAATATTGGAATTTAAATTTCTTATTATTTCTTCTTTTCTCCATAAACTACACAATTTGAAAATTTTCTATTTTAACCTCCTGAAACTTTCATAAATGATAAAATAACATTACCTTATTACCTTCTACTATTTTGATAGCTTCCTGAAATATTTTCGAAAATACTCTCAAAATCTTGTTCCTTCCACTTTTCTTTAAATTCCCAAGTGTTTTGAGAAAAACTGAATAATTACATGAAGCTAACCAAAATTCTTCGCGTACTCTGCTTGAACCTATTGTACATATTTATAGAGGAGAGCTTGGGGCTGAAAACTTCAGCAGCCCCTCTCATATTGATTTCCATGATTGGGAGAGTGGGAGGTCGCATGATAATTGCCAAAAAGAATGATGACTAAGAAACATAATAATTACACTTTCTCTCCACTTCCACACTAAGCTACAAAATGAAATAATAAAAAAACACAATAATTGTCTTTTGAAAACACTCACTTGGTTGGCAGCCCACAAGTTCACTGTTCACTGTTCACATTTGACTTTTGATTTTTTTTTTTTTTACTTTTCAACCTTTGTCTCCTTCCAATCTCATTCAGCCTTCTGGGAGTTAACTCTTTGTCAAATTTATTATTAAAAATACACATTTACCTTATTATAAAAATACGGGTATTACAATTCTACCCACCTTACAAAAATTTTGTCCTCGAAATTTTCTTGTTGAAATCAAGTAAAGAGTTGGGGATAATCCTTCCTCATTATTGCTTCATGTTCCCACGTGACTTTTTCAACATCTTTATTGGGCCATAATACTTGAATCAAAAGAATAACTTTATTGCGTAAGACTTGCTCTTTTCTGTCTAGGATTCTGACTGGGGCTAGCATAATAGTCAAGTAGTTCTGAATTTCTATCGCTTGATTCATGATATCATGGGACTCATCGTGCAAGTACTTCCTCAGTAGTGACACATGAAAAACATTATGTAATTGCCTTAATTCCAGAGGCAAATTCAAACGATATGCTACGGGTCCAATTCTTTCGATCACCTCATAGGGCCCCATAAATCTCGAGCTCAACTTTCCCTTCTTCTTAAATCTCAACACTCCCTTCCACGGAGATATCTTCAAGAATACCCAATCACCAACTTGGAATTCAAGAGGTCGTCTTCTTTTGTCAGCATATCCTTTCTGTCTGCTCTGAGCTGCTCTGAGATTCTCCCTAACTAGTTTGATTCTTTCAGTAGTCAAGTCTATCATTTCTGGGCCATATATCTTTCTCTCTCCAACTTCTTCCCAGCATACTGGAGTTGTACACCTCCTTCCATACAAAGCTTCGAAGGGTGCCATCCCAATACTAGTTTGATACTGATTATTGTATGCAAACTCTATCAAAGGCAAGTAAGCATCCCAGCTTACTGAGAAGCTCAATACACTTGCCCTCAGCATATCTTCTAGTATTCTGATGATTCTCTCTGTCTGTCCCAGAGACAGAGAACCCAGAGCTGTACTAAACTGTAATTGCGTACCCAGAGCTTCTTGAAAACCCCTCCAAAATCTAGAAGTAAATCTAGAATCTCTATCAGACACAATAGTCAAGGGCACTCCATGTAATTTCACTATCTCTGCCACATACAACTCAGCCAACTTTTCTGGACTCCAGGTAGTTTTAATAGGAAGAAAATGTGAAGATTTAGAAAGTCTATCCACTATAACCCACACAGCATCATACCCTCTCTGGGTACGGGGAAAACCAGAGACAAAATCCATACTTACATTTTCCCATGGCCACTCAGGTATCGGAAGAGGTTGTAATAAACCTGCTGGATGTCTATTCTCAGATTTTACCTGTTGACAAGTCAAACATTTAGCAATGTATTCTGCTACATCCCTCTTCATCCCTGACCACCAATAATTCTGTTTTAGCCCCCTGTACATCTTATTATTTCCCGGGTGCATGGAATATATCGAATCATGAGCCTCCTTTAGTATTTCTTTTCTCATCTCTTCATCATTGGGAACACAAATTCTTTGTCCCGATACTACCATACCATCATCTCTGATTCTAAACTCGGCCGGCTTCCCGCTTCCTGCCTGATTTTCTCTATTCCCTCATCTTTACTCTGTAGCTGTAATAAACGATCAATAATAGGAGATTGAACTACCATATTTGCCATTAATGCTCCTTTATCATTGACACTCAATTGCATCCTCATTTCTCTTAATTCTATCATCAAGCTAGTATCATGACTCCCAAAAGCAGCTAATCTCCCTGTAGCTTTTCTACTCAATGCATCTGCTACTATATTAGCCTTTCCTGGATGATAATGAATTGTACAATCATAATCACAAATTAATTCCATCCACCTCCTCTGCCTTAAATTCAACTCCTTCTGGATTGGTAAATGTGTCAAATTTTTATGATTAGTAAAAATTTCACACTTGGCACCATATAAATGGTGTCTCCAAATCTTCAAAGCAAAGACTATGGCAGCCAATTCTAAATCATGGGTCGGGTAATTTCTCTCATGATTCTTCAGTTGCCTAGATGCATAAGCTATAACTTTCCCATGTTGCATCAACACACATCCCAACCCCTGATGCGACGCATCACTATAGACCACAAATCCTTCATCACCAGATGGAAGCACTAATACTGGGGCAGTAGTCAGTTTTTCTTTCAACAGTTGAAAATTTCTCTCACACTCCTCTGACCACTTAAACTTTTCATCTTTCCTGGTCAATTTAGTCAAAGGTTTAGCAATCATAGAAAATTTTTGAATAAATCTCCTATAATAACCAGCCAATCCCAAAAAGCTTCTAATTTCAGTTACATTCGTGGGTCTCTCCCAAGTCAACACTGCTTCTACTTTTTGTGGGTCAACTGCTATTCCCTCTCTCGACACAACATGCCCCAAGAAGGATATTTCATTCAACCAAAACTCACATTTAGAAAATTTCGCATATAATTTCTCATTCCTCATAATCTCCAACACTATCTCCAAATGTCGCATATGCTCCTCTTCATTCTTAGAATATATTAAAATATCATCAATAAACACAATTACAAATCTGTCCAAGAATGGTTTAAACACCCGGTTCATAAGATCCATAAATGCCGCAGGAGCATTGGTCAACCCAAAAGGCATCACTAAGAACTCATAATGACCATAACGTGTCCTAAAAGCAGTTTTAGGTACGTCCTCCTCTTTTATCCTCAATTGATGATATCCCGACCTTAAGTCTATCTTAGAGAACACTCTAGCTCCTTGTAATTGCTCGAATAGGTCATCTATCATGGGTAAAGGATATCTATTTTTGATTGTGATCTTATTTAATTGTCTATAATCAATACACAACCTCAATGTCCCATCCTTCTTCTTGACAAATAACACAGGGGCTCCCCAGAGTGATGTACTAGGTTGGATAAACTGTTTATCTAGCAACTCCTGAAGCTGAACTTTCAACTCTCTCAATTCAGCTGGTGCCATTCTATAGGGTGCTATGGATATAGGTGCTGATCCTGTAATCACTTCAATAGAAAATTCGATCTCCCTAGTGGAAGGCAATCCAGACAACTCCTCAGGGAATACATCAGAAAAATCTTTTACCACAGAGATTTCTTCTAACTGTCTACCCTCTTTGCTATAATCCACCACATATGCTAAATACCTCTCACAACCCTTCCTCAACCATTTACTAGAAGTTAAGGCAAAAATCAGACAATTAACAAGTATTTTACGTTCTCCCTGAAAATTAAACTCCTCCTGCCCGGGTATCCTGAACACCACATTTTTCTTAAAACAATCTACCCATGCATGACATGCAGATAGCCAATTCATCCCTAGAATCACATCAAAATCTGTCATATCTAAAGGCAATAAATCAACCTCAAATTCTCGGTCAGCAATATTAATCACACAACTTTGATAAATTGTTCTGATAATAACCCTATCTCCAGTAGGAACCTCAACAATAATGGCATGCATCAAAGGACTAGCACTGACATCAATAGACTTCATATAACTACTAGACGCAAAAGAATGGGTTGCACCAGGATCAATCAATAATCTAGCAGCCCTACCAAGGATAGATATCATACCCATAACAACATCAGGAGTGGCTTGTGCATCCTGCTGGGTCAATGCATAGACTCTACCATCTCTGGAATAAATCTGACTGCCACGTCCTCGCTCTGCTACAGATCCTCGACCTCTGCCCCGAACACTTCCTGATCTGCTGCCTCTCTCCATCGGTCTTCTCCCGACACTTCCAATGCTTGCTTCAACTGACTTTCCCGCTGGATAATCTGCAGCAACATGTCCTCCCTCACCACATACAAAGCATATCTGTGTAGGGCAGTTCCGAGATAAATGCCCCATCTGATTACATTTAAAGCAAACCCTTGACTCCCGATCATAAATCAGATTTCCACTTCCCCTTGGTGGCATATTCATTCCTCTACCATAACTCCCAATCCCCATAGCCTGTCTCCCAAATCGAGCGGTCCCACTGGTATTACTCTGAGCTACTGAAGTAACAGATCTTGCTTGCCTCTGAGTCTGCCCTACCGTTCTTTGTGACAAAGAACGCCCCCTCTGGGGTGGTCTCCCACCCTGTACAGCCATACTGCTACCACCTCTAGATCCCTCAAATCTAGTTCTCTTCAACCAATCCCTCCTACCTTTAAACTCTATTAAATCTCTCTCAATCTGCAATGCTTTATCTACCAGTACAGCATAATTTCCTATGCCCATGTAAGAGAGTTTAAAACGAACTTCATAGTGTAATCCGTCTAAAAATCTCTTGCATTTTCTTTCCTCCTTATTCACGAACTCGGGTACAAATCTTGACAGGGCTACAAATTTACTATCATATTCAACCACCGATAAATTTTCATGTTTTAGGTGGATAAATTCTCTTTCTTGTTGTGCCCGAAAAGAATCTGGAAAATACTTTGCAAAGAATTTATCCTTAAATTTATTCCAAGTCAAAGGTTGATCTATTCGTGTACTCATTCTGGGCAAAATATCCTTCCACCATTGAGAAGCCTCACCCTCCAACATAAACGAAGCAAAGGCAACCTTCTGTTTATCAGACACCGGTAAGACCTCAAAATATTTTTTCACATGCTCAATCCACTGTTCAGCTTCCACCGGATTTACAGATCCTTTAAATGACTGAGGTTTAAACTTAAGAAACCTCACAAAACAATCCCCTTGCATTTCATTTACAAATACCCCTCCATCAGGAACCTCTTGCCTCACTACCTCTGGTTCTCTTCCATTCCTTTCCTCTAATATTCTTTGCAAATTAGCAGCCCGTTCTTCGGCTGCATTTATTCTCTCTAAAGCACGGTTAAAAGCATCTTGTAATTCATTATTTCTACTTTTAGATACTTCCCCAGCTCTACTCGTACCAGCTGCACTATCACCATGTTCCCTTGCAGGAACCACCGACTCGACTTCTTCCTCTACTTTAGTCCTCCTAAAAATTGGGGGTCTACCACGTCCCCTATGATTTTGAACTCTACCTCTAGTTCTCGCACGACCACGTGTCATCCTCAGACTCTGCATTTAAGAATATTGTTTATTTAGATCTTCCACTTTTTAGGTTCTCATGCAGTCTACAGAATCTTAAAACCTAATGCTCTGATACCAAAATTGTAACGACCCATCCCAGGTTGGCCACCCCTAGACGGTGTCATCACATTTTGAAAATCCAAGCACGACACATATATGCAACAATAAATATAATACTACCAGATTTTTTTTTTTTTTTTTTTACAGGAGAGGTAAACAAATCTGATATTCACTTAAACATAAAATACATAAATGCATGAATATTTACAATAAAATTTTTACAAGTCTTTAACTCGATTGTCTGAGGATATTAACACGTACTTGGCTTACAGAAAAGATCTCGACTGATTCTCAACCCACCAGACTATTTATCTTGACTGCTATCTGAAATTATTGAACAGTGAGGAGTGAGCTTCACAAGCTCAGCGAATTAAATTTACTAAAAGTATTCCAAATTCCATCAATAATCCTATAATATTAAAAATTATTTTTCGCATAACCTGATGACAACTTTCTACTATCAATTTCTTCTTCTCAATCATTGGTTCACCTTAACACTATCAATTATTTCCTAATTACCTCGTAATGAGGTTCATATCAAAAAGTCCATCATTTAGATAAGTCTTATCACTGTCTTTTTATATGAAACTCAACCTTCTATAATTAAATTCACAAAAAGTATCACATCTCAGCATCTCGAAAATCTCATCATTACAACTGCCATTTTTTTTTTATGAGACCCAGCCATCTATAATTTAATTCACAAATAATATACCACATCTCAGCATTTCAAATAATGCAACGATAATTAAAACAGATGCAAATGCATGAATGATTATGATGGGAACGTCTTCCCACCTGTCGACAGGTTATTATTATCTTAGACCGACTGCCCTCCCGGTTCTTTTATTCTCATCAGACCGGCTGCCTTCCCGGTTAATTCCAGCATATACCGGCTGTCACGGTTTTCACTTTTCATCCCAGCATATACCAGCTGTCACGGTTTTCACTTTTCATCCCAACATATACCGGCTGTCACGGTTTTTATTTTTCATCCCAGCATATACCGACTGTCACAGTTATTTCATTAGACCGGCTGACTTCCCGGTTCTTTCGGTTATATTATTTAATGCATATGTGCATGAACAATGATATGAAACAGTAATACAAACAGAAATATAAAAACAATATAAAGATTCCAACCACTTAATTTGACTATCCTAATTATCCACAAATTTTATCTAACAAAGTTTCTTTAAAATTTAACATCCAATCATCCAGATTTTTATCAAATTATAAAATTTCCACAAGATTCTTCTCCCCCTAAATCACATCAAATAATCCATTAAAGTCTGACCAGATCCACTAAATTTCATCTTAAATTGTCCATCCGAATTGTCAAATTCCACTAAAATTCATCTTAAATCATCCATAAAAATTTAGCAAGATCAACTAAAATTCATCTCGTCCTAATTCGTGTTAAAATATCGGTATGTCTCATCAATAATTTATTAATTGCTTTTTATCCTCAAATAAACTTATAATTTTCAAAAATATTACTTCTCACCGAGAAATATTTCTACAAGACCAAATTTTCTATCATTCCCATAAATCACTTTTTCATCGATCACCCAAGCATACTTAAATAATTAAACTTAATATTGTCACGAAATAATTGATTTTTCATTTAGACTACTAAGAGTAAATCCAACTCACCACGTAGCACTTTAAAGCTACTCATGGGCCACCTCTTTGCCTTTCTCGATCATCCTCGAATTTTCTCCCGATTGTTGACTACCAACACCTGACATAATATTGGAATTTAAATTTCTTATTATTTCTTCTTTTCTCCATAAACTACACAGTTTGAAAATTTTCTATTTTAACCTCTTGAAACTTTCATAAATGATAAAATAACATTACCTTATTACCTTCTACTATTTTGATAGCTTCCCGAAATATTTTCGAAAATACTCTCAAAATCTTGTTCCTTCCACTTTTCTTTAAATTCCCAAGTGTTTTGAGAAAAACTGAATAATTACATGAAGCTAACCAAAATTCTTCGCGTACTCTGCTTGAACCTATTGTACATATTTATAGAGGAGAGCTTGGGGCTGAAAACTTCAGCAACCCCTCTCATATTGATTTCCATGATTGGGAGAGTGGGAGGTGGCATGATAATTGCCAAAAAGAATGATGACTAAGAAACATAATAATTACACTTTCTCTCCACTTCCACACTAAGCTACAAAATGAAATAATAAAAAAACACAATAATTGTCTTTTGAAAACACTCATTCGGTTGGCAGCCCACGAGTTCACTGTTCACATTTGACTTTTGATTTTTTTTTTTTTTACTTTTCAACCTTTGTCTCCTTCCAATCTCATTCAGCCTTCTGGGAGTTAACTCTTTGTCAAATTTATTATTAAAAATACACATTTACCTTATTATAAAAATACGGGTATTACAAAGCGTCAATTCTCATACCCATTGTGAGGGTACATACTCAACAACTCCTTAAATCTCTCCCAAGACTGATACAAAGTCTCATTGTCCTTTTGTGCAAAGGTGGAGATTTACCTTTTTAAAGCATTGGTCTTATGTTGGAGGAAATATTTATTAAAGAAGATCTGAGTCATCTCATTCCATGACCCAATAGATCATGGTCTCAGTGAGTATAGCCAACTCTTAGCTCTATCCTTCAAAGTGAAAGGAAAGGACTTAAGTCTCACGATGTCATCAGTTGCATCTTGACTATGAAAAGTCGCAACTACTTCCTCAAACTCCCTAATGTGCACATATGGGTTTTCATTTTCCAAGCTATGAAACGTAGCGAGTAACTGTATCATCCCTGTTTTAAAATCTTGTTGGCGAGTATTGGCTAGAAACGTGATGCATGATGGTGTGGCTGTTCGGCTAGGATGCAAGTAATCCTTAAGTGTCATAGCAACATTCTCATTGGGGTTATCAGCCATGTTAACAATATCCTTTAAATTCTCGTTTGGGGGTGCACTATGGTTTGATCTAGGCAAGGTTTCACTAATGGACGTGGAAAGAGAGGGTAACTCTATTTCGGGTCCTCTAATGAATCTACCTTGCGAATCTCTCGGTCTAAGCATACACCAAATGAGTTAGAGGGGAAATAAATAAAACAGAATAATAAAAGAAAATCAAAACAAAGAGAAAAGAACAATATTACCATCTTGTCTCAAAGTTGTCAATCTTCCTTATACTTAAGCGCGTTTCCCCGACAATGGCGCCAAAATTTGATTACACTCAAACTGATACGCAGTTATTGTGTATAGTTGAGGTGTCGATCCCACGAGGAAAAGTGAACTACAAGGGAAAGTGTAAACCTTAACACGAACGATAAAGATCAAATGAAAGAATCTGAGTTTTGATAATGAATATGAAATAGTTGTGTAAATATAATGAAGAATATAATGGAGAAATAACAAGGTTCCGAGAATCCTCCCTAGGTTCGTTGCCTTATTCCAATCTTGATTCAATTGTTTTTATCTCGATTGCTAGTTTTACATCCTAATCAAGCAATCGGTAAACATTCAATCAAAGCACATGAAAACCCTAATTAATTGCTATGAAGTACTCTTTACTTTCGATTCAAGCACACATGACCTATATTATAGATTTATCAAGAAACAACAATATATCTCAATGACAATATCGTAGTAATGGACAAACCTAAAAGATAAATCTACCAGAATCAATCACATCCAACAACTTAACATAAAAAGAGCATGACTAGACTTATATAGAGGAGAAAGATACAATCACTGGATTAAGAGAAAGTCTTCTAATTAAATCAAAGAGTAAATCATAATAATGTTTAACAATAAATCCGAACTACAACTGAATTAAGAATAGAAATAAGAACAACTACACCTAAGAATTCATCCTTTCGCTTTGCTTGGAGATTAGTTGGCCATGGGGCTCATGCTTGAACACCGCAATGTAGAAGAATGTGGCAGCTTTCTTAAGTTTTTCTGGCCCTCCCTATCAAACCCTAAGTGATTTATTTATAATACAAAAGTTTCAAGGGTATTTTCGGGTCTAAACTATCATTAAAACCCTAATTAGGAAACAGGGCATCGCGCTTGCGCCGCAGTGCACACTAATCCAGGCCGCGACTCGACCTTGTATTCTGGCTTTGTGGAGGTTCTGCGGGCCGCAGCTCAGCCTGGTTAGGCCGCGGCGCCACCTTTGATGGGCTTTCTTCAAGTTTCTGGAGGCCGCGGCGCACACTGGTTGGTGGAGGTTCTGGAGGCCGCGGCTCAGCCTAGTCCAAGCCGCGGTGCACTACCTCCAGCTTCTTACTCAGCAACTCTTCATTTTGTCCTTTTGAAACCACTCCTTCACTCCGATATGCATGGAATCATCGTGCTTTAAGCAACAATAACTTTTCCATCTCTTTTGAGCCCAACATACCTAAAAATGCATCAAAATAAATCAATGATCCAAGAACGACACTTTAGAATTGTTAAGGTATAAATGTGTAATTTGACCTTAGATCAACGCTAAAATGCTAACAAATAAGTACTATTACGATGCACTTTACGACTCTCATCAGATCATAAGATTAAAAGTATTTTTATTTGTTAATCTTATATTTCATTTAATCTCATTGAACGTTTAATTTAATAGAAGAACAAATCAACACATGCATATTGAGATGATAGTTTCGTTTAATCCGATAGAAGAGTATATCAACATGCGTATTAGTGCGCATTGAAATGCTAGTATTCCTTATGACACATGTTGGCCTAGCTTTTTTCTATCCAAAAAACTAAGAAGACTTATCCTAAAATGTTGAATTTGTACGAAAATCAAAAGTTTATTTTTATGAATTTTAATTTTCACCCAAAATCACAACATTTGACAAGAAATAAATGTCAGGTGTAAATTAATTTAGTTTTTTTAAAAAAGAAAATAAAGTGATTAACTAAATGTTAGAGATGGAATAATAATAGATCATTAGGAAGTAAATAAGAGTAAATATAGTTTTTTAACTATTTAATTATATGTTTATTAAAGTTTAATTTATATTGATTATATATTATATTTCATTCATATTATAATATATTATATTAATGGTTGATAAGAAATAAATGATAAAATATTAATACCTTTTACACGTGATGTAACCACAATGTAAATATATATATATGGTAATTATTATTGTTATGAATAAATAATTTTTCATTGTACTAGTACCAAAGTCAAATTGATGAAAATAAAACCTTCTAGACATCCAAATAATAAACTTATACTGATACTCTTATTTGCAATTTTAATGTTTAAAACCACTTTTAGAACTTATATGACCTGGTGGTTATTTTCAGGACCTTCATATTGAAGACCGAATTCGATCTCTCTCCTTGCCATTTTTCAAAAAAAAAAAAAAATACACTCAGTTTCTCATCTTCAATTTGACAGCATTTTTGATATAATTTTTATCAAAACCTAATAGCTCTCGTTTTTATATCACTTTTATCCAAAGCTATTTTAAAATCATTTTTAACTCCTTTAAAGCTAAAGCTAAAGCTAAGCCAAATGGATCCCAGTTGTAGCATAAGCGAAAGAAAATGATACTATTGATTATTTAAAATAAAATAAAAAAAGTGTATCAAATACTAGAGGAAAACAAAGAATGTTTGTGTATAGTGTAATGCTAATCTCTCAAATTTAACAAAGTTCTTTCTGTTCTCTAGTGTCTTGTTTTTATATTCGCATAATATTAACCACATAAAGTAAGGATGTTGAGATCGGAAAGGACACTGCCCTCTACTTCTCAAGCTTCTTATTCATTGACCAAAGTGTAAGCCGCCACATGGTCCACATTTGCAAACTAGATAACATCAGTCATGGATCAAGTTTATGAATTACTTGCTCTATGTATCCAAAACAAACAACAAAAATATCACTCTAACAGGTCCCAGTTTGAAATCGATGCTTTTCTTTAATGTAATAACTAAATTATGGCTACTGAGATGTCAATAAAAAGAGATAATAATTGAAAAAAGTAAATTTATTTTCGAGATTTTATCGTTGTGTCTATTTGATTTACAATTTTTAATGAGTGTTAATTTATCTTTGGATATTCCGTTTTAGTCTAATTGAGATTTCTGTCTAAATCCGTGTATTATCTTCCGTTTATTTCCATTATTCTATAACAATTTTAATAGATGGATCTAAACAGAATGTTCAACTGATCCGAAACAAAACGTTCAGAGATATATTAACACTATTTAAAAACTGAAAATCAATTAAACATAATGATAAAATTTTAAAAATAAATTTATTTTTTGCTTTTTCCGTGATAATAGGTTATAGCAAGTCTCTAAAAAGGATACTGAGTAAGAGAACTTTTCATGCCAAAATCCTTATAACTCGAGTTGTTTCCATGATTTAATTTAGGTCTCTGTGGGGATTAAAACAAAAAGGAAAATAAAGCCATGTGGCTTAATAACCTATTTAGAATCTCTTCCTTACCTTCACACCATTTGATGTTGTGTCCTGGTTGTCTATGCAGTATCTGATGAACATCCAACGATTGAGATTTTAGGGGGAAAAGGGTTGTTTACGATATTAAGAACATGGCCTAAAATAGTAATTGCTAAACTAATCTCTGCCCCACCTCAAAAGGTAAAGAAATGAGCATTTAGCTCCAACTTTAATATTTACTTCATCTGATGCTCCATATAAAAGTCAACAAATAATTGCTGAATGAATATATACATGTATGATATTTTAATTCCAAAAATATATAAAATGTCCCAACACAACATGTATGATATTTTAATTTCAAAATAGCTGTCTAAATTTGACATTTAAAATAGTGAAATAATGAATTTATGTTAAGTTATGAACTTGATTAATAATTAATCGTTTTATTTTTAAAAATTATTATAATGAATAAAAAAATTACTGTAACAAATGAAAAAATACTTTCATTTGATCCCGTTTGGATGTTAAAAATAAATGTCAACTAAGATTTTGGACACATGAAAATAAGTGTCAAAAAAGATAGTTTTAGCAATTATCTTCTCTTCTTCCTTATGGACAATAGAACTGAACAGAAACAAAGACAAGAGAACAAGATAAAAGACAAAGAAGGATCTATGGTAATTTAGGGGAGGGGCATTGTGGGGCATTAGGTTATTATCCAGTGTAGATGTGAACATCGATGGCGATGAGGGCAAAGAAGAGGATCGTGTGGGCGAGAATCGATAGCCCATTAGCCCACTTGTCTGCATGTTACCAAACTCCACCACTCCGCTCTTCCCTGGTAACTGGAACAGCAACCCTGGACTCAACAGCACTACTGCTATTACCACTGGTCCCCAATCAGCCATTCCTAATATTAACTAAATTCCTTTTCTATTCTTAAAATTTCTTTATTTATTTTTTTTTCTTTTATTTCAAGATCACAACTTTGTTTCAACTTATAAAAAATTTGAATGATCTTAGCTCTTTCTCCCTCTCTCTAGAAAGGGGGAAGGATTTAAATAGGGAATTAATAAACTATTTATACATATTGTTGCTTTTGTTGAGAACATTGAAGAAGCAAGGAATATAACTCTACAAGGGATTTATATACCTGTAAAGGATTTATAAAAGAAAATAACTTTTTTAGAAATTATAGCAAAATGGGTGGATTTATATGTCATGGTCTAGAGAAGTTCTTGTTTAGTATAGGTTTATGAGAGATACATAACATAAAGGTCAATCTTCCAATTAAATGGTATGAGAAGAGAGAAAAAAAAAATATTATATTTTTATTCAAGGGTAAGATTGACCTTTGTATCATCTATCTATCATGAACTTGTGCTAGACAATAATTTTTTCATAATCGGTGCTTGAAAGAATGGCACATGGCCGCAACATAAAATTAGCTTTGCTACCAAATCATTTTTGTGTTACTATTGTAATTTTATTTTATTATTTTTCTATTTTTAGTTAAAAGAGAACCAAATGAGACTTAACTTATTAAATTTTCAATCCATTATACCAAATTATCAAACAATAGCACTATAACGTGGGATATTAATTGTTGATTACATTATTTTTCAATATATGCTACCAAAAATAGCATTTGTGATTTTGTAATTTCCAAGTTATATCTCGTGAATCAGTCCCCCCGGCGGCTTTCTACTTTTCAAATGTGACTCATGAAACACGCAAAAGAAAGATTGAAAGGCAGACCAGAGCAAAAATATAGACTAAACAACATATAAAATTCGAGTAAAATGAAAAAAAAATTAAAAAAGGAAGAAATTTCTTCATGCACTTGTCAAACTTATATCCTCTATCCCGGTCTGGACGCCTTGTAAGTTCCTCTCAAACTTATTTATTTCTACATATCTCCTTCCCATTTTCAACATTTCATGAAAGTGAGAAGAGTACCCCAGGAAATGTTTGATTACCGCAAACTTAGACGTACCAGATCACCAATCTTCTCTACTATCGCATTTGTTGCTATAATTTTTATAATCTATGCAGATAGTATCATTTCTACTGTTTCCCAACAATCTGCTACCTTTAGAACTGAAGAAATCAATGAGGTGATACAGATTCAAAGTATCAGAAGACAGATCAAGTTAACGGTTCCTCATTTACCATTGGGTTTCAAGCGAGAAGAGGCTGATCAAGTTGAAAGTGGAAAGCAGAGTTCCTTAACTCCTCCCTTCAACCTCACAAGACAAGAGAGGATTGTATGGTTCAGAGAAAAACTACCAGAATTTGATATTTTAAAGTCAAACAACTTCACGCAGCAATTTCATGGTCGGGTTCTGGAATTTTTCAACAAGCAGTGCGAGGTTAATTTCTTTGTGACATGGATTTCACCAGCAGGGTCTTTTGGAAGAAGAGAAATCTTTGCCATGGAAAGTATTTTCAAAGCCCACTCTAATGGATGCTTGATGATTCTATCAAGAACTATGGACTCCCCACATGGATACAGAATCCTGAAACCACTACTTGATCGTGGGTTAAAAATACTTGCAGTCACACCAGACCTACCTTTTCTGTTCAAGAACACCCCTGCTGAAGCCTGGTTTGAGGAATTGAAGAGTGGAAACAAAGACCCTGGTGAGATTCCATTAGCTCAAAATCTATCTAATTTAATCAGACTTGCAGTTCTATACAAGTATGGAGGTGTTTATTTGGACACAGATTTTATTGTTCTGAAAAATTTTAAAGAGCTGAGGAATTCAATTGGAGCACAGTCTATTGATGTGAGGTCTATGAATTGGAACAGACTGAATAATGCAGTTCTGGTCTTTGATATGAATCATCCACTTCTGTTCAAGTTCATAGAGGAATTTGCTTCAACTTTTGATGGAAGTAAATGGGGGCATAACGGGCCCTACCTTGTTTCCAGAGTAGTCAAGAGAATAGAAGGAAGCCCTGGATATAACTTCACCATCTTGCCACCTATGGCCTTCTACCCAGTTGGTTGGACACAAATAGGAAGCCTCTTTAAGATGCCAGAAACACAAAATGATGCGAGATGGGTAGAAGCCAAGTTGCTTCAGCTAAGTGGAGAGACTTATGGGGTACATCTATGGAACAAGCAAAGCAGCAGATTTCCTATCGAAGAGGGAAGCGTCATACGAAGATTAATTTCAGATCACTGTGTCATTTGTGAACACATACAAAGTTCTTCAAGAGAACTACCAACTCAGAAACGGTGAAGCTTCTTCTTTATGTGGATGCCTCATTGGCAAAGTCACAAAGTGAGACAAGAAACTTTTTTTAAAAAGCTGAAACTTCGCAGTCTGAATTCAAGTTTGTTTTTTCTTTCAGAACTTTTTTTTACTTTTTCTTCTTTTGCATTCTTGTTTCTAATGTAGATAATATGATTATAGGACTCTGAATATCATACCAGTAAAGTTGTAAAGGTTTCCACTGTTCCAATTGATCTATGTAAATAATTGTTTCCTTTTGCAAGGTGTTCAAATTTTGATTACAATGCTATAGAATGATATCAGAACATTCTACCACAAATCATAATCCTAAGCCGTCTTAACCTCAACCTGAATCTAAATTTTCTATGTCTCCATAAACCAAATCCTGGCAGCCTCCTAAATGACTTCTTTCTGGTCAATTTACGATTTCTAATAACTTTCTCCTTTCTACTCTTGGGGCCAAACTTTCCATTCATGGAGCTAACATCTGAAGCAAAATTACTTTGTCCATCACTCTCAATATCATTGAAGGGTCCAATCTGCTTAATAGATGCCCATGGATCATGGAATTCATCATCTGTATCACTGCCCCATAGAAGTATAGGCTTTATTACAGGTGATCCACTGTAATCCTGAAAATGGTTAGCCAAACTAGTATGCTCCATGTCAAACAATCTCCTCAGAGATGTGCTTCCACCTTTCATCAATTCAAGTAAGGTGCTACTTTTGCGAGATGAAGGGAAAGAGGAACAAGAAGCAGCTAAAGAACACAAAGAAGACGAAGATGATGAAGACCAATACAAAGATTTCTGATAGTCTATAATCCGCCAGATCCTTTCCTTTTGAACTTCTTTGTCGATGATGCTAGGGTTCTCTTCATCTTTCTCTTCTGTTATTTCCGATAGCATCATAGCCTAGAAGGCTTTTCACTTAGTTCTTTGATGCAAATGGATCAAAGAAAAAGTTCTTTTTATCTAGAAGCTCAAAAAGAACAGGGGAAAAACTAACAGAAGTCCGCATAAAGAAACATAAAAGCCGGCAATAAGAAACATGTTGTGATACCCTTTGATACAAGAAATTTAGATTGCCTAAAAAAGACAATGTTACAATATTCTGGCCTACCAAAGGCTTCAGCTACTTATTTAATCTATAATATATATCTACAGTTGGAACTGGGAAAAATGCCATGAGAAATACATGGCACAAGAGTCCATTTCATTCTCAAATGAAAATAAAATATATTTCTTTCACTCTTCCCTTACTTTTTAAGGGTGAGATGGATCTTTATATCATTTATCTCTGATAACACTGTGACAAACAAGAACTTCGGGAGAACTAGTCCTCCTAAACTCCTATTAGAATTACATACTAATTAAGATAATAATTGAAGCTTACTTTATTAACAAGCCAACCAACAAAGGTATACATCAAATAAGGAATGCTTATTTCATTCTCAATATATATAAACAATCCAATTACAATATGATGTCCTGATTACATAAAAATACTATATTTCAAGCAAACATAAACAAAGGTTGATATATATTCATAAAATCAAATTCTAACCAATAAAGAACTAGGAGAAATCTTGCACGAATCACTCCAGCAGAGACGAAAATCGAAAGTATTAGACAACTGAAGTCTTTTATCCTCCAAATCAGATGTCCAAAATCTTACTTTATGAAGATTTCAGATAAGAACAAGAAAATTTAATCAGAAAAAGAAACCTAAAAGTGTTCAAATGGAGAGAAGCCTCAATAAAGTCGACAATCTTGCTTTTTTTCTCAAAATTGGAAACAAAGCATTTAGCAAAGCAACAGCTATAATTAACAGTAGGAAATGATACAAATCAATGTTCAATAGAAATTACTACACAGAAGAGAGAATTACTACTGAAAAAATAATATTGAATTACAATCAAAAGAATGTGGACTAGCATAGTAAAATTAAGTAGTGTATAGAGAAGAGAAACTCATCAATTTCAATCTTGACAATTTCATCATCTTCGAACTGATCTTTCTGGGTCATCTCTCTTTCTTGTTGTCGCGAGCCTTGCCTAATAATTTAGAACAAAATTTCATAATTATAAATATATAATTCAACAACGAACATAGGCAAAATTCAAAAGGAATATTTAAACAAGCAATCTTTTTATAAACTTTACACTAAAGAATCATAAGTTGCACAGAATAGCAAGTTATAGGAAAGACTATAGTGCAACTACATATACATAAGGGAGCGAGCATTCTTTTGGGTTAAAGAATCTCGATTTAGATGACTATAACCAGGTTTTGCAGTGGGACCCAGTAGGAACTGCTTGCCATTTTCAGTTTTCATATAGGAACACGGTGCCTATTTTTCGGTTTTAAGAGGGCTAAGGGCGCCATGCCGTTTGGTTGTAACAGGAAAGCAAACATCAATCTTTTGGGGAAAATACAATTGGGCAAACTTCAATAAAATATCCTGTGGTTTACTCATTTTTTGTAACATTTTGGTACCCTGTGCATTTCGCCGTTAACATTATACTTACGCCGTTAAAAACCTTGCAAATTCTGTTAAGTTCATCACGTGACAAGCACGTGTCACGTGATGAACAAATTGGGAGGAAATGTCGATGATTTCATGCTAGCAGCCAACTGACCTTTCCCTTTCTTATATTTTTCCTTTTTTGTTTGGGTTTCACATTGGAGGAATAAGAAGAAATTAGTCATGAACATCAATCTAGAAAAGAAGAACCTTCCATCTCCAATAAGAAGATTCTACTGCGACTGTGGATTGAGGTCACCATTGAAGACATCATGGACTGATGCTTATCCAGGTTTCATGGTAAATTGCACTCAATTTTGTAGGTTTTTATCTTTGTAGATTCTGGGTTTTATTGGTTTTAATTCCAATTTCTATTGGGTTCTGAATTCAGGAAGGAGAGAGTTGCAATTTTTTCAGATGGTCATACCCATCGACATGCTCGCGTGGCAAGCAAATCCTGCCCACTTTGCTTCATGAACTAACCAGATTGGAAGCTGAAATTGCTGCTGCTTGAGGAAGAGAGAGAGAATTAGAGCTGCAACTTACACTTACCTGCAAGAGGCAAAAGAAGATAAAGGCTGACTTAATCCATTCACGAGACAGAGAGAAAAAATTGAGATTTTTGTCTGTCTTTTGTTATTATTTTGTGGTTGGGATACTGTTTTCATGTTTCCCTGTGATGGATATTGAATGTGTTGATGTGGTTGTGCGTGGGTGTTAATGGTTTTTTTTTTTTTTTTTTTTTGTGAATTCAATGGGTTTATGATGGGTGCACTGTAATGGGCACAATATAGTTGTAAAAATGCTTCCAAGAGCTTATTAAAATGTTAGGCTTGATTGGTATCGTTGTTGCTTTCTATTTTTTATTTTTAATTATTTTGTATTTAATTTGTTTTATCAATTTAAAAAATATAAAACATGTTTGGTAAATAAAAATTATTTTTAATTTTTTATAACAGAAAATTAAAAACATGTTTGGCTGGTCTAGTTACCATTTTTTTTAACTTCCATCAATAAGTCCCTCTATACACCAAATCATTAAAGAAAATAGATGTGATAGCAATAAATTTATTTGAAGATTTTATCCATTCCCTTATCCACCCGCCACCACATGTGATTGGCCCTTTCCATTATGCCCAATCAATTTATATCCATTTAGGAGAGAGAGACAACACCAGTTACACTAGCATCATCCCATCCCTTCAAAGAATAGACAGAGACCAGCGTGGTATCATTAGAGTCTTTCACCTAATCTCATCGTCCTTGTCTCACTTTCTCACTAAATCCTTCAGGCTTCATCCATGATTCACCATGTTAGCATGAGAAATTGAGAAGCTCAGTTGGGCCTCATCCTCGAGGGGATGAGATGACGAGTGAAGACTCAAACTTTCAAATCAAAAAATTTCTTGCGTATTGATTGTGAGTTGAACTTGAATACTTGGATTTCTGGTATGATTTTGAGTTTTAATGTTAGATTTGTTGAAAGATGATAAAGATTTTTTGTATGATTTTGAGTTTGAATGTTGGATTTGTTGAAAGACAAGGGAGAAAAAGAGTAAGAAAAACCCTTAGGCATGGCTCGAACCCAAGTAATCGCTGTGGTACGAAAAGTCGGTTATTTCCCGTGTTTCTCTCTTGCTTCCAAAAACAAACAGAAACGAGATTTTTTTGTTTCCGCTTTTTTTTTCGCAATTTTTTTCAAGTTTGACCAAATTTGGAGATTATAAACAATGACTTTGCATTGAGGTTGTGGAGATTATGAGATAATGAATTTACAATGATTTGATACAAAATGAGAAGGAAGAAAGAAAATTAAACAAAGTAAATAAATTTCAGAATTAAATTTTATTGAATTCTATTTGACTGAATTCCGTAAGAGGCAAATTCAATACCTCAACCTGAGTACATTACAAACAGCATTGAAGTTATTTTCTGTATTTATTATTTATATCACAAAATCTATCTATCTATCCATATCCATATCCATATCCATATCCATATCCATATTCCAATGACTATCTATCCGTCTCCATAAAAATAGTCATATCCCTATACCAACAAACACATACTAAACATAAAAAAGCCATGTTAAGGCCAAAATAAAAAATTAGTCATATTCCATCCATTCCAAACAATTAGTCCTATTCCATTCATCCTAGGTATAGTAGTCCCACACACCTTGAGAATCTCATCCAGATGCAACATGTTTCATTTTAGTTCTTGGGGCATTGGCACTCAAAGTTGTTGTTTATCTCCCTCTACCATTTTGTGCTCATCAACCCCTGGAAACAGGCGGTGCTTCACTCCCACTAGCAGCAGTTGGTTCACCCCTACTAGAAATAGCTGATTCACCCCCACAAGCAGCAGCTGGTGTAGCAGCTTTTCTTCCCCTTCCCTTACATCTACCTTTTTCGCTTCCACTGAAAACAACTAGGACTCCTCCACTTCCTTTTGAAAGAGTGGCCTTCAATTCTGTTCTTGCTGGAACTGCTCTGCCTCTCCCTGCCTGCAAGAGTGACAATTTCTCTAAGTACTAGTGTAATTCAACATTTGATATGATAAATTATGGATTTAGTAAACACCATCCTAATTTGAAGATGAACCAACATCAGCAAGATTGATGGGAGGTGGAGGCAATTAACTACTTGATGTCTAAAGTACATACAGTCAACAAAATAAGGATACCAATATAAGCAAGTAATAGTTTCATTTAATTATAATAAAGAATACCAACTTGATTTGAAGATAAACCAACATTACCAGTTTCGTCAACTACCTGATTTGTAGATAAGGACCACATTTTCTTCAGCCTCATCCTCTTTTACTAGGGTGATTCACCAGCTACACAAGCTTTGCATGTTCTTGCATTGTGACCTATCCCATTGCATTTGCCACATTCTATGTACTTCCCTTTTCTTGTACAAATATATGGGTTTTGTGGTTCATCAATGTTGAAAATCACCTTGACAAGATGTCTAGGTGATGATCTTCCAAACATGTTGTGAGTTTTAATTTACTCGCAAGCGCACGAGTCGTTTGCAGTATAGCGTTGTGCAAGTGCGAGGTCGAATCCACAGGGAATTGCGTTGTGAAAATATATTTTTAATCTAAACTAACTCTATCTTAACCTAGTTCCAAATTTCAGAATGATATTGCAAAATAAATTAAAACTAAACTAAGTTGATTTTAAAACTAATAATAAAAAGCACTAAGGTTTCCGAATCTACCTCACCGAAGTTAAGCATATATGTTCTAAAAATATAGCCTATCAAAACATTCTATGAATCCAACTTACGACAAAAAACAAAGAATATCGCAATTAAACCAAAAGCATCCAATGTATCCGCTTTTAACAAATCACAAAGGAAATCTAATTTAATCGAAAAGCATTCAATGTATCCATCAGATGAAACACAAAGAATATCCAACAGACAATTTAAACTCAATCAATTATAAGATTAACTCAAATAATTGACAGAACATTTTATACTAAAAATTGTCAGATTTGTACAAGCAAATCTGAACTACTACGCCAAACAACGGCGGGGCTTCATCTTCAACCTTAGCTGAAGAGTCTAGCCACTCATAACTATAAAACTATAATTCATAATAAAAGTGCTAAACATTAAACTACAACAACTAAATAAAAATAAATAAATAAACAAATTTACATGGGAGAAATTCCACTCGCAGATGGGCGGCGCTTCCCCTCGTGGTAGCAATGCCTTCGGGATCCACCAGAATGCTGGCGGACGTCCACCGGTAAACACCAAAGTGGCTCAGGAATTGTACACTGGATGATGAAGCCAGATGGTGTTTATATAGGGGAAGACCCAGAGCAATATGGGTTGTAGATTCGATGTGGGATACTGCCCGTGTGCGCTCGATCGCAGTGTGGTGCGATCGATCGCAGGTATTATCGATCGCATGTCTTGTGCGCACGATCTCATGTGCGCTCGATCGCATGTCTGCTATGATCGATCGTAGATGCACTGAACTTCAAATATTTCGATGTGGGATGTTGACCATGCACTCGATCGCATATCTCGTGCGATTGATCGCAATATCTCCAGAAGCTTCACATCTCCTGAAATGCTTTATTTTCTCCACAAACCTGTAAAAATACACAAAACACAAGAAATACGTAAAATAAAGTGAAATACTACTAACTAAGAGCATAACAAATATAAGTTAAGGGTCTAAAATATGCAATATTTAAGACTCATCAAATACCCTCAAACTTATATTTTGCTAGTCCCTTAGCAAAACAAAATAAAATACTCAATGAAAAACAAAGAACATAAAGATAAAGTCATCACTCATGGTATCCAAAAATTTAAGGAGCACACATCACCATGATATTCATTCATAAGCAAGCTTAAAAAGGTAAACCCATCTTCGCAATGAATAGAAATGTTAAAATCTAATTACTTACAAAAGGCAGGATAAGGCATCACAAGCTTGAATCAGTGTAAGGTGAATTAGCATATAAAAATGAAGCTTCCAAGTAACTCTAATGTGTAAGGTCTCCATGTCTCAAGATTCACCGAATTTCCCATCAAAAATGAACGAAAAGGCATAGTTTTTATTTTATTCTTTTATTCTTTTTATTTTTTTTAACAATAATAAGGCACGACTATGTTTAGTTCCCTTAAGCTTTCTAATTGACCCATGTAGCGAGTGTTGAGTCAATGACTCCCAAACCAGATGGTTTTAGGGCATTAGGTGTACAGACACCCCTAAGGACTTACTAACTCGAGTCAAAAAGGCTACGAAAATAAACCGGCCTTAATACTACCAAGAAAAATTCCACCTTTTGACGTGAACACTCACTGCTTACTGAGGCAAGAGGTCCAGTTACTCAGCGGAAAGTTGTAGTAATTAATTTTTTTTTTCTTTCTTTATGCCCAAGTGTTCATCCAACAAGTCATCCAGTTTCAGTTAAGATAAGGAAAAATACACATTAAAATCACGTGTCATACCTCACATAATTTGTGCTAATGTGCTCATGTTAGATTAGATCAAACATGTGAATTCTCAAAATGCCTAAAGTAAGTAACTAAATTTTAAAAATTTATCACCAGATCATGTGTTCAAAATGTTAAGCTCACCAATGACATCACATCACAGAAAATGTTTAGATAAACTAAAATTTCACGATAACATGAGCATGCATTTATCTCTATGACGAAAAGACAACAAATTATGACAAAGTGTGTGATGTGTCTCCCATACCCCCAAACTTAAATTACACATTGACCCCAATGTGTGACTAATATGGAAAGAGCTGACCTGAGATATGGAAAACTATCTGGACTGGTATGGCTCATAGCATACCCCCAAACTTGAATTGAAGTACGCTTTGTCCCTGAAAAATAAAAACTGGAAAACAAAAAAATACTGGAAACAAACATTAATCATAAAAATGTGAAATAATAAATAAACAAAAGAAAAGATAAGCTGTGGGGTGCCTCCCATGAGCGCTAAGTTTAACGTCTTCAGCCAGACCTAACATTAGTAAACAGGCCCAACTAAGCGCTCCACCATCTGATCAATAAATGGGAATGGAAAATGATCAGGCCTAGTGGCAGCATTCAATTTACGGTAGTCTAGACACTTTCTCCATCTTGATTGCACTCGAGTTGGAACCAACTCGTCGTCTTTATTTACTACCGTCAATTCAACACGTTTGGGCACGACTTTAATTAGGCTCACCCCCTTGCTATCAGAGATAGGATAAATGATCCCTGCCTTTAACAGCTTAATATCTTTTGCCCTCACAACCTCTTGCATAGCAGGGTTGAGCCTTCTTTATGGCTCCCTCGATGGCTTGGCATTCTCCTCCAACTGTATCGTGTGTATTACCAACGAGGGGTTGATTCCCTTGACATCCTCAAAAGTCCAGCCTATAACTTCCTTATGCTCTCTTAAGACGTCCAATAATTTCTCCTCTGGAGCATCACCCAAATCTAAAGCTATAATTATAGGCAAAGAATCTGCTGGACCTAGGAACTTATACTTAAGATTGTCCGATAAAGGCTTAAGTTCCTTCTTGGGGAGTTCAGGTGTTGTGGTTTCCTCCATCTCACTGATCTTTTGAGGAGTAGACTCCAAAGTAGCATTTGCTTGCTCAAATAACTTATCTAAATCCAAATCGTCTTCAAATTGAGCAAAGCATGCCTCCAAAATGTCCTCAGACTTCCCTTTTTTCTTGGGCACTTGTAGTCTCTCAGGGTAAGGCGCTTTAGGTAAAAACGACCTAGAGAGATCATTAATAATAGGTGTGGCTGTAGATGGCTCAGCATCTCTCTTCTCATTGTTGCCACTTTCTTGCCCTTGGTGTATAGCAGGGTTCTCTTCCACTTGATTGTGCACTTGTCTCCCAGACCTCAATGGGACAATTGATTGCACTTGTTCCTGCCAATGCATAGGAGTTAATAAATTTCCCACCGCAAACTGTTCCTTTGGGTTAGGATCAGTTTGACTGGAGAACGTTCCTTCCTCTCCTTCACCCACGTAACTTGCGATTTGATCAATTTGACTCTCTAGTGTGGCAATCGCTTGGGTGTTTTCTATTGTTGCACTCATCACTTCACTCATAGATTGGCTAGTCGTTTTCATGAAATCATTGAGAGCGTCCTCCAATGACTGTGAAACTGACGCTGGCGCTTGAATGGGAGCTTGGTAAGTGGGTGATGGTGCTGGATAAGCTGAGTGACCATAACTTGGAATTGGTGGAGGAAATTCGGGAGGGTATTGATTGTGAGCATGATAAGGGTCTCCTCCCTGATTCCTCAGTTGGTTCTGCATCCATGAAACATTAGAGTGGTCCCACCACCCTGGATTGTATGTTTCAGAGTAAGATCCATTTGATTGCCAACAACACTCATTGAAAGCATTCATTTGTTCCATGGGATACTCGGCAAAAGCCGGCATTGATGAACAATTCTGTGCTAAATGCAGAGGACTAGCACAGATGGAACAACTATCAACATTGAATGTGTTGGCAGGATTGAGGGACGGGCCGATCATTTTAATGAAATCCTTGAGGGCATCCTCTAAAGACTGTGAAACCGGCGCTGGATTCATCCACATTTTTTTTAAAATTAAATTAAATTTTTTTTTTTAAAATTGATAACTAACTAGTAGAAAACTAAAATCAATTCAGACAAAAAAAATTTTCACAAACCAAACAATTCCCCGGCAACGGCGCCAAAAACTTGTTGTGAGTTTTAATTTACTCGCAAGCGCACGAGTCGTTTGCAGTATAGCGTTGTGCAAGTGCGAGGTCGAATCCACAGGGAATTGCGTTGTGAAAATATATTTTTAATCTAAACTAACTCTATCTTAACCTAGTTCCAAATTTCAGAATGATATTGTAAAATAAATTAAAACTAAACTAAGTTGATTTTAAAACTAATAATAAAAAGCACTAAGGTTTCCGAATCCACCCCACCGAAGTTAAGCATATATGTTCTAAAAATATAGCCTATCAAAACATTCCATGAATCCAACTTACGACAAAAAACAAAGAATATCCCAATTAAACCAAAAGCATCCAATGTATCCGCTTTTAACAAATCACAAAGGAAATCCAATTTAATCGATAAGCATTCAATGTATCCATCAGATGAAACACAAAGAATATCCAACCGACAATTTAAACTCAATCAATTATAAGATTAACTCAAATAATTGACAGAACATTTTATACTAAAAATTGTTAGATTTGTACAAGCAAATCTGAACTACTACGCCAAACAACGACGGGGCTTCATCTTCAACCTTAGCTGAAGAGTCTAGCCACTCATAACTATAAAACTATAATTCATAATAAAAGTGCTAAACATTAAACTACAACAACTAAATAAAAATAAATAAATAAACAACTTTACATGGGAGAAATTCCACTCGCAGATGGGCGGCGCTTCCCCTCGTGGTAGCAATGCCTTTGGGATCCACCAGAATGCTGGCGGACGTCCACCGGTAAACACCAAAGTAGCTCAGGAATTGTACACTGGATGATGAAGCCAGATGGTGTTTATATAGGGGAAGACCCGGAGCAATATGGGTTGCAGATTCGATGTGGGATACTGCCCGTGTGCGCTCGATCGCAATGTGGTGCGATCAATCGCAGGTACGATCGATCGCATGTCTTATGCGCACGATCTCATGTGCGCTCGATCGCATGTCTGCTACGATCGATCGCAGATGCACTGAACTTCAAATATTTTGATGTGGGATGTTGACCATGCGCTCGTTCGTAGGCATGTGCGCTCGAGCGCAGGTGCGCTCGATCGCATATCTCGTGCGATCGATCGCAATGTCTCCAGAAGCTTCACATCTCCTGAAATGCTTTATTTTCTCCACAAACCTGTAAAAATACACAAAACACAAGAAAGACGTAAAATAAAGTGAAATACTACTAACTAAGAGCATAACAAATATAAGTTAAGGGTCTAAAATATGCAATATTTAAGACTCATCAAAACACTCACGTCTAGAATGACTTGTAAAGAAAAAGATACAACAACCAAAGCAAGAAAGAAGACAAGCAATTGTTATCGACGTTCGGCAATAGACTATGTCTCCGTGAGTTCCTCCGAACTTCTGCACTAAATCAATGGTTCTTACAATCACAGGAACCCCTCTCCAAGAATCCATAAGTTCTTGAAGAAAAAAAGAAGAGAACAAGAAATACCTAATCACTTTCTATACTAATCTTTCTCTTTACAACCAGCCTCTCCAATGTGTCCCTCTTGTATATCTATGTCTTTGCACTCTTACACAATTCTCACATTCACACACACTCTTGTGTCTTGTCAAAATGTCTTTCACATTGCATTCCATCCTGAGATTAAACCTAGGTGAGCCTTTATATAGTGCACCAACTTCTTGTTCAATCTTGAGTGTCATTCTCCACCCTTAGATTTTGATGACCAATCAATCTTGGCCCTCCATCAATCCTAAGTGATGCTGTGCATTTTGGACTTGCACCCACTCACTTAACAAAAGATTGAATCAAGTTAATCATGTGTGCATCAGTGTGCCTAGTGCCTAGGCCTCCAACAGGGCGCGCTGCGGCCTTGGGCAAAATACCTTTTTCACCACTTTCTGGGCGCCGCGGCCTGGGAGGAGCAAGATTACGGCGCACACTGATGCTGGACCCTTCAATACTATGCGCACTTCTTTGTCTTGCTGAAAGGAAATGTGTGCACGCACCCAAAGTGAGGCGCACACTTGTGTGCACTCCATTAACATGCTGAAATTCATTCTTCAATCTCTTGTTTAAACCTTAACCATGTTTAAACCTTAGACAAATACCAACAATCTCTACCTTTGTCTAAGCGTTTAAACCCGAACCATTGTGTAGAGAACTTCAAGATCCAAACTCATATTGTGTCATCATTCAATATGTAGGACTTTCTTCCGTGGCCTTCCTGTTAACATGAATGCATCCTTTCGTACCATTTTCCTGAATGTAATGATACCAAACATCCATATGCTTTGTCCTTTCATGGAACATCGAATTCCTCCACAATTGCCACACACTTTGGATATCCGAAGACACCACCACCTGCTCTTTTAGGACCATCCACTCGTCCAACAATCTTTGCACCACATAGCCTCCTTTATGGCTTCTGAAGCCACTATGTATTCTACCTCCGTTGTTGAGAGTGTTACCACCGGCTGCAACTGAGCTTTCCAATACCTTAGCTACCACTTCATCCCAAGCCAATGCTCTTTTCCAGGATTACTCACACATCTACTGAGAACACCCATTACCTGAGAAATGTCGGGTCTAGTGCTCACCATCATGGACATGACTAGTCCATCCGCACTAGAGTAAGGGACCTTTACCATTTCCTTCTTCTCCTCATCCATTCCAGGACATTGTTCGCTGGAGAACTTGAAATGACCAGCAAGGGGAACCTTCACTAGTTTACCATCTTTCGTAGAAGATCGAAAAACTTTCAACTCGTTTCTCTCCCTTTCCCAAATTCTTCTCATCTCAATGATCTTTTGTGTAAGGTTGAGATCCTTCCTCTCGAACTCCTCATTGAGTTGAGATGTAAACCTTTTCATCATCTCCCTGTTATTCCGAACCAACAGCATATCATTGACATAGATGAGGATAATCACCACTTCATCAACCTTATGTCCAGGTGAGAAGGTTTTCGTGAAATCTATGCCTTTCCTTTGCGTGAACCCTTTCGCCACCAGCCTAGCCTTGTTCCGGACTTCATCTCCTGGAGGGTACCCTTCTTTGATCTTGTAACTCCATTTACAATCCACAACTCTTTTTTTTCCCGGAATGTGCACCAATTCCCAGAAGTTGTTCTTTCTTAAAGAATCCATTTCTTCCTCCATAGCTAGCTTCCATCTTGGCGAATCCTTACATCCCATGGCATCAATGTAAGTCTCTTGTTCACTCATCTTTCCTTCTGTCCAAGGAGCTGCTGCATTCGCAGCATCCGCAAACCCATATCTTGAAGGTGGTCCGACCAGCCTTCTTTCCCTGCCTCTTGTAAGCTGATAGTCCTTCCGATTCCCTGCATCATTCTCTTTCAGTTCAGCCTCCTCATGAGTGTCTTGAGCTTGGCATTCATCAATGGGCTTACCTAGTCCGAACCCTCTTGCCTTCCTTGCTCTACCTGAAGCGAATTCTCCTTGATACTATGCTCCACAAATACCGAACTGGTTTGCTCACTAGCCCCTGCAGGGTTAGTTTTCTCCAAATAGGGAAATAACAATCCATTAAAAATAACATCCCTATTTATTATGAGTCTCAATCCTTTTCGTTCTAAAGACCACAACCTATACTCCTTAGCCCCTTCCCCATATCCTAGAAACACATTTTCTAGATCCTGGGCTAAGTCTATCATCCTTTTGATGTGCAAACGCAACACACCCAAAAGTCCTAAGGTTGTCTAACTCAGGGGGTTTTCCACTCCACATCTCCTCAGGAGTCTTATAGTATATAATCCTAGAGGGTGATCTATTAACCAAATATGCAGTTGTAGACACTGCTTCCCCCCAAAAACATTTGGGTAATCCGGATCCATCTAACATGCACCTAACCTTTTCCATAAGGGTCTTATTCATCTTCTCAGCAACTCCAATTTGCTGAGGGGTTTTCACAATTGTTCTATGTCTTAGAATGCCATTTAACCTACAGAATTAATCAAGTTCTTGGCTAAAAATTTCTAAGTCATTATCAGTTCTTATCCCCTTAGCTACCCTGCCCCTTTGAGTCTCTACCAGTTTTTTCCACACAACTAATTTATTCAAAGCATCTGATTTATTTTTAACCAAATAAACCCAAACGTTTCTTGAATAATAATCAATTAAAGACAGAAAGTAAAAGTTACCTACCTGTGTTAGTGTTCTTGTTGGTCCCCAAAGGTCCGTATGAATGTAGTCAAGAATGCCCTTAGACTTGTGCACTCCGGTGTTGAAGCTGACTCAATGTTGCTGCCCAAGAACATAGCTCTTATAGAAATCGAGTTTCTCTACCTTGTCACCATCAAGTAATCCATTCTTGCTGAGAACTTGCAGCCCCTCTTCACTTATATGTCCCAAGCGAGTGTGCCGAAGTGTTGCCTTCTCCATCTTAGCCATCAAGCTTGCTGCTTGATCCTTGATGTTCGTGTCTCCGATCATCTCATAGAGACCATCCTTCATTGTTGCCTTGATTACTACCAAAGATCCCTTGGTCACCTTGATCTTTCCTCCCTCTGCTTTGTATGTGTACCCCATAGAATCCAGCTGCCCCAATGAGATCAAACTTCTCATTAAATCCGGGCGATACCTCACATTTTCCAGCACCCTTGTCATTCCATCAAACATCCTCAACTGGATGTCTCCTATCCCCTCACTTGGCAAGAATTATCATTTCCCAAGAAAACCCTTTCATCATTTGTTTCCTTGAAATTCTTGAACCAATTCCGGTAAGGGCACATGTGATAAGTGCACCCGGAATCTAAGATCCATCTCCCGCTGCCTTCTTGCCCCTTGCTCACACTTGAGCACACAACAAGAACATCATTATCTTGCTGTTCTGTTTTGGCAACTGAAGTCTATCTATTCTTGGTATGGCTTCTTCCCTCATCCCTCATCTTCTTCTTGTAATCTTTCTTGACATGCCCCTCCTTGTGGCAGTAGTAACATTTCTTCCCTCCAAATCTCAGTTTGGAATGTATTCTACTATGGCTTTCTCCTCTACCTCTGTCCCAGTAGTAGCCATGTATATTGTTGTACACTCTCCCATGGCTCTCTCCTCTACCTCTATCCCAGTAGTAGCCATGGTTGCTGCCATACCGAGTTGTTGGCCTTCTTTTAACGAATATCCTTCCTCCACTTGATGCACTCCTCATCTTGGCATCAAGATCATCTTGCAACTCTTTATTAAGATAAAATTTAAAAGCAAAGATTAGTTTACGAAAATACCTCTTATTAGGGAGAGTCTTGGCAAGAAATAACTCATCTAGTTTCTTCTATATGACAGCTGGATCTTCCGAGTCTCCGCACTCCCTTGTGACATTATCTGACATGTGCAAGAAGATGGTGTTATATGCCATCTTCTTCATCTCATTCTGTTGGTCCTTCGTGGTACTTGCTGGAAAAGCATCATCTCCTCCAATCTTCAAGTCCACCTTTTGTTGCACAAGAACTACCTTGATCTTCCGCTTCCAAAGGGCAAAATCTCCCTTTCCATCAAACTTCTCAACATTAAAATTTGAAGCCATCTTGCAGACAAGATCCCAGATTTATACAACACCCACAATTGCTTTCCAACTTCTTCTAAACCTCAAGAACACGATCGAAGATGGATCTTAACACTGTTCTTGAATCACTCTCAAGAACATGATCTGATCTTGTTCTTTACTCTGTTCTTGAATCACCCTCAAGAACACGATCAGATATTGATCTTAACTCTATCCTTGATTCACTTCAAGAACACAATCAGATATGGATCTTAACTCATTCCTTGATTCACCTCAAGAACATGATCAGATATAGATCTTAACTCTGTTCTTGAATCACCCAAGAAGTTGACCTCCGATTCTTGGAGTCTTGACTTCGTCACCTTCTGTTCTTGCTCTGATACCCGCCAATCTTGGCTCTAATCCCGCTGTCCAAAGCTCTGATACCACTTTTGTGGTATCTCCTCTAGCTCTGATACCACTGTTGGAAATCACCTTGACAAGATGCCCAGGTGGTGATCTTCTGAACACCCAACTCTAGAATGACTTGTAAAGAAAAAGATACAGCAACCAAAGTAAGAAAGAAGACAAACAATTGTTATCGAGGTTCGGTAATAGCCTACGTCCCTATGAGTTCCTCCGAACTCTCTATACTAAATCAATGGTTCTTACAATCACAACAACCCCTCTCCAAGAATTCACAAGTTCTTAAAGAAACAAAGAAGAGAACAAGAAAGACCTAATCACTTTCTATACTAATCTCTCTCTTTACAACCAGCCTCTCCAATGAGTCTCTCTTGTATGTCTGTGTCTTTGCACTCTCACACAATTCTCTCATTCACACACACTCTTGTGTCTTGTCACAATGTCTTTCACATTGCATTCCATCCTGAGATTGAACCTAGGTGACCCTTTATATAGTGCACCAACTTCTTGTTCAATCTTGAGTGTCATTCTCCACCCGTAGATCTTGATGACCAATCAACCTTGGTCCTCCATCAATCCTAAATGATGTTGTGCATTTTGGACTTGTACCTACTCACTTAAAAAAAAGGCTTAATCAATTTAATCATGTGTGCATCAGTGTGCCTAGCGCCTAGGCTTCCAACAGGGCGCGATGTAACCTTGGGCAAAACACCTTTTCACCACTTTATGGGCGTCGTGGCCTTGGTTAGGGGGTGCCACGGCCTTAGCCTTCCTCCAGCATCCTCACTTGCTAGGCGTCGCGGCTTGGGAGGAGCAGGGCTACGGCGCACACTGATGCTGGACCCTTTAAAGCTATGCGCACTTCTTTGTCTTTCTGAAAAGAGATGTGTGCACACACCCAAAGTGAGGCGCACACTTGTGTGCACTCCATTAACATGCTGAAATTCATTCTTCCATCTCTTGTTTAAACCTTAACCATGTTTAAACCTTAGGCAAATACCAACAATCAACAACTCATTTTCTAGCTTTTTGGGGTTTTCCAAGAGGCTTGTACACATATGGAGCAGACAACTTAGTCCCTCATGCATACATTAGACATAATAATACATAAAAAAATAATGTAAGCTAGGTATACAAATGCCAAAAAAATGAATACTTCTTACCTGTCTCAATCCAGTCATGCTGTTCAGGCATTAGGTTTATAGCAAGCTCATATATCTTCATGTAAATTGCCTTGCTATAGTAACTATGTACATTGTCTTTAGGGTGCTCTCTCTTCATATGTATTGCAGGCACTACATGTTTGTAAAGTATACTTATCATGTTCCAAACCTTACATGAACAAGATCCTCTTTCAATTTCAACAGTATGTGTTGTGCTATAGTAATCCACTTCATATATATATATTTTTTTAATCACATGCATTGGTAAAACAATTCATGGCCTTATCTTTTATCTTTTCCAACTTGAGTCGAATATCAAGGCAAATTGGTCCCCTATATTTTGCAATCCCCTCTCTCTTAACAAGGAATTTCCTCATTAACATATTCATAATCTAATCAAGCATTGATAAAATGGGTATATCCCTATATGGCAGAAGGTACCCATTAAAACTTTCAGTCAAGTTATTAGTGATTATATCACACTTCCTACTCTCTCTGAAATTGGTCCAAAACTTATCTTCACTGTGTCAATCGACTAGCTCCTCATCAGTCGACTAACCAGTCGACTGGTTACTTTCTTAATTGACTAGGCATGCGCCAAGCCTTAACTTGCAGCTCTTCTGGTATTCTCTTTAGCCAAACAGGACTTAATAGCTAAATTTATGTTACTAGTCGATTACCTAGTTAACTGGGTTCCTTGGAAATCGATTGGGTAGCTGAGTACCTCACTTGGCACTTGATTGGGCAGCTGAATGCCTCCCTTGATAGTTGACAGGGCATCTTACTGCTTCCTTTAGTGGTCGACTGGTCAGTCCACTACATTCCTTGGTGGTCGGCTGGTTAGTTGACCGGTTCTCTTGGTAGTCGACAGGTTAGTCGATTGGCTCTTCCTTTTCTCTGCAATATTTGCAAACTGATCTTGGATTCCGAATCTTTCTTTGATACTATATCAATGTAACATTAAACACCATGCATACTCAATGAACTTGATCAGTAATAAATGTAGGGTTTGTCTACATCAAAATACATGGGGATTAAATTAAATATCCTAACAGTCCAAGCTCTTGTAGTCTTCCCAAAAGCATAATTTAACTCTTTACCTTTAAAATATTGCTTGAAATTTGACACCAAGTGTCTCATGCAGTATCTATTGATGAGTCTAAAATATTGCATATTTAAGCCCTTTAATTTATATTTGTTAAGCTCTTAACTTGTATTATTTCACTTTATTTTATGTGTTTTCTGTGTTTTTATAGGCTTGTGGTGAAAATGAAGCATTTCGGGAGATGTCAAGCTTCAAGAGCAAATGCGATCGATCGCACCGTGCTGCGATCGAGCGCATGGAAAATATCCCACATTGAAATCTTTGCATTGCAGTGTTCTTGTGATCGAGCGCGCCAGACTTGCGATCGAGCGCACATGCGATCGTGCGCACCAGACATACGATCGATCGCACCATTCTATGATCGATCGCACTCGGTCAGTATCCCACATCGAATCTGCAACCCATATTGTTCTAGGACTCCCCCTATATAAACACCATCTGGCCTCATCATTCAGTGTACAATTCCTGGGCCACTTTGGTGTTAACCGGTGGACATCTGCTAGCATTCTGATGGATCCCGAAGGCTTTGCTACCATGAGGGGAAGCACCGCCCATCAGCGAGTGGAATTTCTCCCATGTAAAGTTATTTATTTATTTTTATTTAGTTGTTTTAGTTTAATGTTTAGCACTTTTATTATGAATTGTAGTTTCATAGTTATGAGTGGCTAGAATCTTCGGCTAAGGTTGAAGACGAAGCCTCGCCATTGTTTGGCAAAGTAGTTCAGATTTGGTTGTACAAATCTGACATTTTTTTAGTATAAATGTTCTGTCAATTATTTGAGTTAATCTTGTGATTGATTGAGTTTAAATTGTTCTGTTGGATAATCTTTGTGTTTTATCTTATGGATACATCGAATTGTTTTCGATTAAATTGGATTTCCTTTGTGATTTGTTAAGAGCGAATACATTGGATGCTTTTGGTTTAATTGGGATATTCTTTGTTTTTTGTCTTAAGTTGGATTCATGGAATTGTTTGATAGGCTATCTTTAGAACATTGAGATCTATGCTTAACTTTGGCGGGGTTGATTCAAAAACCTTAGTCTTTTATTAGTTTTTAAAATCAATTTAGGTTAGTTTTTATTTATTTTGCAACATATAATACAAAACTCGGAACTAGGTTAAGATAAGATTAGTTTAGATAAATTTATATTTTCACAACGCAATTCCCTGTGGATTCGACCTTGCACTTGCACAACGCTATATTGCAAATGACTCGTGCGCTTGCGAGTAATTTAAAACTCACAACAAGTTTTTGGCGCCATTGCCGGAGCATTGTTTGGTTTGTGAAAATTTTTGGCTTGAATTGATTTTATTTTTCTACTAGTTAGTTATCAATTTTTTTTTTAAAAAAAAATTGTTAATTTTTATGAATAGTGTGTTTGCTATTTTTGCTTTATTCTGTTGTTTTGGCTGGTTAGTACCTCATTGTTTTCTGTTGGTGTATGCTTGGTCGGAGATCGTTGAACTTAGATTTGATACATTTAGATCTTGACTTAGAAGTAACTCTTAAGAGACTGAGAAGAGAACTAGTTGAGAGAGAGACTGTTGAGATGGGAGAGAATTTTAGGGATGCACATCATCCTGAACATGTAGAGCAACCTAGAGCTTGGAACGTGGACTCCACTACATCCCTTAGGGATTTGTTCGCACCTGTTGCGACTAACTCATCCTCTTGCATAGTGTTGCCACCTACCAATGCCACCCACTTTGACTTTAAGCCACATGTTATCCAACTCTTACCCTCATTCCATGGCTTAGATCTTGAAAATCCTTATAGTCATGTGAAGAAGTTCAAAGACATTTGTGCCACATTTAAATTCCAGAACTTCTCTGAGGAGTCAGTCCATCTTCGACTCTTCCCTTTTTCTCTTCACGATAGAGCTAGGGCGTGGTTGGATTCCAACACGCCCGGGTCTATTACATCTTGGGAAAACCTGCTTAGCAAATTTTATCATAAGTTTTTCCCAATGTTTAGAGTGAATGAGTGCCGAAAGGAGATTAGCTCTTTCACTCAGGATGAGGATGAAAAATTTTCTGAGAGTTGGGAGTGCTTCAAAGAGCTATTGATCAGATGCCCTTCACATGGATATGAGAAGTGGAGACTCGTTTAGTTCTTCTACCAAAGGTTGACTTAACCCAACCGTAGCATGATCAAGTCTATGAATGGGGGGCATTCTTGAGTCTGACAGGAGATGAAGCATATATGGCGTTGGACAAGTTGTTCGACAACTCGCGGCAGTGGGATTTTTCAAGCTATTGAGATAAGTCCATTTGTGCTCCTAAGAGGGGAGGCATCTATGAGGTCAGGGAGGACACTGATTTGAGGATAAAGTTAGATTCTCTCACTAAGAAGATTGACGCTGTCACTGTGAGCCAATCCATCAATGCTGCCAACACGTTCAATGTTGAAAGCTGTTCCATCTATGCTAGTCCCATGCATCTAGCATAGAATTGCCCATCAATGCCGGCTTGTGCCGAGTATCCTATGGAACAAGTAAATGCTTTCAATGACTATCGAAGGCAGTCAAATGGATCGTACTCTGAGATGCACAATCCAGGGTGGTGGAACCACCCAAATTTTTCATGGAGGCAGAACCAACCAATGAATCAGGGAGGAGCCCCTCATAATGCTGAAAATCAATATCCTCCCGGATTTGCCCAACAAATTCCTGGTCATGGTCATTCTGCCCATCCAGCACCATTACCTACTTAACAAGCTCCCACTCAAACACTAGCGCTAGTTTCACAGTCACTAGAGGACACCATTAAGGAATACATGAAAATGAATAGCCAATCCATGAGCGACGTAAGGAGTGCAACAATGGTAAACAACCAAGCAATTGCCAAGCTGGAGAGTCAAATAGGGTGAATTGCAAGTCACTTGGGTGAGAAAGAGAAAGGGAAGTTCCTCAGTCAGCCCGTGCCCAACCCGAAAGGACAATTTATGGTTGGGAAGTCATCAACTCCTACGCACGGGGAGGAACAAGTACAGTCGATTGTCACACTAAGGTCTGGGAGACAAGTGGACAATCGAGTGGAAGAGAGCCCTACTATGCAGCAAGGGCAAGGGAGTGGCAATAAGGAGAAGAGAGATGCTGAGCCATCTACAGCCACACCTGATATGATCCACGCCAAGAACTAAGAAATTTATGGATCAAGAAGACCTCCAAGATCGTCTATAAGCAGATTTATGTGAGACCGTGACCCGTTACTTATATTGAAGCAAGAACCTTGGTATAATGAAGACTGAGACCGCGACTCGTTGCTTATATCGAAGCAAGAACTTTGGTATAATGAAGACACCACAATCAATTATGGAAGGATTGATTGATAAGTCGAAGATGAACGCCACAGAAACTCCGATAAGTTCAGAAGTTCTAAAAGAACCAAAGAGAAATTTCTCTCCGAAAGTATGAATCAAATCTTAATTATGTTATTCCAAAAGCCAATGGCTATTTAAATACATGAGAATTCGTAACCAAATAGAAAAAGGAAAACTAAAAAATAGGAAATAAACCTAAACAGAATTCTGGTAGGAATAGGAAACTATGAAATAGAAAATAAACCTAAATAGAATTTTGGTAACCTAAAATTCAAATAAGAAAAGTACCTAACTTGGCATGCAAGCCTTATAATGCAACAATTAAATTTAGAAGGAAACAATTAAGAAAAAGTGCAAGCCCACGTAGATTTGGATGCAACAGCCTGCTGGATTTTGGCCCATCATAACAGGCCCAAACAATATCCTTTTTGAAACTGACTTACGTCTAAATTGAAGTTCAAGACGTCATCTTTCCATCCTAACAAGTTTCAGCCCATTTGGAGTTGCAAGCAAGAAGATATGATCATTTTAATTCTGGTTGTTAGGTCCTCCCGAAATTCCAAAGTGGAAGTTCCCTTGGATTATGGAAACCCATCCTTGTGGATTATGTATAGCATTATCCTTGGGCCCCTAAAGATGATTCTTAGCCCAAATATGTTGAATAAGCCAATTGAGAGTTTTCTTGAACTGTTTAGCTCGGGCCCTTATAACTGGACTAATTGGAACTTGAATAAACCGTTTAGCTCAGGCCCTTGTAACTTGACCAATTGGAACTTGAATAGGATCTGCCTCCCATTTGTTAGTCGTGTCCTCATCATTCCCCTCCTCTTGAAAAGGATTTGTCCTCAAATCATCACCTACATCAAAAAGGCATAAATCAGAAACATTGAAAGTGGTATTATCATTGTTGGAAATCACCTTGACAAGATGCCCAGGTGGTGATCTTCCAAACACCCAAGTCTTGAATGACTTGTAGAAAAAATTTCAGCAATCGAACACAAGAACAGAAAATCAAAGAAAGAAAGAAGACAAGTAATTTGTTGTCGAGGTTCGGCAATGTGCCTACGCCCCCATGAGTTTCTCCGAACTCTCTGCACTATCTCAATGGTTCTTACAAAGTTACAGTAATCCCCTTCAAGAATCCAAGTTCTTGAAGAACCAAGAAGAGAACGAGAAAGTAATAGACCTATTACAATGCTTTCTATCAATTCTCTACTAACCTCTCTTCTTTACAACCAGCCTCACTACAAGAGTCCTTCTTGTGTTTATGTCTCTCACACAATTCTCTCTTGTGTTTACAATGATCTCACAATGTCATAACCTGTGTGGTTCTCGCACACACTTTTTTTCACCTTGAAATGAGGCTAGGAAACCCTTTTTATAGCCTCTTAATTCTTGGACAATCTTGTGAATCATTCTTGACCCTTTGATCATGTTCTTCCTTTAATCTCAGCCTTTCATCACTCTCCAAGTGATGCTGTGCATTTTGGTGTGGTGCTGTGTGCTGCGGCGTGACCTGATGCTGCAGCCTCCTGATGCTGTGCGCACATCTCCTACCTGTGGGCAGAAACTTCCACAGCAGTGTGCCTGACCTTCCCATGCTCAAAATTGAAGCACACATATGTGTGCAACCTTATAACTTGCTCAACTTTGATATCCCACAATTGGTTTGGACATTAACCAACTTTAGACCATGTTTGTATATGTTTGAAACTTAGACAAATAACAACAATCATTGTACTCACTTGGTAAATCCAATTTGTATGCATTGTTATTGATGTGCTCAAGGACTTGAAACAGAGCATTAGTTAATTTTTCTTCGATCAATTGGAACCCCTTCTCTTTCTCATCTCCCCATTTGAATCCAATGTTCTTCTTGATGACTTCGCTAAGCGGTGCGGCAATACTGCTAAAGTCTTTCATGAACCTCTTGCAAGAACTAGCAAGTCCATGAAAACTATGAACTTGACCTACACTCGTGGGACTTGGCCATGGTAAGCCATATGGAATCTCCTCAGGAAAGATATCATCAAACTCCTGTAAAATAGAAACAATAGAACTAGACAAAGATGAGTCAAATTGGTTAGTGTTTAACACCTCTTTGTACAAAAGTACAATCATTGGCTGATTTAAAATCTTCACTCTTTTTATTTCACTCGTTCTTGCATAGAAATTTGTTTTTCTCTCAATGGCCGAATCAACTCTCTTATTTTCTATCTCAATTTTTTTGACCTCACTCATTTTCTCTTTCTGGTTTTCATTCGTTCTCTTTTTCTCACTCTCTTTCGTTTGCTCACTCTCTTTTTGTAACCTCACTTGATCTTCATAAACCTGCTTTGGTGTCAAAGGAACTAGAGTGATTGTTCTTTGATTTTTAACAAATGAATATTTGTTGGTGAAGCCATTATGCTTAACACGCCGATCGAATTGCCATGGCTGGCCTAGTAACAAGTGTCCAGCTTGCATCGGAACTACATCACACAAAACTTCATCTTCATATTTTCCAATACGAAAGGAAACTAACACCTGTTTATTCACCCTCAGTTCACCACTATTATTGAGCCATTGTAACTTGTAAGGCCGATGATGTTTAATCGTTGGCAGCCCTAATTTCTCAACCATTGTAGTGCTAGCAACGTTAGTATAACTACCTCCATCAATAATCATACTACATACCTTGTTTTGCACGTGGCATCTAGTATGGAAGATGTTTTCTCGTTGCACTTTGTCATCTTCTTTGATTTGCACACTTAGAGCTCTCCTTACAACCAACAATTCTCCTTGGGCAGTGTATTCCTCATCACTCGCATCCTCTAATGGTGGCATAGATTTGGTATCTTCTTCGCCCTCGGTTTCAATTTCACCATTATCTCGCAATACCATAACTCTTTTGTTCGGACATTGGCTTGCTATGTGACCCCTGCCTTGGCATTTAAAACACTTAATATCACGATTTCTAGTGGTAGAAGAGTCAGTTTTACCTTGATTTCCATGGCTGGTACTTTCTTGATTTTGCTCGGTTTTGGGCTTGGCCGTGGCTTGCTTCACAAAATTCGGCCTCCAAGATGAACCCGAGTTAGGGTTTTATCGTGTATTGCTGCCCCTCCTCTTGAGTTGGTTCTCAATTTTGACAGCCATGTGTACCATATCTTCCAATTCCACATAATGATGCAATTCCACCGAATTAGCAATTTACAGGTTCAAACCAGCCAAGAACCTAGCCATAGTAGCCTCTCGATCCTCCTCTACATTTGCTCGAATCATAGCTACTTCCATCTCTTTATAATAATCCTGCACACTCTGATTACCTTGTGTAAGACTTTGCAATTTTTGGTATAACTCACAGTAGTAATGGCTTGGAACAAACCGTTTCCTCATCATGGTTTTCATCTCCTCCCAAGTCTCTATTGGACGCTCTCTATTTCTCCTCCTATTTAACACTAGCTGATCCCACCAAACAATCGCATAGTCAAAAAATTCAATGGCCGCAAGTTTAACCTTTTTAAGCTCGGAATAATTATGACAATCAAACACTAATTCTATCTTCTTCTCCCACTCAAGGTAAGCTTCAGGATCGTTTTTGCCTTGAAACAATGGAATCTTCATCTTAATACTACCCAAGTTATTGTCTTCCCGATTCCTAGCTTCTCTACCTCGACCACCAAATCTCCTATGGCTAACAACTGATTCCCGATCATCTTCTTCATCAAATCCATTCCCATAATACTCTTCATCTTCAACTCTCTCTCCCCTAGGTTGAACTCTCTCCCTCCTACGCATAATAGGAGCGTTTTGTTGCAACCCCACACGTGTATTCTCTACCCGATCAATCCGCTCATGAACCTGTTCCATCTCTATTTGCAATACTCTTCTCATCTTACCCATTAAAGCCTCCATGAGCAATTTCGGATCACCATCTCCCGACGTATCTCCGGAATTATTTTTGTTCTTGTCGTCTGACATGTTTGCTGCAAAAATAACGTTAGAAAAAAAAAGACCTCACACACTCCCTCACGTGTTTCACTAAAAGAATGAGTCACTCAATTTCACTCGTGTTTTCACACAAAAATCAGATTGGCTTTTCCCCTCTTTTGTGCTCACCACTCTTGCCTTTTTCCACTCGTAATAATCCTTTATAGGTTCTTATCAAACTAACCGAACAAGTATCAAAGTTTCCAGCAACAATTCACCAATAACTCACAAAGAAATTCAGAAATAAGGATTGAAAGGATTGAATCTAAATATTACACACTTTTTTTCACGTTTTTTTTTTCTAAACTAGAAATTTATTCTTCTTTTTTTTTTCAATTTTGTTTTCTTTTTCACTACTTTTTTTTTTTTTTTTTATGAATCAAAACAAAAGATAAGCAAACCTGCAACTAGAAGGCTCTGATACTAACTGATATGATCCACGCCAAGAACTAAGAAATTTATGGATCAAGAAGACCTCCAAGATCATCTAGAAGCAGATTTATGTGAGACCGCGACCCGTTGCTTATATTGAAGCAAGAACCTAGGTATAATGAAGACTGAGACCGCGACCCGTTGCTTATATCAAAGCAAGAACCTTGGTATAATGAAGACACCACAATCAATTATGGAATGATTGATTGATAAGTCGAAGATAAACGCCACAGAAACTCCGATAAGTTCAGAAGTTCTAAAAGAACCAAAGAGAAATTTTTCTCCGAAAGTACGAATCAAATCTGAATTATGTTATTCCAAAAGCCAATGGCTATTTAAATACATGAGAATTCGTAACCAAATAGAAAAAAGAAAACAAAAAAATAGGAAATAAACCTAAACAGAATTCTGGTAGGAATAGGAAACTATAAAATAGGAAATAAACCTAAATAGAATTTTGGTAACCTAAAATTCAAATAAGAAAAGTACCTAACTTGGCATGCAAGCCTTACAATGCAACAATTAAATTTAGAAGGAAACAATTAAGAAAAGGTGCAAGCCCACGTAGATTCGGATGCAACAGCCTACCGGATTTCGGCCCATCATAACAGGCCCAAACGGTATCCTTTTTGAAACTTTCTTATATCTAAATTAAAGTTCAAGACGTCATCTTTCCATCCTAACAAGTTTCAGCCCATTTGGAGTTGCGAGCAAGAAGATATGATCATTTTAATTCTGGTTGTTGGGTCTTCCCAAAATTCCAAAGTGGAAGTTCCCTTGGATCATGGAAACCCATCCTTGTGGATTATGTATAGCATTATCCTTGGGCCCCCAAAGATGATTCTTAGCCCAAATATGTTGAATAAGCCAATTGAGAGTTTTCTTGAACCGTTTAGCTCGGGCCCTTATAACTGGACCAATTGGAACTTGAATAAACCGTTTAGCTCGGGCCCTTGTAACTTGACCAATTGGAACTTGAATAGGATCTGCCTCCCATTTCTTAGTTGTGTCCTCATCAACACCTACTGAGAAAGACCCTCCAAGGTCATTTGTACCTAGAGCGCCTTACCCCGACAGACTACAGGCGCCCAAGAAAGGAGGGAAGTATGAGGAAATTCTAGAGGTATTCAAACAGGTCCAAATCAATATCTTATTTTTGGATGTCATCCATCAAGTGCCATCATATGCTAAGTTTTTAAAGGACTTGGTCACTATCAAGAGGAGGACGAATGTCCCAAAGAAGGTATTTTTGACCGAGCAGGTCAGCTCAATCCTTCAGTGTAAGCTACCCATCAAGTATAAGGACCCGGGGTGTCCTACCATCTCTTGCACGATAGGAGTCAGCCATATTGAGAGGGCTCTTTTGGATCTAGAGGCGAATGTGAATCTTCTACCCTACTCAGTCTATTTGCAGTTGGGGTTAGGAGAATTGAAGCCCACATCCATGACGCTTCAATTGGCTGACAGGTCAGTGAAAAGACCACGGGGAATAGTTGAGGACGTCTTGATAAAAGTGGATAAATTCTATTTCCCAGTGGATTTTATTGTACTTGACATAGAGCCGGTCTAGAATGTAGGGATTCAAATACCGGTGATTCTAGGGCAACCATTCTTAGCCACGGCTAACACCCTAATCAATTGTAGGATAGGTGTGATGAAGATCTCCTTCAAAAATATGACAGTGGAGTTGAACATCTTTAATATCATTAGGCAACCACTGGAATATGATGATGTGAGAAATGTATGCTTGATAAAGGAGATTCTTGAGGAGACTGTGGACGAATCAAGCATTGAGGATCCCCTGGAGGCGTGTTTTGCTCACTTTGGAGAGGACTTGGGCTTAGATAAGCTACTCGAGGAAGTGAATGCCATTTTTGAGTCTGACCCTCAAGAAAGCAATGAGACAGAGGAAACTGCAGCACTTGAACCCCCCAAGAAGGAACTTAAGCCTTTACCGAATAATCTTAAGTATAAATTCCTAGGTCCAGCCGATTATTTGCCTGTGATTATAGCTTCCGATTTGGGTGAGGCTCAAGAGGAGAAATTATTAGATGTTCTAAAAGAGCACAAGGAAGCTATCGGTTGGACTATTGAGGATATCAAGGGAATCAGCCCCTCGGTGGTGATGCACAAGATACATTTGGAGGAGAATGCTAAGCCATCGAGGGAGCCACAAAGAAGGCTCAACCCAGCTATGCAAGAGGTTGTGAGGGCAGAAATAATTAAGCTGTTAGATGCAGGGATCATTTATCCCATCTCTGATAGCAAGTGGGTGAGCCCGATTCATGTCGTGCCCAAGCGAATGGGATTGACGGTAGTAAAGAATAAGGACGACGAGTTGGTGCCAACTCGTGTTCAATCAAGGTGGAGAGTGTGTATAGACTACCGTAAGCTGAACGTTGCCACAAGGAATGATCACTTTCCACTGTCATTCATTAATCAGATGGTGGAGCGTTTGGCTGGGCACGAGTATTATTATTTTTTGGATGGTTATTCTGGATATAACCAGGTCCCCGTAGACCCCGAAGATCAGGAGAAGACGACGTTTACCTGTCCTTTTAGGACATTCACCTACCATCGCATGCCCTTTAGGTTATGCAATGCACCCGCTACTTTTTAACGATGCATGGTCAGTATATTCTCTGACATGGTAGAGCGATTCTTAGAGATTTTCATGGAGGACTTCTCCGTCTTCGGTTCAACCTTTGAAGAGTGCCTACACCGTCTCGCTTTGGTTTTAGTGCGGTGCAAGGAGAAGAACCTAGTGCTTAATTAAGAGAAGTGTCATTTTATGGTTAAGCAAGGCATTGTACTGGGGCATGTCATATCTCATCAGGGGATTGAGGTCGACAAAGCGAAGGTGGACCTGATTTTCAACCTTCCACCCCCACGTACAGTGAAGGAGGTTCGATCTTTTCTGGGCTATGCAGGTTTCTACAGGCGATTTATCCAAAATTTCAGCAAAATCGCCAGGCTCTTATGTAGTTATTACAAAAGGATGCCCCATTTATATTTGATGAGGACTATAAGAAAGCATTTGGGGATCTGAAGAAGATTCTGACGTCCACACCCATTATTCATCCACCCAACTGGGGTGTGCCTTTTGAGATTATGTGTGACGTATCAGATTATGCTGTTGGAGTTGTTTTGGGGTAGTGTGTTGATAAACTTCCCCATGTTATCTATTATGCAAGTCGAACTCTAAATGACGCACAACTTAATTACTCTACCACTGATAAGGAGTTGTTAACAGTCGTTTTTGCATTAGACAAGTTCAGATCCTACTTGTTAGGATCTAAGGTCATTATCTACTCGGATCATGCAGCCTTAAAGTATCTTTTCTCTAAAAAAAGATGTTAAATCTCATCTTATCTGATGGATCTTGCTACTTCAAGAGTTTGACATTGAGATTCGGGATAAGAAAGGTTCTGAAAATGTGGTGGTGGACCATTTATCTAGATTGATTGTGGATTTCACTGAGGCCGCCATTCCTATTTCTGAGACCTTTCCTGATGAGCAGTTAATGCTCATTGCTCAAAATCCCGCTCAATGGTTTGCTGATATAGTGAACTATCTTGTCACCGGACACATGTCTTTGCATTGGGGGCGACAAGATAAATCAAAGTTTTTAGCCATGGTAAAACATTTTTTCTGGGATGACCCTTATCTGTTTAAGTATTGTCCCGATCAGATCATCAGAAGGTGTATTCCTGAGCATGACCAATCTAATGTCATCGCCTTTTGTCATGATCATGCTTGTGGAGTCCATTTCAGTGCTAAAAAGACCACTGCAAAGATTTTGCAGTGTGGATTTAATTAGCCTACCATGTTCCGAGACTCTCACACCTACTGTGTATCTTGCGAGTGTTTCCAAAAGCTAAGGAGTCTTTCTATGAGGAATATGATGCCCCTCAACCCTATTCTAATTGTTGAGATTTTTGACGTGTGGGCCATTGATTTTATGGGACTGTTCCCGAACTCCTTTGGCAACTTGTACATTCTAGTTGCTGTGGACTATCTGTCTAAGTGGGTGGAGGCCGTTGCGTGCAAGACAAATGACCATAGAGTTGTGGTCCAGTTTTTGAAGGACACTATTTTTGCTCGATTTGGTACGCCTCAAGCAATCATAAGTGATGGAGGTAAGTACTTTTGCAACCAGATTTTTGAGCAGTTGATGAAGAAGTATTTCATCACACACAAGGTTGCCACCCCATATCACCCACAGACGAGTGGACAAGTGGAAATTTCTAATCGCGATATCAAATACATTTTAGAGAAAACTGTGAACCCTAGTAGAAAGGATTGGTCTCTGCGATTGACTGATGCACTGTGGGCATATCGGACAGCCTTCAATACGTCAATTGGCATGTCTCCCTATCGTATTGTGTACGGAAAGGCATGTCACCTTCCGGTTGAATTATAGCATAGAGCCTATTGGGCTATCAAGCAGTTGAACTTCAATCTTTCGAAGGCTGGCACACAAAGAAAGCTCCAACTCAATGAATTAGAGGAGCTACGGAATGATGCATATGAGTGTGCACGGTCCTACAAGGCACAAATGAAGAAGACTCATGACCAACACATTTTGAGACGAGCTTTTGAGCCAGGTCAAAAAGTTATTCTTTACAATTCACGCTTGCATATTTTTCCAGGCAAGCTCAAATCTTGTTAGATAGGCCCATTTATTATTCAGTCAGTTTTTCCTCATGGGGCCATCGAGATTGAGGATCCCAAGAATGGTAACACTTTTAAGGTAAATGGACAAAGGCTAAAACCATTCTTGGATTTGAGGAGTCCGGACATAGAGACAATATTATTGGAGGATCCTAGTTACTTTGATTGAGTGTCGTCTACTAAGGGGAGTCTGGCTGAAGACTTTAAACTTAGCGCTCATGGGAGGCACCTCACAGCTTATCTTTTTATTTGTTTATTATTTTACATATTTATGCTTAATGTTTGTTTCCAGTATTTTTTGTTTTCTAGTCTTTATTTTTCAGGGACAATGCGTACTTCAGTTCAAGTTTACGAGCCATACTAGTCCAGATAGTTCTCCATATCCCAGGTCAGCTCTTTCCATATTATTCACACATTGGAGTCAATCTATAATTTAAGTTTGGGGGTATGGGTGACACATTACACACACTTTTTCCTAATTTGTTGTTGTTTTTCTTCATATATATATATATATATATATATATTATAAAAAATAATAAAAAAAGATAAATGCATGCTCATATTATCTTGATATTTTGGTTGATCTAAACATTTTCTGTGATGTGATGTCATTAGTGAGCTTAAAATTTTGAACACATGATCTGGTGATAAAGTTTTAAAATTTAGTTACTTACTTTAGGCATTTGAGAATTCACATGTTTGATCTAATCTAACATGAGCACATTAGCACAAATTGTGTGAGGTATGACATGTGATTTTAATGTGTACGTTTTCCTTGTCTTAACTGAAACTGGATGACTTGATGGATAAACACTTGGGCATAGAAAAGCATAAAATATATATAAAAATAATAATAATACTACTAATGATCATCATCAATAAACTTTCCACTGAGTAACTGGACCTCTTGCCTCAGTAAGCAGTGAGTGTTCACGTCAAAAGGTGGGAATTTTATTCAAAATGATCATTGCGAAATTTTTCGTTGAGTAACTGGACCTCTTGCCTCAGTAAGCAGTGAGTGTTCACGTCAAAAGGTGAAAATTTTGTTTGGTAGCATTAAGATTAGTTTAGTTTCATAGCTTTTTTGACTCGAGTTAGTAAGTCCTTAGGGGTGTCTTTACACCTCATGCCCTAAAACCATCTGGTTTGAGAGTCATTGACTCAACACTCGCTACATGGGTCAATTAGAAAGCTTAAGGGAATTAAACATAGCAGAGCCTTATATATAAAAAAAATAAAAAAAATAAAAAAAAAGAAAATAAAAACTATGCCATTTTTGTTCATTCTGATGGGAAATTTGGTGAATCTTGGGACATAGAGACCTTACACATTGGAGTTATTTGGAAGCTTCATTTTTATATGCTAATTCACTTTACACGGTATCAGACTTGTGATGCCTTAACCTGCCTTTTGTAAGTAATTAGATTTTAACATTTCTATTCATTGCGAAGATGGGTTCATCTTTTTAAGCTTGCTCAAGAATGAATATCATGGTGGTGTGTGCTCCTTAAATTTTTGGATAACATGAGTGATGAACTTATCTTTATGTTCTTTGTTTTTCATTTAGTTTTTTATTTTGTTTTGCTAAGGGACTAGCAAAATATAAGTTTGGGGGTATTTGATGAGTCTAAAATATTGCATATTTAAGCCCTTTAATTTATATTTGTTAAGCTCTTAACTTGTACTATTTCACTTTATTTTATGTGTTTTCTGTGTTTTTATAGGCTTGTGGTGAAAATGAAGCATTTCGGGAGATGTCAAGCTTCAAGAGCAAATGCGATCGATCGCACCGTGCTACGATCGAGCGCATGGAAAATATCCCACATCGAAATCTTTGCATTGCAGTGTTCCTGCGATCGAGCGCACCAGACTTGCGATCGAGCGCACATGCGATCGTGCGCACAAGACATGCGATCGATCGCACCATTCTACGATCGATCGCATATAAACACCATCTGGCTTCATCATTTAGTGTACAATTCTTGGGCCACTTTGGTATTAATCGGTGGATATCTACTAGCATTCTGGTGGATCCCGAAGGCTTTGCTACCATGAGGGGAAGCACCGCCCATCAGCGAGTGGAATTTCTCCCATGTAAAGTTATTTATTTATTTTTATTTAGTTGTTTTAGTTGAATGTTTAGCACTTTTATTATGAATTGTAGTTTCATAGTTATGAGTGGTTAGAATCTTCAGCTAAGGTTGAAGATGAAGCCTCGTCGTTGTTTGGCATAGTAGTTCAGATTTGGTTGTACAAATCTGACATTTTTTTAGTATAAATGTTCTGTCAATTATTTGAGTTAATCTTGTGATTGATTGAGTTTAAATTGTTCTGTTGGATATTCCTTGTGTTTCATCTAATGGATACATCGAATTGTTTTCGATTAAATTGGATTTCCTTTGTGATTTGTTAAGAGCGGATACATTGGATGCTTTTGGTTTAATTGAGATATTTTTTGTTTTTTGTCTTTAGTTAGATTCATGGAATTTTTTGATAGGCTATCTTTAGAACATTGAGATATATGCTTAACTTTGGCAGGGTGGATTCAGAAACCTTAGTCTTTTGATTAGTTTTTAAAATCAATTTAGGTTAGCTTTTATTTATTTTGCAACATATAATACAAAACTCGGAACTAGGTTAAAATAAGATTAGTTTAGATAAATTTATATTTTCACAACGCAATTCCCTGTGGATTCGACCTCGCACTTGCACAACACTATATTGCAAACGACTTGTGTGCTTGCGAGTAATTTAAAACTCACAACATCTATGCTCAGCATCAGGCAACAACTCATTAAATATATCAACCAGTCCTTGTAAATATTACAATTTAACAATTAGATAGGTAGAAGTATCAATGTTACAAAGAATGTAAATATAAAAATAGAAAAACACATACCTTTTGTCTATCAGAAATGAAAGACTACCTTCTCTTAGTTTCAATATCATCTAATAACTCCATTAAGAACCAAGTCCATGATAACATATTCTTTTGTTCAACTATTGCATATGCTATAGGAAAAATGTTGTTGTTTCCATCCAAACCAACAACACTTGGTAGCTGACTACCAATCCTCCCCTTCAAGTGGCAACCATCAAGACCTATCATTGGTCTACACCTTTTTATAAACCCATACTTTTGTGCATGAAAACTAACATAGATTCTTTGAAAAGTCTACCTAAGAATATTGAGAGTCCCATCAGCATTTTCTAACACATCTAAGTCAATCTTAATCCCTATTTGGGACACAAGATTTGTCCTCCTTACCATTTCATAATAGTTCCAAAGCTTACCGTATTGTTCTGCCTCATATCCCTTAACCATTTCAAAAGCTCTTGCCCTTTTCATATACACCATCATTATATTAATCTCATAACCTAATTCTCATTAGATTTTCCTCACCATATAGTTTGATCAATAAGGTACATCTCTGAAATCCTCTAAATATTTCTTTGCAAGGTAATGAGTGGTTATCTTATGGTTCTTATTAGCTCTAGGATATCTATGAGTTGGCACCCAGTTTTTTTATCTGAATATATTTTGGTGCCCTGCATCTTAGATGCCAATATCCTGAACGCAGATTCCTTATGTATACAATGGGCAATTATTTTCTCTGTATCATTCTTTAGAAACTTATACTTCACCCCTCTCTTCATTGACCACTCCTTCAAGGCAGACCTAAAAATGTCTGCATTTCATATTACATTTCAACCTTTAAGTCAGGATCCCATATATTAGTTTTTAGATTAAATTCTAAGAACAAATTTTCTCTTTCTCCATTTGAGTTCAAACCCTCTCCCATCTGAATTTGATCCCTAAATTCAAGCATATTTGTCTCATCCAAGCCATCCACATTAGCTAATACATGATTACCTACTTCTTTCCCTACATTGAATGTAACCTTAACATCATCATGTTCTCTCTCAAGTACTAACCAACTTAGGCCATAGCTAAATTCAGATGAGGCATCATCTGAATTTAACTCATAATCAAGATCAAAACTTTCAAAGTCTGGACCCTCAAAAGTCCTACCATCAACTGTCTCACATACCCCACCATCAACTATCTCGCATACCCCACTATCAACTGCCTTATATGCACAACCATCTTCATTTACAATACCTTCACCACCCTCAACCATGTAGTCAATAATATCCTCTACAATAAATTCCACCCGATGACAATAATAATTCATATTTTGTATTAATTCATCAAGCTCTATGTCACCTTTTTCCCCATCATTATCACCTAATTCCAAAGAAATTCCATCACCTTTTTCTCCATCACTATCACCTCCTTCCACAGTCATATCATCATCTTTTTCCCCATCATTATCACTTCCTTCCATAGGCATAATATAAAATCCTCACCCTAATTGGGGTTGGGGTGATTTGATAATCTCCTATTTTATTTTTTTATTATCATACATACATGTACATATTGGTTTAATTTAAAAATTCAAATTTGAGGCAATTTTGAAACAAGAATTTAAAAATATATTGAAGAAAAGAGGTTGGAATGCATTAAACTAATAAAAAATGAAGGGTTAATTACAGCAACATCCCTAAAGTTTACCCCTAATTACAACTACATCCCAAGGTTTTTTTTTTTTAAAAAAAAAATCCCTCCAAACTTTTTACTCAACATTACAAATTCATCTTAAATGGCTAACAAGGCCTAAAATACCCTTGAACCACCTACTTGTGTGAAATCAATTCTATTATAAACCATGTTATTTAATCTAATCTATGTTAATCAAGTTTGATTTGGTTTTTATTTGGATTCAATAATATTTAATCTTTAATCTCATATTCCAAATTAAACAGATGATATTTGGAAATTTTTGTAATTGAATGTATTTAATTGGATATTAAGGATTGTTGTAATTGAATGTCTTTTTTTGCAAAAAAAAAAATTTATCAAGAAATTCGATTTGTCTTTATTAACCAAGATTATATTATTTGAAACTAAAATTATATATATCCAAATAATAAACTTAACCATGTGACTATAAAACAATAGTTATATAAATACAATAGCATATGATTTAAAAAGAGTTAATAAAAATTAACTGATAAGCCAATGAAAACAAACATCATAATTAAAGACAATAAATATATAAATTAATAGTTATTTATCTATCAAGTAATTTAAAAAAATTAAAAGAATTTCCAAATATCATATGTTTAATTTGGAACATAAGATTAAAGATTAAATGTGACTGAATCCAAATAAAAACAAATCAAAATTGATTAACATAGATTAGATTAAACAACATGGTTTACAATAGAATTGGTTTCACAAAAGTAGGTGGTTCAAGGGTATTTTAGGCATTGGTAGCCATTTAAGATGAATTTGTAATGTTGAGTAAAAAGTTTGGAAGGGGATGTTTATTTTGAAAACCTTAGGGATGTAGTTGTAATTAGGGGCAAACCTTAGGGATGTTGTTGTAATTTAACCAAAAATGAAGTTTGGAGGGCATCAGAAGGCTCCAGTCGATTAAGCAGTTGACTAAAGAATCCTAGTTGACTGGGCAATAGACTAAGGCAATACCAATCAACTAAGGCAATCCCAGTCGACTAGGCAATCAACTAGCAAAGGTTTTGGCTATATAAACTTCATTTCTCACTCTGAACAATACTTCTCTCTCTAAAATTCTCTCAAAACACTTGAAGAATTATACGAGACTTGAGGTTTTTCATATACATTTATTGAATTCGATTAGTCAAGATTTTGTTTCAAGAAGTTTCTGACAAAATGTCTATGGAGGTAATCTCTTCTTTTCTCCTTTTTTCATATATAAAAAATGATTTTAAAAGTTTAAAACTTCATATTCTTCTTAAATAAAGTTTGGATTTTGATTCAAGGTGAAGCAAAAGAGTTCAAAAATTTTGAATTTAAAAAATCTCTCTAAAACTCATTTTGAACGACATTTCCTTCTCTAAAATTCTCTCAAAACTCTTGAAGAATTATATGAGACTTGAGGTTTTTCATAAACGTTTATTGAATTCGATAGTTCAAGATTTGGTTTCAAGAAGTTTATGATAAAATCTTTGGGGAAGTAATATCCTTTTTTTCATATAGAAATCATAATTTTAAAAGTTTAAAACCTCATATTCTTCTTGAATGAAGTTTGCATTTTGATTCAAGATGAAGAAAAAGAGTTCAAAAACTTTGAATTTAATAATAGATTGGAATGTGCATTGAACCATTAAAATAGTTTAGATCAAATTATAAGACAGTAATATTGGTTAAGCGTATTCTTGTTAGGTAGAGGTATAGTGGGAGAAGAAGGTCCAAGTAACCCTGCTTCTGTGAAAAGTATTCAGATTGGGTTGTTGAGGTGTTGAGGTCAGTTTTTATTACCAAACTATAAATAAATTCTCATTGCTTTTTATGTGTAAAAAATGTATTTTGTGCTTGAATTTATTAACTATTTGAGAAAAAAATAGATGAATTTGTACGTTTGGATTGAAATAATTGTGAAGAAGTACCAATTTTTATCTCTGATTTGAAATTATTGATCATTTTTGAATAAGTTATGAAGATTATTTATATTTATTGAAATAAAATGTTTATGAGATGCTTTGAGTATGAAAAGAGAATTCAGAATGAAATTTATTATTGAGATGATGAGAATGAGCTTGGTACTGATGTTGTAATAATATACAGAAGTATCACGCTAGATGGGGACATTTATTATATTATGTACGTATCCTGCCGGATGGAGATACCTGATGATAAAAATGGTGTGCCCTAGAGATTACCATGCCCTCAGTTGTTGTTTATTATAGTATTTGGATACATGTCCGGCTAGATGGGGATATACGATGATGATATATATTCTGTGTATACCTGCTCTTTGGAAACCAGCCCAAGAAAAGAGATGATTAAATTATTTATGATTCTTGAAAAGATGAAAAGATGTTACTTGAAAACTTTCAGTATTATGATTAGTTAATGATTTAGGTTGATTTATTTTGAAAGATGAAGAATGATATGTGTTGATTTAAATTTAGGATTCATGTTTTAAATGATTTATCATTGTGTTTGCGTGTTTTATATAACAAATGTTATTTCTTGTTGTTTAAAAATTTGAATTTTGGTACTTTAAACTCATATCAACTTAAAAATTTGACTGGTCATTTTTTTGGCGAAATCACTAGGTTTAGAGGAGTATTAGATGACTTTTTCGCTATAAAGAGCATCTTTTGATTTAGGTTTTATCTTTGGCATCCTCTCCTCTGGCTATAGTTTATTGTAATTATATTAATGGTTATGTTGTAAGAAGTGAATAAATTTGATATAGTTTGTAATATATCTTTTATCTTTTACCCACAAATAGAAAGTGAAAACTTGAAGTTAATATTGAGATAAATGTTAAAGATGAAAATGAAACAATGAGGTTCCTATTAAAATATGGGAATTAATTTGATTGTATAACCTAGACTCATAAGGGTAGTCTTGTGGGTTTGGGTCGTGGCAATTTTTTGTATCAGAGCCGTTGATTTTAAGATTCTGTAGACTCGTATTAATAAAGAATTTGAAAAAAAAAGATTTGGGTGAGTAATAAAGATTTTTTAGGTTGCCACATAGGAGACATGGTCGAGGTAGATGTACAGGTAGAGGTAGAGGTAGAGGTCGAGGTCATGGTAGAATTCCTAGAGTTTAAGTTCATGTTAGTGAGTCTATTTCTAATCCTGGGTCACCTGTAGAGCATGTTACTTTTAGAGAGAATGATGCATCTAGTAATGCTGTTGTGATTAATATTCATGTGAATGCTACTCAGACTGGATATGTTGATCCTACTTTAGTAACACGAGTATTTGAGGCTTTTGCTCGTATGTCTGAGGAGCAACATAATGGTCAATAGCAGAGAGAGGTAGCTAATGGATTGGAGGGGAGACCTGTAGTTCAGCAAGATGAGAGACCTGAGCAGTTAGTACTTCGCCCAGAGGTTCGTAATATAGTTTAGAAAGATGAACCCACCCTTGTTTCCTAGTTTCACTGATCCTACAGTTTGTGAAGAGTGGATAAATCATCTAGATAATATTGATTCAGTTATGAATATTATTGATGAGTAAAAGATTACCTTTGTAGTATTCTTGTTTGTAGATGAGGCCCGCTATTGATGGGATTTAGTTCGCATGATTTTACGACCTTAAACTTGGGATAGTTTTGTGGAGATTTTCTTCAAGGAACATTTTCCTTATACCTATAAAGTTGAGGAGCATCGAGAGTTTTTAGAGTTTCATCAAACTCCACAAATGAGATTAGTCGATTTTAAGGGTCGATTTATAGTCTTGTCATGATATTCCTCATCTTTGGTGAGTATTGAACATGATAGGATTCGGGAGTTTCTAGATAAAATTAGTTGAGAGATTTGTTCTAGAATTTCTATCTTGATGTTTACTTCATTTACTTAGTCGATAGATAAGGCTCTAATTGCTGAGAGTGATTAGTTAGATGAGAGCTTGAGAGATGAAATAAGACAATTTAGAGAACAAAGGAAATCATTTAGAGTATCTCAGTCGAGGAGATCAAATTCTAGGTTTCATCCGTATAGTGTGCCCAATGTTAGTCGCTCTTTTAGATATGGGCCACAATTTCGAGGTACCGATATAAGGAAAATCTAGTGGGCTGACTCATTTATACAAGCTCATAGTTTGTTTTTCGGTGTGGGAGATCTAGAAATATTGCTGGGGAGTATGGATTTACTGAGCTAATATGTTATACTTGTGGAGTTAGAGGTCACATGGCATGTGATTGCACTTAACGTGCAACACCTGTTTCGAGCTCGATGAGTACGGGAGGTACTAGGGGTAGTTAGCAAGGTCCAAGATATTTTCGAGCTATGGGTGGTAATAAAGGACAATAGAGTCATGGTAGAGGTAGTAGTGGTAGTTATCAGGAGTTTGGAGAAAGACAGAGAGATGGACGTGGGCAGCCTAGTCAAAGAGGTGAATCAACTATTGAATTTAATGCTCAGGGTATAGTCTATTCACTTACTCAATGGGATGTTCAGGCTGCTCCGAACGTGATGACAGGTGTGGTTTTACTATTTGGTTTAGATGCTCAAATTTTAATTGATTCTAGATCCACACACTCATTTGTTCAGTTTCTTTTGCTGTGAATGTTGATAGGCTTATATTATCTCTCGGTTGTATTTTATATATAGAAAGTCCTATTGGAAATAGTGTGGAAGTGGTTAATGTATATAGGGGTTATGTGTTGCAACTGGTTGGACGTTAATTCTATGTGCATTTAATTATTTTAGAGATGGTGGATTTTGATGCAATTTTGGGTATGGATTGGTTAACAGCACATTATGCTTGTGTGGATTATTTTAGGAAAACAACTATTTTTCAGATCCATGGATATGATGAATTTGAGTTTTGTGGGGATAGAAAAATAATTCCTACAAGCATCATATCAACTTTAAAAGCACAGAGAATGCTTAATAAGGGTTGTAGTGGTTATTTAGCTTTTGTGGTTGATTATAAGAATGAGGTGTCGATATTTTAGCAGTTAGTGATTTTTATGATGTGTTTCCAGAGGATTTGCTAGGGTTGCCAACATACCGAGAAATTGAGTTTGTAATAGATTTAGTTTCTAATACTAATCCCATTTCTATTGCACCATATTGTATAGCCCCAACTGAACTTAAGGAACTTAAAGTTCAAATGCAGGAGTTGTTAGAAAAGGGGTTTATTAGACCAAGTGTATCACCTGGGGTGCTCCTGCTTTATTTGTAAAGAAGAATGATATAACTATAAGGTTATATGTTGATTATAGGCAGCTAAATCAAGTCACTGTGAAGAATAAGTATCCTTTACCTAGATTTGATGATTTTTTTTGATCAATTGAAAGGTGCTTGTGTATTTTCTAAGATTTATTTGAGGTCGGATTATCATCAATTAAAAGTCAAGGAAACTGATGTATCAAAGACTACTTTTCGCACTCGTTACGGTCATTATGAATTTCTATTTATGTCTTTTGGATTGATCAATACACCTGCAACCTTTATAGATATGATGAATAGGGTATCTAAAACTTTGCTTGACTGCTTTGTAGTGGTATTTATTGATGATATATTGGTGTATTCTCGAAGTAAAGAAGAACATAGGCAACACTTGAAGATTGTATTACAGACCTTAAGAGCGAAAAAATTATATGCTAAGTTGAGCAAATGTGAATTTTGGCTTGATAGAGTAGTCTTTTTAGGCCATGTGATTTTTGGTGAAGGAATTTATGTAGACCCTCAGAAGGTAGAAGCAATGGTTAATTGGGATAGACCAACAAATGTGACGAAGGTTCAGAGTTTTCTTGGTCTGGCTAGATATTACATAAGATTTATTGAGCATTTCTTGATAGCTGCACCATTAACCCGTTTGACCTGAAAAGTTGTTAAATTTAAGCAGATTGAAGAAAGTGAGGAGATTTTCTAGAAACTGAAGAAGAAGTTGACATTAGCTCAATTACTTACTCTTCCTGTTAGTGGTAAATGATCTATGGTTTTTAGTGATGCATCTCATTGTGGCCTTGGAGGTGTATGGACGTAAAATGTAAAGTTATTACTTATGCATCTCGGCAGTTAAAGAACCATTAGCATAATTATCCCATTCATGATTTGGAGATAGCTACATTTGTTTTTTGCTCTTGAAATTTGGAGACATCATTTATATGGAGAGGCTTGTGAAATCTATACTGGTCATAAGAGTTTGAAATATCTATTTACTTAGAAAGATTTGAATTTGAGGTAGAGGAGATGGATTGAATTAATTGAGGATTATAATTGTACTATTAATTATCATCCAAGAAAAACCAATGCAGTAGTAGATGCCTTAAGTCGAAAGTCAAGAAAGCTGAGTGTTTTTGAGAAATATGAAGGGAGAGTTGTATTCTTATTTAAGATTTTTGGGAGTAGAATTGAGTCATAAGTGTGAAATACTATTGGCTAATATACGAGTTAGACCAGTGTTCGTGGATCATATCTTAGAAGCTTAGAATGGGGATTTGGAGATGCAGAGAATCTGAAAAGAAGTGCAGAACAAAGTTAGGTTAGATTTTGTAATTCGAGGTGATAGTATGCTTCTTTTTAGGAGTCGTTTATATATACCAAATGATAGTAAGTTGAAGAAGGAAATTATGGATGAAGCCCATAGTACCGCATATTCAATACATTCAGTTAGTACAAAGATGTATAGAAACTTTGAGAAACATATTGGTAGCTTGGTATGAAACACGAGATTGCATAATTTGTTTCAAAATGTTTGACCTACCTGCAAGTTAAGGTAAAGCGTCAGAGGCTAGCTGGTTTACTATAGCCTCTTCCCATTCTTGAATGGAAATGGGAACATGTGACTATAGACTTTGTATCGGGCTTACCGCAGACTCAGGCTGGTCATAATGCTAGTTGGGTGATTATTGAAATATTAACTAAATCTGTCCATTTCTTAGCTATTAAGATCACATTTTCTCTAGAACGGTTGACACAGTTATATATTTATGAGATTGTGAGACTCCATGGAGCTCTAGTATCCATAGTGTCAGACCAAGATCTGAGATCTGAGATTTACTTCAAGGTTTTGGCCTAGTTTTCAATTAGCTATGGGTACTAAGCTTAATTTTAGTACTTCTTATTATCCTCAAATTGATGGAAAACCAAGATGTACAATTCAAACTTTGGAGGATATGCTAAGGATTTGCATCTTGAATTTTTCATTTACCTTTAATAGAATTTTCTTATAACAATAGGTATCAATCCAGTATTGGAATAGCCCCATATGAAGCACTTTATGGTAGAAGATGTAGATATCTAGTATGTTGGGATGAGGTTGGTAAGAGACAGTTGTTAGGTCTTGATTGGTCCAAATTACAATTAAAAAAGTAAAGATTATTTGAGAACATCTGAAAGCAGCTCAAATTGCCTGAAGAGTTATGCAGATCATAGAAGGCGTGATTTAGAATTTTAGTTAGGAAACTAGTATTCTTGAGAGTAGCACCTTTAAAAGGTATACTCAGGTTTGGACGTAAGGGTAAACTTAGTCCTCGTTACATTGGTCTATATGAGTTAATTGAAAGAATTGGTGGAGTTACTTATCGATTAGCCTTACCTCAAGAGTTATCTTAGATTCATGATGTATTCCACATATCTTCTTTGAGAAAGTACACACCTGACCCTTCACACGTACTTCATTATGATCATGTTGCATCAAAGGAAGATCTCTCTTTTGGTGAGTAACCAGTTGAGATTTTGGATAGGTGAAACTAAGTGTTGCACAATAAAACTATTCCATTAGTTAAAGTGCTTTGGCACAATCACACAGTTGAAGAAGACACGTGGGAGCGTGATTTAGCTATGTGCACCCAATATCCACATCTTTTTTATTTTCAAGGCAAATTTCGAGGATGATATTTTTCTATAGGAGGGTAGAAAATGTAAAATCCTCACCCTTGAGGTATGGGTGATTTGGTAATCTTCTATTTGATTTTTGATTATCATGCAAACATATATATATATATATATATATATATATATATATATATATATATATATGTATTGGTTTAATTTAAATATTCAAATTTTAGGCAATATTGAGACAAGAATTTAAAAATATATGGAAGAAAAGAGGTTGAAAGACATTAAATTGATGAAAAATGGGGTTTAAATGGCATTCAAAGGCCACAGTCGACTAAGGCAACCCCAATTGACTGGGCAATCGACTAAAGGGTTTTGGCTATATAAACTTCATTTCTCATTTTGAATGATATTTCTCTCTTTAAAACTCTCTCTCAAATTCTCTCAATATTCTCAAAGAATTATACGAGACTTGAAGATTTTCATAGACATTTATTGAATTTGATTGTTCAAGATTTGGTTTCAAGAATTTTTTGACAAAATGTTTTTGGAGATAATCTCTTTTTTTTCATATTGAAATCGTGATTTTAAAAGTTTAAAACCTCATATTCTTCTTGACTAAAGTTTGGATTTTGATTCAAGATGAAGGAAACGAGTTCAAAAACTTTGAATTTAAGAATAGATTGGAGCATGCATACACACATACATGCATTTAACCCATTAAAGGGAGTTTAGATCAAGTTATGAGATAGTAATACTAGTTAAGCGTATTCTTGTTAGGTGGAGGTATAGTGGAGAAGAATATCCGAGTACCCTTGCTTTGTAAAGAGCGTCTAGATTGAGTAGTTAAGGTATTGAGGTGAGTTTTTATTACCAAACTATAAATAAATTCTCTCTACTTTTTATGCGGTAAAAATGTATTTTGTGCTTGAATTTATGAACTATTTGAGAAAAAGATGAATTTGTACGTTTGGGTTGAAATATTTGTGAAGAAGTATGAATTTTTATCTCTGATTTGAAATTATTGATCATTTTTTAATAAATTATGAAGAAGATTTGTATTTTTTGAAATAAAATATTTCTGAGATGTTTTGAGTATGAAAAGAGAATTAAGAATGAAATTTATTATTAAGATTATGATAATGGGCTTGGTACTGATGTTGTAATAATACACAGAAGTGTCATACTGGATGGGGACATTTATTATATTATGTACATATCATATTGGATGGGGATATGCGATGATGATACGGGTGTGCCCTAGAGATTACTCTGCATTCAATTATAGTCTGTTATAGTATCTAGATGTGTGTCCTACTGAATGGGGACATTTAATATATGCATATCCTACTGGATGGAGATACACGATGATGATGATGATGATGATGATATATATATATATATATATATATATATATATATATATATATATATGGACACACACACACACACTTGCTCTTTGGAAACCAACCTAAGAAAAAATATGATTAAATTATTTATAAGTTTTGAGAAGATGAAAAGAAGTTATTTGATGACTTTCAATATTATGATTCATGTTGAAAGATGAAGAATAATCGGTGTTGATTTAAAGTCAGAGTTCATGTTTTAAATTATTTAGTATTGTATTTATGTGTTTTATATAAAAAAAATATTATTTCTTGTTGTATAAGAATTTGAATTTTGATACTTTAAACTCATATCGACTTAAAAAGCTGACTGGTCGTTTCTTTGGTAAAATGGCCAAGTTTGGGTGTGTATTAGACGTTATTTTCGCTATCAGGATCGTCTTCTAATTTAGGTGGTATCTTTGGCATCCTCTCCTCATGTTACAATTTATTGTAATTATATTAATGGTTATGTTGTAAGAAGTGACTAAATTTGATATGGTTTGTAATTTTTTTTTTTTTTATTCACAAATGGGAAATGAAAACTTGAAGTTAATATTTAGATAAATGTTGAAGATGAAAATGACATAATAAGGTTCCTATTAAAATATTGTAATTAATTTGATTGTACGTCCTAGACTCATAAAGGTAGTTTTATAGGTTTTGGTCGTGAGACATAGCATCAACTTTTTCCCCTATTTTTAAAGTCCCCCTACACATTACAACACTTAGGCATTATCAAAGCATCGTTGGGCTCTACCATGAACATAGAGCAAGCATAAATATCATTTTGGTCTAACATCTCCCTCACATGAAGGTCATTGGTTATTTCAGAAAACTCATTCCCTGGACCACAATTTAATTTTCTGTAAAACACCCTATAATCTTTTCCATTTCCAAGAGGTAGGAAAAGTATATGCAAAAAGGCCACTAAGTTCACATCATCCCTGTCTAGCCTCGTAAAATACTCACATTTCCCGTCACTGTAAACTATCATATTATTGTAGGCAAACTTCCTCCAATAATATAGCTTAATACAACAGAACTGGTCATTCCACAATCAAAATAAACTAGAACAATATAATATAGTATTGGTAACACTATAAATAAGCATTAAGCAATAAACAAATTAGATCATAATAAAAAATTTGGACCAGAATACCATATCAGAGTTATCAAATAATATCAAAACCCTAATTAATAAACAATCACTTAACAACTCAATTTATAAATAAAAAATATACCAAACAATCAATTTATAAATCATATAGAAATTGAAATCCCAACAATCCAACATAAAAGCAATCAAAATCCCAATACAATACCAATATGGAACAAATCAAAATAATTTTTTAATTCTCAAAAAGTATAATCCGAACACAATAATTTATTCAACCCGAATACAATCATGCATTAAATTAAAAATCATTTTTTTTATTCAGAATGTGAAACCCAAAAACATGTTCCAATCATATAAAGAAAAAAACATAAATATTTAACTGAATCACATAATAATTTAAGCACACTTTCTGTAATACCCGTTTTCGTAAAGTAAGGGTAAATAAGTAATTTAATAAATTTGACATGAAATTAAAATAATATATTTACGCGAAGGACTAAGCATTGAATAAAATAATTCTTTTGTAAAAAAAATTAGGACATAGACGTCATTAAATGATAAGAAAAGAAAAAAATTTAGACGTCCAGAACGTCCAAAAGAAAGGAAAAGAAAAAAAGAAAAAAAATGTTTAAAAAAAGTAAATTCAAAGAAATGGGGCAGCAGGTGGCAGCACCTACTGCCAAGTGAATTGTGGGAGGCTGTGTGTCTCCCACATAGCAAATTCGTGGCAGCCTCCTGCTGCCAAAGGAAACAGAGTTTTAAATGAAACTCTGCACTCCTTCCACGTCTCCAAAACTTTGAGAGCTCGAGAATGCAAGGGAGGGGGGGCTGCTAAAGCAAAGAAAATTTATATATATGCAAACATATTTATAACTGAACGATTTCGTTCAATTTCTTTCAATCTCTCTCTTTTTTCTCTAAACACTTGAGGACTCAAAGAAATGTTGGAAGAGCAAAATTTTAAAAGATTTTTCTGCAGAATTGTATAGAAAATCAGAAAAATCTATCAGAAAACCAGAAGGTAATAACATAATGGTTATTTTTGAATTTCTGACATTTATAAAGTTTTCTTGAATTCAAAGTAGGAATTTTCAAAGTATGTGGTTTATATCAGATTGAAGAATAAATTAGAAAATTTATATAAATATGATGTCAGGTGTTGACGATCTACAACCAGGAGAATTTCTTAGAGAAACGGGGAAGGTAAGGAGGTGATCCACGGGTAGCTTTAAGAGCTACGTGGTGAGTTGAATTTACTTTAAGTAGTTTAAATAAAAGTCAAATATTTAGTAATAATATTGAAATAAATTGTTAGCTTATATTTTTGTGTTAGATAAAGATTTGATTGATAGATATGATATGAATATTAGACACATAGAAAAATTATTATGTGAGAATGAATATTATTAGAATAATTGGTTAATTTAATAATGATGGTGATAATTAAATTCTTGATGAGTTATATTGATGTTTTGATACAAATTTTGAGGAGATAAATTTTAGTGGATATGGACAAAGTTTGATGGATGATTTGATGTGAACTGGGATGAAATTTAGTGGATCTTGACAAGCTTTAATGGATGTTGTGATGTGATTTGGGATGAAGAGATTTTAGTGAAATTTTTATATAATCTGAGAAAAAACAAGATAGTCAATTTAGATATTTTGAGTTCATATTTTTTTTTCTTTATTACTGTTCAAATGCATATTTCATATAATTGTTCATATGCATATGCATTAAATGAGAAAGAAAAGAACCGGGAATGGGCCGATCTAATGAAATAACCGTGACAGCCGGTATATGCTGGAAATAAAAAGGACACCGTGTCAGCCGGTATATGATGAGAAAATTTTGTGGCAGCCGGGACAAGCTGCAAAGTAAAGAACCGGGAATGGACCGGTCTAAGATAATAACAACCTGTCGACAGGTGAGAAGATGTCCCATCATATGAATTCATGCATTGCATCTGTTTTAATTATTACTTGCATTATTAAAATGCTGATATGTGATGTGTTATTGTGAATTTAATCATAGATGGATGAGTCTCATAGAAAGAGACAGTTATGGTAATAAGATTATTGAAATGCTGATGTGTGGTGTATTATTGTGAATATGACTATAGATGGTTGAGTCTCACAGAAAGACACAGTTATGGCGATAAGATGATTTAAATGCTGAGGTGTGGTGTGTTATTTTTATGGTGATAAGAACTATCTAAATGATAGACTTTATAATGTGACCCTCATTGCGAGGTAATTATGAGATAATTGATGGTCTTGAGGTGAACAAATAAATAAGAGGAAAAGATTGATAGAGAATGAATATTTTGACAGGTGTAGTGATAATATAGTGCTAGTATCAAGTGCATGAGATATAAAGTGATTTAAATATTAAAAGACTATTTATACAAATGAGTACTTTTAGTAAATTTAATTCACTGAGCTTGTGAAGCTTACTCCTCATTGTACAATGATTTTCAGATATCAGGTCTGACAAATAGTTTGGCAAGTTGAAGTTCAGAAGAAATCGTTTTATGTAAGCCACGTGCGTGTCAACATCCTTAGACTAATGAGAAAATAAAATGAAATGAAAAATTTATTTGTAAATATTCATGCATTTTACGTTGTATAGAATATTTAACGATCAGATTGATGTAAAATATCTTTGGTGTAATTTATATTTTGTTGTTGCATATATGTGTCGTGCTGAGATTCTCAAAATGTGATGACACTATCTCGGGGGTGGCCAACCCAGGATGGGTCGTTACACTTTCCCCCATCACAATTTCGAATATTTAGACGAAATCCCTCCAAGAAAAAATGAAAAAATCGCCCTGATAATGTCTTCGATTAGAGTCATAGTAATCAAGAATTCACTCAAAAATGCTTGACGGATGCTTTAATGGAGTTTTAAGATGGATTGGAGATGAATTTTTTGAGAGTCATATGAAATAGAGATGACACCCAGGAGAGTGGTGTCGTCTCTGTTCAAGGAAATTATGAAACCCTAAACTAAGAAATGAGGTTTTAGCTGTTATCCAAAATATATGTCAATGCCCTCCAATTTGTTCATCATGTGCTTGTCACGTGATGAACTTAACGAAATTTGCGAGATTTTTAATTGCACATAAGCATAATGTTAACGGCGAATTGTACAGAGTACCAAGGTGTTACCAAAAAAAAAAAAAACCACAGGGACTTAAGTTTAAAATGACTAAACCACTGTGTATTTTATTGAAGTTTTGCCAATACAATTACATACCTATGGCGTTTGATAATAATTAGGGTTAAAAGCATCAGCAGTCTCTGTTAGATGCACTATATATCAATTTGGTCATTGTCAATTTAATTGAATCAAATTAGTTCAAATTAGATACACAATGCATCAATGTTGCCATTTTCCTCACAGCCGTTAATGGACACAAACGTATGTCTCTCATGTGCGAGCCACGTGCCTTTACTAACAGAGATATATACATAAATCCCTGAATTTCATGATCAAACTCTCTTCTTCACCTCTACATTGTGCTCCCTCTTCATCACTTGTTCTTCTTCTCATTCAACACTCATCAATTAGTTGAAGCTTCACCACTGATATCTTCTTTCATTGAAATCGTTACCCACATTTTGTCATCCCATTACCCCTATTAGAACTCTCACTCACATTAAAACCTTACTCGGATCAAGAGAGATGAAGTCATGTCAAAACCTAACTTATGTGATTGTTGAGTTAGAGCTAGATTGGTGATATCGTGGACCGATGTGAACCCGGGTCACCGATTTCTCGCATGTCGACTCCATGGGGTAAGTATGTTGATGAATTTTGATAGATTTTTAAATTGGTTTTTCTGAAAATAGATTTATCAAATGCAACAACCTAATTCTTGTGACCACTTTGCTTAGTATGGCCCGCCTATGTGCCAACGAGCTCAAAAAGTAATTCTTTGTATGCTATAGAAGATCTTGAAGTTGGAGAGGTTACAGAAGTCCAAGGTTGTAAATGATGTGCCAGTGGAGCTCCTGAAACATGAAGTTGAAGATGATGTGTTACTGAAAAAGGTGAGGTTCAAGTTGGTATGCCACTCAAGCTAGAGAAATCAAAGAAACACGGTGGCTCCAAGAACACTTATTTATGTTGGTGCTACCTTAAACTTCTCTGGGATGTTGAAATGATAACACTTGTTTATATTCATGTTTATCAATCAGTTAATGTATGCAATAAAGACTAAAGAATTAGGAATGTTAGTTTTCTGGGTTATTTTCTATATAAATTTGGATTTTCTATTTGTAGTAAATGAGTTGCCATAATTTTGGTTAGTGTTGGCGGTAAAATGAATGTATGCATTTTGGGTGGAAAGATGTAATGACATTAACAGCGAATGAATTAATACCTTTGTTTCCTTTTCATTTTTTTGTTTCATGTTCCCTTTCATTTTTCTCGTTTATATTCCCCATTCATTCTTCTATTAACAATCAACCAACATAGATCATCCATATAAACAACCAAACCAATGAAACTGCTCATAAAAGCCAGTACAATCAACCAAACCAAAAGCATGCCTTTAATTCCTATAAGAGGTCACAAAATTCACGTGATAGCTAATACAATATGTTTTCTTAATCTTTTTCCCATAACAAAATATCACTAAGTATACCAAAACCCTTACAAACTATAGGTTCAAGCCATAATAATAATCCTCATAACAATTCCCATAATATAAGGTCATAAAAATCACAATCCTCATAATATAAGGTAACAAAAATCACAATCCCCATTACAAAAATTATTGTCTACCATCTTAATTACCAACACCAGACCTGGCTACTTTTGACCTAGTCCTTAGTGATTTAAAAAATTTTGTAGTCCTTAGTGGCACAAAAGGTGGGATAAAAGTTGTACTTGTTTGAGAGAATTCACTTTGGTAGGTACTTGTAGCTGGTTAAGAAGATTAATGCCCTAATGCAGTCTGAAAAGTATGCCTGGTAGTAGGTGGAGGTGGTTAAGATGATGACTGTCCTACTATAACATTAAAACTCTTTCTAGTAGGAGTTGGAATTAGTTGTTGAGATGAATGTCTTTCAAACACTTGGAAAGTTCTTCTGGTAGGAACTTGAGTTGGATTTATAGCAGCATGAATTTATTTGCTCCCGTGAGTGGTCTACAAGCAGAACAAATGGTTATGTGAGAATAAAATGATAGTAGAAATACACTTTTTAAAAAAATCAACACTTTACCTGGGAAAGATGAGTGTTTTTTAAACTGCCTACTCCTTGGTTTGTGGCATTGTTACTCCTTCGAGTTGCTTTGCCTTTGTGAGTGGTCTACAAGCAGAACAAATGGCCATGTAAGAATAAAAAGACAGTGATAATACAGATTCAAAAAAAAAAAAACAACATTTTATCTAGAAAAGAGAAGTGTTTCCTGAACTGTCTGTTCCTTGAACAATGGAATTATTTCTCTTTCGAGTTATTTATCTCCTAGAAGTAGAACAAATGAACATGTAAGAATACAATGGCACTAATAATGCAATTTGAAAAAAAAAAACATTAAACCTAGGAAAGAGGGGTGTTTCCTAAATTGCCTTCTCCTTGGGCAGTGTCACTATTGATCCTTGGAGTTGCAATTCGAGAATAGCCCTATATAGTACAAAACTCAAGTATAAATATCAACATAATAATTAGCCCTATATTCAACTCAAGCATAAATATCTATAAAAACAAATGCTTTACCTGACCCTCATCATGAGTGCTCGTAAAACCTATGAATGTGTCCTTGCATTTCCCATTGGTAATTTTTGTCTTGCATACAAAATTTGTTTCCCTTTCCCCTTTTCTCTGACAGATTTAGAAGGCCTAGCAGTGGAGATGTGAAGACCTTTACAACACTTGATAATATAGCCAAGCCCACCATAGTTGTTGCATTCAAATTTTTCAAATTTTTAAACTTGTTTTCTTAACCTATATGGGTCTTTAAGCTCACCTAGGTCTCTCACTCTCGACTTTCTGAGTCTGTTAGCAGGTTTCCTAAAAAATGGTGGTAGTGGGTTCTTGGGTAGATTTTGGTCAAAAATCTAGACCATTGACAAGCTCCATCACATGTAAATAGCTGGCGATATAGGTTCCCCTATGATAGAACAAACTAACATATGCTTCTGGTTGCTCTCTATTTTCATAAATAGCTGACATTGCATGCTTGCAAGGTATACCAATGGCATCTCATATATAGCATGCACATGACACAGTTTCTAGGTTCACAGTGTATGTCTACCCATTGGGAGAGACCTCAAACCTTTCACCCTTAGCCAGTTGTGGTCTGCAATCTAAAAAACAACAATTTAGATTTCTAAAGTTTTTTTTTTTTTTTTTGAATTTTAGGGCATATAGGGCCCTTATATCTAGCCATCCACGCCTTTCTCTTAACCATCCTACCCATCATCAATTTTCTTATCCCCTTTAACATAGTGAGTATTGGTTTGTCTCTAGCAAAAATAATCCATGCATTAAATGTTTCACACATATTATATAAGAGAGTACTTGTTATTAGATATGCAATGAAGGTATGGTTGGACCAAAACTTGGGATCATGCCCCACTAACTAGCTATATGCAACATTTTCCAATTTCTCCAACTCCTTCATTTTGTCATCCCATCTTTTGTGTGTTGTTTCCTTGGCTGCATCCCATGTCAGTTGCTTTATAGCTTCCCCCTTGTGCAGTTTCTCCATGTTGTTGTACAGATGTCTGACATAAAATCTTATGTTAGCATCAGGGATAACATCTTGAAATGCAGGTACTAATCCTTACAAAAGGCATAATGGCAGAAAAATATAGTTAACACATGATAGGTTAAGTAAGTAAATAAGAATAATAGAAATAAAATATTTTTACATTTTGTTGGTAGTCTCTCAAGAAACCAACTCCAAGACTCCTTTGTTTCAGCAACCACCACAGTAAAGGCCAATGGATACATATCATCATTACCATCAATAACTACAGCATTTGCAGCTGACTTTGAGTAGTTGGCTTTAGGTGACAGCCATCCAGACCAATAAATGGTCTACATCTAAACAAGAACCCACTTTTTACAGCATTGAAACACATGTAAAGTTTATCAAACACTAGAGGCATTGAAATGTTTGGCCTATTCACTCCAACAATAGTTGTATTGCTTAGGTTTGATCTAATAATCTCCTCCAAGTAATCTTTAATTCTTGAGTACAGTTACTTATGGTTTCGCCCAATCTCTCCCATAGCTTATTTCTTGGCCCTAGATGAAGTAAGCCTAGAAATATTCCAACCAACATCTTGAAGAATGGCCCATTGTATAGTGGATGGCTTCATCTTTAGTTCCCTCCTAAATTGACCCTTATACGTCCTTGCAACAAATTCAGCATTGTAGTGCCTATTCTTCTCTAGTATAGGATATGTGTGCTTTCAATAATATGTTCTAATCTAAAATGTTTCTTCACCTTTTATCTTTCTTGCATAAAGCAACCAATCACAAGGTCCATGTTGACATATTACCCTCACCCTTTCAGCATAATTTTTTTTAACTTCACTACAAATCCCTTAAGCATAGCAGCTTGTATAATGGGTGCTAATAACTCTTTTTACCGCAAAACAGTATGCCTTTTTTGAATTGATGATTAACCATATCTGTCTCAGCTCTGAAAACTGGCCATCTTAGACCAATAACCTCTTCTATTTCTAAGTTAAGAGGGCTATGAAGTTCTCCAGTGTCAACATTATCTAATTGGTTGTCATTATCATTGTCATTGTGATTTCTCACATTATCCCCAGTAAAATCACCACCCAGGCCTTCACCATCTCAGCATTTCCACCTTCACCCATCTCTATCTCGATAACACCTTTATCTATATGTTACTTAAAATTAGCATCATCATAACCAATGTCTTTCTCACTATCATAAAAGGAACTCTTATAGCTACTAACAGTGTTATTGTCATAGTCACTATAGTCCTTTTGTACATTAATATCAACACCACCCTCATCCACCATACTAAGAACATTAAGGTCAATATCATTAACCTCCTTATCCACCATAGCAGGACCATCAATATTAATGCAATTAACCTTCTCATCCACCACATCAGAACTATTAAACTCGTAACTATTTATGTCAACTTCTACTACATCAACCTCAACCCCAAATAGCATATGTACAACTTATGGTACATCAACCTCAACTTCATTTACTTTTGGTACATTATCACATAAAAAGTCATCAATATTGACTTTGCTATGCCATGTGTGCTGCACATAAATCTCAATTTCCTTAGCAAGAGGGATAAAACTATGCATGGCCATAACATCATCATTAGTAATCAAACTCTTTAATCCAGTCTCTAAAATATTTTTAGGTTCAATGCGGAAGAAGTAGAGGAAGTCTGTCATATCTATTTGTGACATCATTCTGGCAACATCTATGACACTCATTGTATCAGTGTCACAATTGTCAAAATATGTTATCTTTCCACCTATATATTTTCTAAGAGGGCCTAAGAGAAGCATACCATTTTAATTCATCTTAATGGAATAAACTGAGTCACCCATACCTATAACATAATCCAAAGAAATATATTAGAAAGCAATAAACATTCATTACAACAAGAATTTCTATTTTAATGGTCATGGGTCAAGATAAACAACAAGTGTCAAACATATGTTAAGACCATAGATTAAAAATGTCATTTTTTCAATGGTTATTATTCCAAGAATGACCAACACATACCCTAACTATCAGCTAAATATCTTTTAGACCACAGATAAACCCCATTAGGGATGGACTCATTACACAGCACTAGGTATTCCAAACAATTAATAAAACCCCATTATCAACGCACCCATTACACACCACTGAGGCATTCTGTAAATAATTTGAAAAATCTGACTATGGATGGACCCATTACACTTGAAACAATTTGTACAACTAAACCAATTTGAAACCAAAATCCATGCATATCAGCAAATGCAGTCATCGTACAACATTGGATAAAGAAATTAGTTTAGTCTATTACTTGGGATTTGTGATTTACTTGCAAATCATCTCTCTCAATTTGAAATCAAGAACAAATCTTTTTTTTCTACAATGCGTGAGTGTCTCACGCGATTGTCAAATATGTTTCTCTCCCTCAAATTGATTCAAAAGTTAACAAAGGTAGCAAGATTTAAAAGTTTAGTGTTGAAAAAGCAGAAGAAAAAATTATGCAGATGAGGGGTTGATCGTGAAATTGGGGGATTTGGGTATATATCTTTGTTAGTGAAGGCACGTGACTCTCACATGGGAGACAAATGTTTGTGTCCGTTAACGGTTGTGAGGAAAATGGCAACATTGATGCATTGTGTATCTAACATGAACTAATTTGATTCAATTAAACTGTCAGAGACCAAATTGATGCACAATATATCTAACAAGGACCGATGATGCTTTTAACCCTAATAATTATAATTTAATCTTAAACTTTTCAAAACCAACTTTCCCTCTAAAAACTTTAGTTAACACTTGACCTAATAGTAACATTCAAAGTAATAACTTCTAGTCAGAGCCAAAACTAATCTAATAGTCATGTAACGTTGGATCTTTACTGCATTGTTGATATCTGGATTGTTTGTTACACATATATGATGTATATTAGTTTAAATACATTTGCAATGTTCTCTATTTCTTTAAAATTTCTTAACAGTGGGATGAGTTATCAATTTTTTTTAAAAAAATGGGACTTAATTTCTAAATGTGAGCAAATATATTTATACTTTACCATAATATTTTTACTTTTCCGGATGTGATTTCCCAAAAGTAGGTCAAACTAAGGTGCTCTATCCCCTTCTCTCTCTCACAAGCACATTAACGATCAAGTTATAACAAATTAGTTCATGTAATGAAAATTATAGTTTCAAATTAATCTAAAAATTATAATACTAAAATGTTTTTAATTATAGGGGTAGACTCAAGCCTGAATATTAAAGTATTCGAGCTTGGGTCAACCCGACCTTAAATGAACAGGCTCGAGCTCAAGCTCGAGTTCGAATCAAGCTCAAAAATTGGGCTCGAGATCGAGCTCGATAATTTTTATGAAGGCTTGAGCTCAACCTTGGATTACTCATTTGAGCTCGAGCCCGAGCTCGAGCCAGAACTATAATTTTAACAAATAAAAATATTAAATAAATATTAATTCGAGTTCGATAATACTTTATCGAACTGTCGAGAGTATTTCGAGCTGAACCTTAAGGTATTCGAACTAGGCTCGATAAACTATTCGAGTCTAATTTTTAGGCTCAAGCTCGATCGAGTCGAGCTTTGACCGAGCTCGAGCTCGATCGAGCTGAACTTTGACCGCTATCGAGTTCGAATAGCTCGATAAAAGCTCGACTCAATTCCAACCCTATTTGAGCAATAAAAAATTATAATACTATTCTCCCCCAAACCAAAATATACGACTTTGCCTCTATGAACAATTCTTCATCCTCGAACATAGTTAACCTCTTCAACTTATCACTCTCCAAAGATACCGCGAGAATCTCTTCATCGTTCAAAACTTTCTTGTCGACCATCAATAACCCGATGACTATGTCCTCTTCTATAGGTGACAAGGACTCAATATCTATTAACTTAATGTTAATTTAGCATTAATGGAATTGAAAAAGCTATCTACTTTCCCCTTCCCCAATGTGTGTTTCTTGAATAAATTCTTTAAAATAAAGGAATTGATAAAGCTAATATTTTATTTCCTTCTATCTTCAATTCATGAAGATCTTCATCCTTCAAGTTTAAAAGATTGATTAGGGACGTCTTTTTGTAAATAAAGGTATGAAGGAATACATTTTCTAGCTAGACGTATAACGTATTATATTTTATATTAGAAGCCAAATCCAAACGAATTGTGCTCACCACCCTCATTGAAATATCATCACATACTTCTTTCATAGTTGTGGCTCGGACCCTTTAATTTTTAGGATTACTTGTGGTGTCGACACATCTTTGATGGAGTTTTGCTAAAGAGAAAAGTCATTATGCTTATCTAATAACTCAATATTAATCATGCCTATCTTTAATTTTTTTTGTCATTGCAACCACAATTCTAAAACCATTTGTTGAGATTTACATCTTAAACGACCTATATAACTTTAGGTAAAAGTACAAACACACAAAAGTAATTAACGGTAAAAAAATAAGAACAAGCAATTTAACGTGTTTTAACAATATTTTTATATAAAACCAAGAAAAGTAAAGTTTTGAAACTCTCTCTCCCCCATACCAAAAAGTCTCAATACAATAAAAAAAATTTAATCTAGTTTTAGTTGTAAATTCCCTTAAATTACTAAGTATTATGGACTTACGAATACTAATCGAGTCAAATATCTACTTTTTATTGGGTCAAAGGCCTGACTCTTTATTGTGCCAAACTGTTCTCACTTGGGCTTCACTCCCTCTTTGGGTAAAACCCATCTCTTAAGTTAGTTCTTCTCGTCTTTGATCAAAGCCACCAAACCTTTTTAAGCAATCCAGTACCGTTTAGTTTACTTTGAATCACACATATAGTCGGTAAATCTCAGATAATTGTTTTTGTCGTGATTGTTTTAATTAGGATTATACCTATTGTAGTTGCCCAACATGCCCAAGTAATAATCTCATGCAGCTAGTAAGTTCAGGAAGTGAACACCTCCTAGGTTAGTGATAATAATATTATACAACATATCATTATAGAGGTAATATTGTCTGAGTAAGGATATTATCTAGAGGTGACAACCAGGTCTGATCGGGTTACTCGGGTTCAGATTTGAGTTGGGTTCATATCATATTTCAGGTCACGTGTTATTTTGGGTTGAGTCGAATTCGAGTCATTTCGAGTTGAGTCGGGTCGAGTCTTAGGTCATGTCGGGTCGGATCAACAAAATAGATATTTATACTTAATTAAAAATTATATTATTTGTATATAATACGACTAAACGAATAACATATCTAAATCCATGAAAATTAACTAATAACAAATCAACGTTGAATTTTTTAAATAATATATTTAATTTGTGAATTTAATATGCAATGTTATAAGTCTTAATCTCAAAATTCAATCTTAATTGATCTCAGATAACTGATCAACAGAATTATTCTCACTGGTAATGTCTTATACCAAATTTTAGAGATTAAACTTCATATAATCACTTCATATTTTTTCTATTTTTCGAAGACAATTAAAGATCAAATTTTATTGTGATGCGAGAAACAATGAAAAATTTATTAGTCTCCTCAATTTTTTTATTTGAAGCTAATGAGATTACTCATATTTATAAAATGTTGAACCATATTTATCAACACATGTAAATCAATAATTAATTAATTATGATATAATTTATTTTATTTGACAATTAATCAATTAACTATTATCTCAATTTAAAAAATAATTAATTAATTTTTTTAATAAAAAAATATAATTTCTTATCTTTTCGGATCGGGTCATTTTGGGTTTCGAGTCGTTCGAGCGTGTCATTTTAGGTTTCGGGTCACTCGGTTCGGTTCGTATTTTTTTTGATGCATTTTTGGGTCGGATTGGGTCTGATTTTGTCACATCTAATATTATCTATATCCGGTCAGAACATCCATTTGATGTCCGCCCCTTAAAATATCTAAAAAAAAACTTGTTTAAATATATAACTCAAATATTTAAATAAAATTAGATACGTAACTAAACTTACTCTAACTCTTGACATCTTTTTCCCCTATTTTTCTCTTCAATATTCCACCCAAGCTTAACTTTCTCACTCTTTTTATCTCTGTCATCTTCATCCCACCTCATCTCCACTCTCTACATCTCTCTCATTTTCAATTCACGTTGATTCTCTTCCTCTCTACATCTCTTTCTTTATTCCATCTTAAATGATCAACATAAACATATTATTTCATCAGAAAGGCAAATCAATATGCGTGTAGCACGTGTTAAGATGCTAGTTATTATAAAGTTATAACATTCTTTTGGTGTTCATCCTAATAAAATATCAATTTAACCCATATTTAATTATGTATTTGACATACTATCAAAAATAAAAATGTCATAAAAAATCTACACCAATTTTACTCACCTAACTTTTGACTGCTATTATCTTCCACGTGTGACTGTAGCACCCCATATCTCTCTAGTAACGGGAATACTCGATTTAAAAATCGAAACCGCCTAAAAATAAAACTACTAATATTATGGTTTCTGTTGGTTACGACTTATCATTTGGAAGCCAAACGTATATGTCAACCTGAAAGTCTGCAAAAAAAATTGGCATGAACGGTGACATTGTGACCGGCATAACAGCAAGAATGTATATTCTCTCTTTACATCTCTTTGTAATCAATATATGTATGGTTATATTTTTCTCCTTCAACGGTCATAATTTATATCATGGTAACACTTATAATTTTATTGAAGTCAGTGTATGTTTAAATTTTTTTATCATTCATATTTTTTTAATATTAAAATAAATTACGTAAACCTATTTGAATTTTGAGTTTTTACATTTACTTACTTAATTTTTTAAAAATTATAAAAATCTACTTTGATCATATTTGATTAAACGAAATATATTATAACTCTTAACCGACATGCTTAAGACGACAAAAAAAAAAAAAAAAAAAAAAAAAAAAAAAAAAAAACTCTAAATTCACAACCCTTTCTTCAACGCATTTTTACTATTTCTTTTTTATTTTGGTTTTTTTTTTCTGTCTCCTTTCTTCTCAATTTCCCTTCCATATTACCCTCTCATTTGTCGCTTCCTCGTCATCTTCTTCACGCCATCACCGTTGCTCAGCCACCCCCATCACCTAGCCGCCACACAACCACACCCCCTGTCCTCTCTCTCGTTTCTCTTTGCTATACAAAAAACAGAAGCAAGAAAAGTCCAACACCCCAGTGGGCCACTATTTCTCTCCGCCACCACAGCTCCATCTTCGCCATGAACCCATTGCCGCATCGCTGCCTATGGTGGTGTGTAGCAGCTTTTGAGTATTTACTTTTATTTGAATTGAAATTCATGGTATTTTTTTAATTCATAATTTGAGTTAATTTAATTATTTTCTTTTTGTAATTTCTTTGTTTTTGGTTCACAAGAGCAAAATTTTGTCTCCAAGTTTGTCATCAGTAGGTAACTTCAAAGAATTATTATTACCCGTGAATGTGCTTCATTAATGTTATTCTTCTTTTCTCTTTCCTTCTCTCAAAGTGATTGAATTGGAAAAATTCTATGGTTAAAAACTCAACAGAGAAATCAAAGGAAGACAATCAAAGAATGGTAAGCTTCATTTCATTAATTTCAGTACTGTTGTGCATGTTTTATATACTGTTTTGATAATTTCATTAATTTCTCTCTCTCTTCTCATGCTATGGGTTTGGAGGCCGAGTTGGGTTTGATAACGATTGTGGCATGAGTGAAGTTACAGAGATTGTAGACATTTTCCTATCTTGTTGCATGAAGATTGAGAATGCCCAAATTTTCCTGTGGTTCCGTGGAGAAAGAAGTGCAAGGAATGGAAGATAACTGAAATGGAAAAAAGAAAGAAGGAGAAGACAATAAAAACAAAAAGCTAAAACGAAATTTGAGTAAGGAGGGAAAAAGTAAGGATATTTTCGTGTTTCTCAATTTATTTGCTGAGGTGGATTTTCGTTTGATCAAAATATAGACAATTTATTATCGGAAAAATTCACAGAACAAAGTTTATGTAAAAAAAAAATTAAATTAAAATAAGATAAAATAGGTTATGTAATTTCTCAAAGAATAAGTACATATGTGTAGAGACTCCCAAAACTTAAAACCTTTTATGCTAATTAATAAATATTTTTATAATTTATATTTTTATACTATGCCATAACATTAAGTTTAAATGTATATTGTTTGAATTTTCTCTTCTTAATATTCTTACTATATGACATAGAATTTGAATAATTAGTAAAAGTATTATTTTATTATTTTAATTTCATTATTTCGTTAAATCTCATAAAAAAAAGATATTAACATGCGTTATGAGATATTCAATTTTTTAATCCCATAGTAAAACAGAATAAAACACGCATAATGTATATTGAGATGTTAAATTATTTTTAATATGATAAAAATAAATAAATCAACACGAACGTATCACGTGTTAAGAAGATACTTAGAACAAAATGGTATGATAAAAAATTACTTTCAATTGTGAAAAAAAAGATAAATGGTGTTATAATAATTTTATCATTTCAAAATCTTTTAACATTTAACAATTCTTGCTCACGACAATATCATTATCGTTAATTTAATATCGAAGAGTGGAAATATTATAACCTCATCAGTCATCATATTCTTCTATAGGCAGGGTCATATCAGGCATGCACCAAACGTTTATAATTCCATTTGATCAAGGTCGCTCGGGATAATTAAACTAAGAAATAGATGCACTGATAGTTACTCTTTGTTTCCATTGCCACGATGATCATTGGAATTCTCAGTTGCATGGTTTTTAATGGATATAACTTGAGAAACATACACGAAAGGAAAAGAAAGCAAATTTTCTTCTCTAAATTAAGCACTTGTAATTGCTGATGGGTTAGTGTAAAATACGATTCTCTCTCATATTTATCCCAAAAATGAAATTCTCTCTCATGCATCTAATTCTTCCATGCTACATGTAACATGCAACATGACATTGCCATTATGATCACGTTTAGATCATTTGAAACGAAGAGCAAGCATATATATATATATATATATATATATATATATATATATATATATATATATATATTCCTAACTTGATAGATGGCAGAAGATTATACCATCATGCTTCCTGGCCTCTTTCAATCTTTAAATATTATATATTATTGTATTTATTTGTATGTATGTGCCATTTTGGTCACAGCGGCATTGACATTAATCCTTGAGAAAAAGAAAACGAGAAAAAGGTCTCACAAAAAGTCTAATAACGGGCTATTTATCCGTACAGCCAAGTCCCCAATCTTCTCCGCCATCTTGTTTTCTGCTATATTGCTTTTCATCTATGCAGATAGCATCGCGTCCAATTTTTCCACTTACACTGCAGACCTGAAACTTAATGACCTTTTTGGAGCATTACCAATCTCCAATAAAACAGGAGGACAAGTTGGGTCTGCTTCTAATAGCTCGCCACTGGTTGCCGCACAACGAAAGATAGAAGAAGATGGTGAAAATTCAGATCCTCTAATTCCTCCCCGCAAGGCCAACAGTGAAGAAAGAAAGGCATGGTTTCGGAGAAAGCTGCCTGAACTTGAAATACTCAACTCAACCAACTTGAGCCAGAGATTCCACGGACGAGTACTTGAATTCTTCAACAACAATTGTTCAGCTCAGTTCTTCATGATATGGCTTTCAACAGTGCAGTCCTTTGGACCGCGAGAGCTCCTGGCTGTTGACAGTTTATTCAACGCCAGCCCTCAAGGATGCTTGCTGGTTCTATCAAGATCTATGGATTCCGAAACAGGATACAAGATCCTGAAGCCATTACTTGATCGCGGATTTAACATTCTTGCAGTTACACCAGACATGCCATTTCTAGTCAAGAACACCCCAGCAGAAGCTTGGCTTGATGAGTTGAAGAGTGGAAATATGGACCCTGGTTCTTTTCCACTGTTTAACCATCTCTCTGATCTGATCAGGCATGCAGTTCTGTACAAGTATGGAGGAGTTTACTTGGACACAGATATCATATTCATTAAAGATTTATCGGGGTTGAGGAACGCAATTGGCGCGCCAAGTATTAACATGAAAACCAAGAAATGGAACAGATTAAATGGTGCAGTGATGATCTTTGACATCTATCATCCACTTCTAGTTGAGTTCTTGCAGGAATTCGCTACAAATTTTAATGGAAACGGGCGGGGGCATATCGGGCCTTACCTGGTTTCCAGAGTTATTGAGAGATTAGGAAGAAAACCCGAATACAACCTTACAATTTACCCACCAAATGCATTTTTTCTAGTGGATTGGGTTAAGATTGCAAAGCTTTTCAAGAAGCCCGAGTCGACGGAGGCTGAAATGAACAGAGTAGAGGACACTCATGCTTGATATAAGCACTAGGAGTTATGCGGTACACCTGTGGAATAAGGGGGGTAGAGAATTGAAGATAGAGCAAGGAAGTGTCATGGAGAAATTAATCTCGAGTCATTGTGTTATTTGTGAACACGTATATGATCCTTAGGTAGAATTCCTCGTACAATTGACGATGAGGCTTCTCCAGTTGAAAGCATTGGTCTTCGCTTTGTTGCTTGAAAAAGCTTTGATTCAAGGGTCTGAAAATTCCCAACTCCATAGGTTTTTTTGTTTTCCACTTATTTGTCAGTTTTTTGCTATTTCTTATTCTGGTTCTCAAAAGTATTTGATACCGAATCTCATACAGGTAAAAGGTTGTTCCATATATATTAGCATCTGAAATTGATCATTTCCTGTTAAAAAGGCAATCAAAATTTGATTTACAATGTTGTAAATTGATACAAGAGATCTTTAAGACACAAATTGTGATTCTAGACCATTTCAACCTCAACCTGAATCCAAATCCCTTGCATCTGGCTTAACTAATTCCTAACAATCCTTCAAGTTTCATTTTTTTGTGTCTTTAACGTTTGAAACCAACACTAAAAACTCACCAAAATGAAATGCCGAATCCATAGGCTGCTTGCCAAATATTCTCATCAAGACGTGCTTCCTCCATTCACATATAGAATAAATTAATTGATAGAATACGGTTCCTTCTAAAAGAAAAAGTAACCAGAGGAACAAGATGACTAAATTTCCCCGACAATGAATATCAAGGAGAGGGACAAGAAACATTTTAAAATGTTTCCTACAAAGTTGTTTTCACCAGGGGAATTAGCTTCCTTTCAAGTCTAACAGAAGTAAAATATCAGTTCATAAATTAAGGTGAGCATACAGCCAAGCCAAAGTATAAAAGTATTCATTAAACAAGGATAATTACTAGGTGGCCTTAGTTCTAAAGCTTTCAGATAATTATCAGATAAGGTGATCAAAATATAACTGTTACCAACAAAAAAACAAGGAAAAGCAAGTGAACCTCTTGCCCGCTCTGCTAGTGACAAACACATTCAAGATGTTTAATTGTCTATCATCTCACATTTCAACTGATTAAGAAATTAGAGCCATCACATACGGCCACATAATTGCTAAAGGAGATTTACAAAGTCAGAGAATATGAAAGGCAGAGAGCGGCAAAGCATGGTAGAACAGAAGAAATGGATGTTCACTTGGGCAAGAAAGTAAACTACTGGCAATCGCTTACTAAATACAAATCCATACTGAATAAATGTCTTCATATTTTTATCATATATTATATCATTACATTCCTCACAACATTGTTGAAAAAGGAAAAGAGTTCTTATCACACTGAGGACTTACAACCAAGTCGCCAGAAATGCATCAATGTTTATAAAGACTTAATTAAAGTTGCTTAGATGAATACAACTTAGATACACTGTTTAAGCAACTCTTATCAGCATTTGCCGTGCTGATTACTAGAATACTCTGCCAAAAATAGAATGAAACCCAATTTCAACAGAAAGCATATATATAGGATAATAACTTCAGAGAATCTGTCCTTTCATGATTCCGTACAATGACTACTGTTTAGCCAAGTCCAAAGACAGACAGACATCATTCAATTAAGGAAACACACAATTGGGAATGACCTGGAGAATTTATGAGAAAGGAAATGAAACAAAGCAGACCAGAACTGAATTTTTTGATTTTTTTTTTCTTTTTGTATATGTTTGAAGGGCAAAAAGAAGGGGGAAAGAGCTGTTGGCCTCTTCACCAGAAAAAGAACATCAAGAAGCAAAATTAACCACTGATACATATAACATATATCGACATGGAATTACTAATTTCCAGAACTATATTTATCTACCGAAATGACATAGGAGATGATATAATCACATGAAAAACATAATATTATTTCTCTCTCACCTAGAAAAGGGAGATTATGTCATCATATGATGAGGGTGAATCCTTTTTATTTCATTATTCTCTGATTATGAAATCAATGGCATAGAAATAATTGTTCAATGAGCGGTAACATCATTTAAAAATCAAAAGAAAAAATACAAGTATAACGAGTGTGTACAGATCCAGAAACTATTGTGTATACAATGCAGGATCACTTGCTCAGGTATTGTGAATGTAGAAAACTATTGTAGTTTGGGCTTTTCTTTTCAGACAGAAATAAATCGGGCAAAAAATCGGGAAGGCCTATACTTGTTTATCATTTGACTGATCAATGTTCAAAAGGTCCTGATATGTTTCAAAAGAATCTCTATGCACAGACAGATTGCTTGTCTGTTGCCACTTCACTCTGAGTGCCATGCCTCTACAAAATTATTCTCTCTAGCCAACTCTGGCAGTGAGAAAAATGTTCCAGAAGATGTTCCATTACCAGCGACATTGCCATACTGCTAACTTGCCAATCTTCTCCACTGTCTAAGTTTGTGCTATATTCTTTCTCGTCTATGGAGAAAACCTCGTCTCTAATCTTTCCATATACCTTGCAGACATTAGAACAAATGAGACTGTGGAAGCAGCACCAACTCCCAAGATCAAAGGACAGATTGAATCAACTTTCAGTAACATGACACAGTTTTCCATGCAGAAAAAGATTGATGAAGTTGATAGTGAACCTTCAGACCCCAAAACCTCCTCCATACAATGTCACAAGGAGAAGAAGGAACGATATGGTCCGAGAGAAAACTTCCAGAACTTGAAATACTCAAATCAAACAACTTGAGTCAGCAATTCCATGGTAAATGTTGGTATTTGTCTAAGGTTTAAACAAGGTTTGAAAAGGTTCAGCATCAGGTCTCCAGGCCGTGGCTCAAGGTGTGCGTGCCTCGGCCTCCAGGAAGTCCAGAAGTTGGGAGAGGAGCTGTGTGCCGCGGCACAGCCACCCCAGGCCGCAGCCTCCAGCAGACAGCAAAGCCTCCTTTCCTCCAGGCCGTGGCATGCCCTGTTCTAGGCCGCGGCTTGAAGGCACACCTGATGCTTTTGTTTCAACATTTCAAACGATGCGTGGGACTTGATCAAAACGCACAGGATCACTTAGGATTGTTGGAGGGCTATGATTGATTTGTCCTCAAGATCTAAGGGTTGAGATTGTCTTCAAGATAGGTTCAAGAAGTGGTGCACTATATAAAGGGTCACCTAGCTTCAAAGAGAGATAACAAGTGTGAGACAAGTTGTAAACACAAGATCATCATACAAGAGAATTCAAGTGCAAGTGTGAGAGTGCAAAGACACAAAAACACAGGAGAGGCACTAGAATAGATCTCAAAGAGAGGCTGGTTGTTTAGAGAGAGAGTAGTATAGATTGGGGAGAAAGGCTTTGTGATAGATCCTTATCACTTTCTGTTTTCTCTTCTTTCGTTCTTCAAGAAGTTGAGATTCTTGAAGAGGTGTTGCTATATCTGTAAAGAACTCATTGATTTAGTGCAGAGAGTTCGGAGGAACTCACGGGGACGTAGGCTATTGCCGAACCTCGATAACAATTGCTGTGTTCTTTCTTTTCTTTGATTTTTGTTTCTGTTTCCGATCATTACAAGTCACTCTAGACTTAGGGTGTTTGGAAAATCACCACCTGGGCATCTTGAGGTGATTTCTCAACAGTGGTATCAGAGCTGGAAGAGATACCACCAACAGTGGTATCAGAGCTTTGGACAGCGGGTATCGGAGCTGGAACAGAAGGTATCGGAGCAAGATTTCAAGAATCAAATATCAACTTCTTGGGTGATTCAAGAACGGTATTGAGATCAATCTCTGATCGTGTTCTTGAGATTTAGAAGAAATTGGAAAGCAATTGTGGGTGCTGCATAAATCTAGGATTTTCACCGCAAGATGGGTTCAAACTTCATTGTTGAGAAGTTTGATGGAAAGGGAGACTTTGCCCTTTGGAAGCGGAAGATCAAGGCTGTTCTTATGCAATAAAAGGTGGACTTGGCTATTGGAGAAGATGATGCTTTTTTAGCAAGTATCACGGAGGTCCAGCGGATTGAGATGAAGAAGATGGCATACAGTACCATTTTCTTGCACATGTCAGATAGTGTGACAAGGGAATGCGGAGACTCGGAAGATCCAACTGTCATATGGAAGAAACTATATGAGTTTTTTCTTACCAAGACTCTTCTTAATAAGATATATCTTCTTAAATAATCTTTGCTTTTAAAATGGATCATAATAAAGAGTTGCAAGATAATCTTGATGTGTTTAATAAACTAGTTCAAGATCTGACTAGTTGTAGTATAAAGTTTCCGGATGAACAATTAGCTGTTATTTTGTTAAATTCTCTTCCTGATTGTTTTGAAAGTTTGATTAATGCAATTGAATATGGAAGAGATACACTAACCAAGGAAATTGTGATCAATGCTATAAGGGCTCAGGATTTCAAAGCCAAGATGAGGGAAGCATCAAGTGGAGAAGGGTTGTTCGTTAAAGGAAGGCCAGCAACTCGGAATAGCAGTAGCATTCATGGCAACTACCGGGAGAAATCAAAGGGTAAAGGGCAAAGCCATGGGAGATCGCATTCCAAATCGAAGTTTGGAGGGAAGCGATGCTTCTACTACAATAAGGAGGGTCACTTCAAGAAAGATTGCAAGAAGAAGATGTGGGATGAGAGAGGAAGAAGCCATGCCAACAATGGAGAGGCTTCGGTTGCCAAAGGAGAACAGCAAGATGATGTTCTTGTTGTGTGCTCAAATGTGAGCAGGAGGCAAGACAGCGAGAAATGGATCTTGGATTCCGGGTGCACTTATCACATGTGCCCTCACCGGAATTGGTTCAAGAATTTCCAGGAAACTAATAATGAAAAGGTTTTCCTGGGGAATGACACTTCTTGCCAAGTGAGGGGGATAGGAGACATCCAGTTGAGGATGTTTGATAGAGTCACAAGGCTGCTGCGGAATGTGAGGTATCTTTCGGATTTGAGAAGAAATTTGATCTCATTAGGGCAGCTAGATTCCATGGGGTATACATACAAGGCTGAGGGAGGAAAGATCAAGGTAACTAAGGGATCTTTGGTAGTGATCAATGCAGCAATAAAGGATGGACTCTATGAGATGATCGGACATACAAAAATCAAGGATCAAGCAGCAAGCTTGATGACTGTGATGGATAGAACAGCTCTTTGGCACACTCGCTTGGGACATATGAGCGAAAAAGGCCTACAAGTTCTCAGCAAGGATGGTCTACTTGGTGGTGACAAAGTAGAGAAACTTGATTTCTGCGAGTGTTGCGTTCTTGGGAAGCAACACCAGGTCAACTTCAACACCGGAGTGCACAAGTCTAAGGGCATTCTTGACTACATTCATACGGACCTTTGGGGACCAGCAAGAACACCAACACAGGGAGGTAATCTTTACTTTCTATCTTTAATTGATGATTATTCAAGAAAGGTTTGGGTTTATTTGCTTAAAAATAAATCAAATGCTTTGAATAAATTTGTGGTGTGGAAAAAGTTGCTAGAGACTCAAACAGGTAAGGTAGTTAAGGCTTTACGAACCGATAATGGCTTAGAATTTTGCAATCAGGATTTTGATAAATTTTGTGAATTAAATGGGATTCTTAGACATAGAAAGGTTGTAAAAACACCTCAGCAAAATGGAGTTGTTGAGAGGATGAATAGGACCCTTATGGAAAAGGTTAGGTGCATGTTAATTGGATCCGGTTTACCAAAATATTTTTGGGGGGAATCTATGTCTACTGCTGCATATTTAGTTAATAGATCACCCTCTAGAGCTTTAGAGCTTAAAACTCCCGAAGAGATGTGGAGTGGGAACCCCTCTGAGTTGAACAAACTTAGAACTTTTGGATGTGCTGCATTTGCACATCAAAAAGATGATAAACTTAGCTCAAGGTCTAGAAAATGTGTGTTTCTAGGGTATGGTAATGAGGTTAAGGGTATAGGTTGTGGTCCTTAGAGTCAAAAGGAATGAAACTCATAATAAGTAGGGATGTTATTTTTAATGAATTGTTATTTCCCTATTTGGAGAAAACTAACCCTGTAGGGGCTAGTGAGCAAACCAGTCCGAAATTTGTGGAGCATAGCATCAAGGAAAATTCAGTTCAGGTAGAGCAAGGATGGCAAGAGGGTTCGGACCAGGTAGAGCCCATTGATGAAGGCCAAGCTCAAGACACTCGAGAGGAGGCTGAACTAGAAGGGGACGATACAACAAGTAAGAATGACTACCAGCTCACAAGGGACCGGAGAAGGAGGGTGGTCATACCACCTTTGAGATATGGGTTTGTGGATGCTAATGTAGCAGCTCCTTATTCAGAATGAGGGATGGTTGAACCAGAAACTTACATGGATGCCATAGAATGTAAGGATTCGTCAAAGTGGCAGCTAGCTGTGGAGGAAGAAATGGATTCTTTGAGGAAGAACAACTCTTGGGAATTGGTGTCCAAACCAGAAAAACAAAGAGTTGTGGATTGTAAGTGGATCTACAAGATCAAAGAAGGGAACCCTCCAGGGGATGAAGTCCGATATAAAGCTAGGCTGGTGGCGAAGGGGTTCACACAAAGAGAAGGCATAGATTTCACCGAAATATTCTCACCGGTTGTGAAGTATAAGACGATACGGATAGTATTGGCTATAGTAATTCAATTTGATTGGGAGATCGAGCAAATAGATGTGAAGACAGCGTTCTTACATGGAGAGCTTGATGAGACCATCTACATGAGGCAACCCGAAGGCTATGAGGAAGGAAAGCAGGGAGAGTTGGTTTTCCAATTGAAGAAATCTCTATGGCCTGAAGCAATCACCTGAGCAATGGAATAAGAGGTTCGATTCTTTTGTAACTAGCTTGGGTTTCATGAGGAGCTACTATGATTCGTGCTTGTACTACAAGGGGCACAAGTTGGAGGAAGTGGTGACCATCCTCATCTATGTTGATGATATACTGCTGGTTGGGAGCAGCATGGAGAGGATAGGAAAATTGAAGTCTCAACTCAGTGAGATGTTTGAGATGAATGATCTTGGCCATGCACAGAAGAACCTTGGGATGAGCATAATCCGGGAAAAAGAGAGAAACAGATTAAAGATTTCTCAGACTTCCTACATAGAGAAGATGATATCTAAATTCTTTATGGAAGATAGCAAACCAACGAAGGTTCCCTTACTAGTCATTTCAAGTTCTCAAGCGATCAATATCTGAGATCAGAGGCGAAAAAGAAGTAAATGAAGAAGGTCATTTACTCTAGTGTAGTTAGATCAGTTATGTTCACCATGGTAAGCACTAGACCCGACATTGCTCATGCAATTAGTGTTCTCAGCAGATTTATGAGTAATCCCGGAAAGGAGCATTGGCTTGGGATGAAGTGGTTGCTGAGGCACTTGAAGGGAAGCCCAGATGTGGGGCTGGTTTATGAGAAGAAGAGTAAGTCCATTTGTCTTGAAGGTTATGCGGATTCAGACTATGGAGCAGACCAGGATAAAAGAAGATCGATTACCTTCTACTTCTTCAACTTAAACGGATGTTGTATAAGTTAGAAGGCTCAGTTGCAGCCGGTGGTAGCACTCTCAACAACCGAGGCTAAGTACATAGCAGCAACAGAAGCCATCAAGGAGGCTATGTGGTGCAAAGGGTTGTTGGAAGAGTTAAAAGTCCTAAAAGAGCAGGTGGTGGTGTATTCGGATAGCCAAAGTGCGTTGCATTAGTGCAAAAATCCGGTGTTCCATGAGAGGACAAAGCATATGGATGTTCAGTATCATTTCATTCGGGAAAATGTTACGAAAGGATGCATTCATGTGGATAAGGTGGCCACGGAAGAAAATTCTTCAGATTTAGGCACCAAAATTCTAACTCTAAGTAAGTTCAATCATCGCCTTGGACTACTTAGAATTGAAGTTGGTTGATATAATGACTCAAGTTGAATTTGGATCCTGAGTTCTCTGCACAATGGGTTCAGGTTTAATCGCTTAGAAAAAGATAGAGATTGTTGGTATTTGTCTAAGGTTTAAACAAGGTTTGAAAAGGTTCAGCATCAGGTCTCCAAGCTGCGGCTCAAGGTGTGCGCACCTCGGCCTCTAGGAAGTCTAGAAGTTGGGAGAGAAGCTGTGCGCGCCGCGGCCCAAGGTGTGTGCGCCGCGGCACAGCCACCCTAGGTCGCGGCCTCCAGCAAGACAGCAAAGCCTCCTCTCCTCCAGGCCGCGGCATGCCCTGTTCTAGGCCGTGGCTTGAAGGCACACCTGATGCTTTTGTTTCAGCATTTCAAATGATGCGTGGGACTTAATCAAAACGCACAGGATCACTTAGGATTGTTGGTATTTCTCTTCTTTCGTTCTTCAAAGAGAGATAACAAGTGTGAGACAAGTTGTAAACACAAGATCATCATACAAGAGAATTCAAGTGCAAGTGTGAGAGTGCAAGACATAAAAACTAGAATAGATCTCAAAGAGAGGCTGGTTGTTTAGAGAGAGAGTAGTATCGATTGAGAAGAAGGGCTTTGTAATAGTTCCTTATCACTTTCTGTTTTCTCTTCTTTCGTTCTTCAAGAAGTTGAGATTCTTGAAGAGGTGTTGCTGTATCTGTAAAGAACTCATTGATTTAGTGCGGAGAGTTCGGAGGAACTCACGGGGACGTAGGCTATTGCCGAACCTCGATAACAATTACTGTGTTCTTTCTTTTCTTTGATTTCTGTTTCTGTTTCCGATCATTACAAGTCACTCTAGACTTGGGTGTTTGGAAGATCACCACCTGGGCATCTTGAGGTGATTTCCCAACAGTAAAGTTCTGGAGTGCTTCAACAAGGAGTATACATTCAGTTCATCATGATGCCTTAGGACCAAGAGAATTCTCATCCATAGACAGTCTGTTCAAAGCCAATCCTCATGATGCCTAATGATTTTAACAAGATCTAGGGAGTCCAGGGGTTGATTTTACACCAGAATTGCCTTCTTTAGTCAAGAACACCCCAGCTGAAGCTTGCTACCAGAGATGAAGAGCAGGAGTAAGGACTTTTAGAAAAATTTACTTAAACACAGATTCGGTAATTCTTAAGGACTGCACAGGGTTGACGAGTATCTTTGGGGTGCAAAGTTTAGATAAATAGATTTTTTAGTGGACAAGACTAAACAGTGCAGTTGTTATCTTTTATATTGATCGTCCAATTAAGAGTTTGCCAAAACTTTCAATGGAAACAAATGGAGGTATATGCTTTACCTGGTTTATAGAATGATCAGAAGAGTTCAAGGCACGTGATTATAACCTTAAAATATTCCAACCAGAGACTTTCTATCGAGTGGATAGGATAAATATTAGCTAGACTTTTTACGAAGCCCTGAACGGAGGCTGAAACAAAATGGGTGGACAACATGCTGCTTGAGCTAAGGGAGAGGAATAATGTGATACATCACTGTGTCATTTGCCTATAGACACCATAGTTCTTGGAGAAAAAATCTGATCTTAATGGACAAGCTTCTCAAGTTGAAGGTATTCACTTGCCTACAGATATCAAAGTTCTTCATTTTTTATTCATACCTCCAATAAATGTCTGTTATTATCCACACACTTTCAGAGAAGAAACAGCAAATATAGTATAGACCTTAACGCTTTATTCCCATATTTTCTCATAGAAGTTTTTTTTTGTTGCAAATTATGGTATTGGAAGTAACGAAGATCCATTCTCTAGATTTCCAAAAAATATAATAAAGCAAAAGGATAATTCATATAGCAAGGGCAAATAACAAGAACAAATCGTCCTCAATATAACAACAAATAAATCACCATAAACCCTCAGTTTATATGACAGTAAACAGAAATGAAAACAGCATGGTTAATTTAAGTACTTAACTAACTAGTGAAGAGAGACTCATCGATTTCAATCTTGACAACCTCATTGTTTTGAAACCTATCTTTCTTAGGCGGTGAAGAAGGAACCTCTACCCTTGGTGGCCCTCTCCCGTTCTTCTTGTTACGAGGCCTAGCCTAACAAATTAAATTAAAAACAAAAAGAAAATTATATACAACAAATCATAAATTAACCAAAAGCATTATTATTTTCTAAATTGAGATTTAACCAAAAAAAAAAGAAAAGAATACAGTAGTTACATTTCCGAATGAGTGATTGAAACGCTTTCCTTTTTCTGTTTTCCTGTCGCCTCGGCCACAGTAGACTGAATTGATTCAGCATAACTATAATTAATTTAAAACAATAAAGATAGCGATATAGGGAGAGAGGAGGAGCAGGTACTGACCAAAGGGGATTGATGGAGAAGAAGTTGCAGAGAGCGAAAATGGAGGAGTTGAGAAGGAGAGCGAACTGCCTAGGGTTTCCGATTGATAAGGGGAAATGCGAGAAGACGGGAGATTGAGAGATTGAGGTGTGACTGGTAGAGCTCCAAGTATCAGTGACGCCATGGCCGTGCTCTTTCAATGGCTGTGAGGATAAGGTAGTTTTATGGAGACCGTTTGCTTGGTTTCATTTATAGTCTCCGTAGTCAATGTGGACAGGCCTGATTGTATCGCGACCCACCAGATCATATGCAAAATTAATCTCTTTTTTCTCTTAAAAGCCCAAACTGGACAACGAGGGTCAGATCTGGATTTCATTGAGATGGACAGTTTCTACTCATATTGGGCCTGAAGCACAAAGTTAATCAAAACTTTTTCTGGGCCATAATTAAAACTTGTATTCTTGTTTTCAGCGGTTTAATTTACAAAGATCCAGGCCACTCATGCCTTAAATGGCCCATGAAAAGTTATGGCCCAATGGAGTTCAGTTTCATTTGAAAACTATCACGAACCTCAAAGGGCATCGAAATAGATTCTGCGTAGCTGTGCAATTGGATTTTAGTTTTTAACTGAATTGCAAGATCATCACATTAAATATGATAATATTTCCATGAGTTGTATTGTGGAGCAACCTTTGCTAGCTTATGAGCTGTCATATTGGAAGCTCTCTCAATTTTAACCACTTTACACCACTTCATATGTGAGCCTATAGTTTTAATATCATAACTGATGTAAGGGAAAATTCTTTCTCCAATGACCTAATGATATGTGGATAATTTACCCGTCAATGAAGATCGAATACATAGATGATTAAAACCTCCAGAACAAATCATGAGGCCGCTATGATGGCAACGTCTGCGAAGGGCACGTGGCAAGAACCTAGGTAGTATTTTAGGGACCGCGTCGTCCCTGAGCAAATAACGGATTTGATTCCCTAAACGAATCACTGGCATAAAAAAAAAGGGTCCAAGGTACGCAAAAAATAAACCATTCATTACTAAACATTATCACTACTGCTATTACTGCTCTCATTTTCTCTCTCAAAACCCTAAACTAACAAAGGCATATGAGAGTCATCGGATGCACCATCCCTCTCTTCCTCCAGTGACCCTTTAGATCATCGTTTTCCCTTGTGCTCACCTAGCATTTTAGCCCTTCAACCCGATAGCAAAATTTTGGCATCAACATATTGGCGCCATCCATGGGAAAACAATCTCTCGTTGTCTAATAAAAGCGAAGAAATCTTCAAAGAACTCATCTGTTGTCATGCCACCCAGAAACACAGCCAAAAATACTGGCAATGGAATCACTGGAGCCAGTGCTGCAACTGCGCGAACTGGCACTCAAAGCTAGTAGTTTGGCTTGAGGTTCCCCGCAGCGTCTCAGCACATGGCTCTTGACCACGACCCGCATGCTTTTCCGAGAATACAGCATCCTTACTCAGGATCAAAAGAGATGGATCATCCCAAAGATCTCAGGGGGGACCGCCTCGATGCATCCTATCATTCCGATGATCTAACTGCAGTTTTTAGAGCTCTCCCATTTAGTGATGAATCTCCTCATTGAAGTTCGAGGAGGGGGCAGATAATCCTCACCTTCATCTCCCCGCCATGCTTCTAGGCAAACCAACCATCCTAGCGACGGGCGCCCCATCGATAGTCTCTCCGTTGCAGAATCTTCATCACCTCACGCCAGCAGATCTAGGGGAGGTTCTTCCTCTAGAAGTAATTTCTACCTGGACAAACAAATCGAGGAAATAGAAAAGATAATCAATGAAGCTCTCAAAGGTAAGAACCATGACATCCTAGATGAGCTCAGCATCCAGGATCCACCATTCACTCAAGAAGTTCTTGAAGTTTCTCTCCCCCCAAATTTTCGGATGCCACTTATCAAGCCCTATGAAGGCTCAACGGACCCCCTAGATCACCTACAGCTCTATAAGACCACCATGATTCTACATTGGTATTCTGATCTCGTCATGTGCAGAGCTTTTCCCTTGACACTTGAAAAGGCCACCAATACATGGTACTCTAGATTAAAGCTGGGAAGCATCAGTACCTTCAAGGAACTTAGCTTTGCCTTTGCCTCGCACTTCCTCAACAACAAAGGACCCAAGAAGACCTCGGAAAATCTTTTCAACATCATTCAGCATCGAGGAAAGAAACTTTGAGACTTCATTTCGAGGTTCAATGTAGCCGTATAGGAAATCCCATACCTCAATCCCAACGTACAGGTGTTGGCGTTAAAAAATGGGCTAAGATTTGGGATTTTTAGCTCTAAGCTCATCAGGGGGCCACCTAAAGACATGAACGAGATTCTGGCCCGAACTAAGAAGAACATACTGGTCGAGGACGATCAAGCTTTCTGAAAGGAAAGAGAAGGGGAAACATAGAAGAAAAGGAAATACACAGATGATTCTCAAGGTAGGGCAACCAAAAAACTCCACCACGATAACAGATCTAAAGCTGCCACCAGATTTGAAAGTTTCACTCCACTCAACGCATACATGACTAATATCATGATTCAGGTTCAAGACAGAGCAATCCTTCGATGGCCTCTGAAGCCCCAGCACCCCAGTGGAAATCGGAGCAAGTGGGGTTGATTGTACAGAAATCACAGGCACGACACTGAGAAATGCCACATTCTAAAACAATAGATTGAGTCCCTTATCAACCGAGGGTACTGAAAGGGTTTATAAGATTACGGTGGAAAGGAACACCCGATTTATCCAAGAAAATTCTCGGACATCCCTCTAATCAAGACTGATAACGTCGAGCTCCTAGAAGGAGTCCAAAGCTGAACTAAGAGGAACATGACCATGAGAGTCAGGATCTCACAGTCACTAGAATTATCGAGACAATCTGTGATGGACTGACCACCGAAGGCAACTCTAGGCAAAATAGGAAAGCATACACTAGGTATGTGGCTTCCGTAAGCGAGCCTCATAAGCGAATGAAGACAAACCAAACAATGTTCTTCACATATGATGATCTAGAAAGATTGCAGACCCCGAACGATAAGGCCATCGTTGGTTCCCTCCGTATAGCCAACCACGACGTTAAGCGCATCTTAGTGGATAACGGAAGCTCGATGGACAACTTGTTTTATGATGTATTTCAAAAAATGAAACTGAAGGACAACTGTTTGAAATCGATCTCAAGTGTTTGCTAAAGGCAGTATAGTTCTCCTAGTCACCGCAGGGGTGGCTCCACGGACTACCACTGTACATACTACTTTTCTAGTAGTCAAATGACCATCGTCCTAAAATATAATCCTCAGCAAGCCCACCCTCAATGAGCTGGAGTTGATCGTGTCCACCTACCACCTAAAAATAAAATTGTCTATTGATAATGGAATGGGTAAAGTCAAGGGAAACCAGCAGGTCTCCAGGTCCTGTTACTTAAATTCTGTAAGGGGGAGGGAAAAGAACTGAAACTTTGTCCCTCGAGATAGAAGAATTTAAAGATAAGGTCAAAACCCCGCATGGCCAGTCCATGGAAGAACTGACCGTCATTCCACTTGGCAAAGACATCTCCAAATAGTCCAATTTGGCTCTAGTCTCCCCAAGAATCTCAATAAGTTGTTCTCTGAATTCTATAAGGGGGAGGGAAAAGAACTAAAACTTTGCCCATCGAGATAGAAGACTTTAGAGATGAGGTCAAAACCCTGCGTGGCCAGCCTATGGAAGAACTGACCATCGTTCCACTTGGCAAAAAGATCTCCAGAATAGTCCAGATTGGCTCCAGTCTCCCCAAGAATCTCAAGGAGTCACTCCTCTCTCTCTTTCAGAGAAATCAAGACCTATTTGCATGGCCGACCTCGAATATGCCCGGGATCAACCTTAATGTCATCATGAACTGGCTAAACATATATCCGAGCCATAAGCTAATCACTTAAAAGAAAAGGTCATTTGCCCTCGAACGGTAAATTACTATCAAGACCGAAATTGATAAACTTCTTGCAGCCGACTTCATTCGCGAGATGGACTATCCCGATTGGGTGTCCAATGTGGTGATGGTCAAAAACCTCAATGGCAAGTGGCAAATCTGTATTGACTTTATAGATCTAAACAAAGCCTGTCCGAAAGACAATTTTCTCCTACCACGGATAGATCGGCTGATTGACGGCACCTTAGGACATGAACTTTTGAGTTTCATGGATGCATATTCTAGCTATAACTAGATCTTTATGCACGAGCCTGACCAGGAGAAAACATCCTTCGTCACTGATCCAAACTGTACTATTAAAAGTCATGCCGTTTGGACTTAAAAACGCTGGGGCAACCTATCAGAGACTGGTGAACAAGATCTTCCGCGAGCAGATCAAAAGAAACATGGAAGTTTATGTGGATGATATGTTAGTTAAAAGTGTCGAGGCCAAGGACAACAACTACGATCTGGAGGACGCCTTCGAAATTCTTCGGTATCACCAGATGAAGCTAAACCCTACAAAATGCGCATTCAAAGTCACTAGAGGGAAGTTTCTCGGATTTATGGTCACCTAAAGAGGAATAAAAGCTAAACCAAATAGTATCAAGGCCATCCTCAACATGTGTCCTCCTTGGACAATAAAAAAAACGCAGAGGTTGACAAGAAGTGTAGCGGCACTCAACCGTTTCAGGTCAAAATTGAATACTTTTGGTAAACTAAGCATCACTGAGCTTGTAAAGCTCGTTCTCCATTATTTTAATCAAATTTCAGGTTGCAGGTAGGATTCTTTTACTTGAGGTTAGTGTGAGTATCTAGGTGGCTCCTCGTGGTAGCATCCTCAGAAAAAGAAAAAAACTTGTGAAAATTGTAAATGAGTCTTGTACATGTTTATGCATGGATGTATTTATTTTTGTGAGTTTTATAATAAACTCATGTATCTACTTTGTAAAAGAGTTGATGTGTAAATAATGTAATTATGTTTCAAATTATAAAAGAAAATGTTTGTCGCATATACATCGTGCTTCATGTTGAAATGGTGACGATATCATATTGGTTGGGCCTGTCTGGGATGGGTCGTTATAAATGGTTAAATTTTTTTTGGAGAAGAATAAGAGATAATATAGTTTATCCAAAATACATCTGAATGATATTAAGACTTAACTTTAGATCTGATTCGGTCAGACTCGTTAAGTGTTATTAAGAGGTGAAAAACAAACGAACTTAATAGCACCACATCTGATCGATTCAGATGTGGTGTCATTAAGTAGTCTATTAAGTGCAAACAAACATCCCCTTAGGCATGGACTGTGGGTGTGATCAATTATCATTGGTTGACAACAAAAATCAAGAGAAAATGGGCACACCACGCAATAGATAAAATTGTTTGTTTTTGGAATTTTTAATTTTATCAATTAAAGGAATTTCTCTGTAGAAATTAGCTCTCACGTCGAATCCAATAAAATCACAATTTTTTTTTTAAATCCATAGGACACTTAGCATATAACTTTTAAATTAATATTGTTTTCTTTTCTATTTGATACCTGATTGTATAAATTTTTATACTGTATTTTTGGTAAATAATGTACCTTGAATAATATCCTTTAACTAAATTAATTTCTTTTAAATCATTTTTTAGATTTAAGTTGAATACTTAAGTATTAACATGAAAAGAATATCGAACAAAATTTATTTATTGTCATTGAATTACATGAACTTCATTTAATTAAATTGAAATTGTCTCTCCACCGCTAGGAAGGGGTGGTCCCTTGTTATTATAAAAAAATTAATTAAATTGAAACTAAAAAAAATCTTTAAATTAAGTTAAATGCGACCAAGTACTAAAATCAAACGATTCAAAATGAACATAATTTGTATCTAAATCAAAGTTCAAATGGTAAACTAGATTTTAATGACTATTTTTTCCAAAAAAAAAATGAGTTGACATGAACATGATGGGTCAACCCGAATCCTCTCAAAACCTGAGTTGACCCGATTTGAACTAACCAAGCCCTGAACGATCTAAGGCCCGCATGACCCATAATTTGATTGACCCGAAACTTGAACGACATGTGACCTGAACAATCTGTAACCCGAACGAACGATAACCCAAATAACCCGAAACCCGAAATAAGGTACTGCTTTTGTATATATTCCCAACAAAAATAAGCTACCGCTTTCTGAAAGTTATATATTTGCACTCAATGGAATCAAATACAAAACCTATGCTATTCAAAAGAAGACCCAGGTACCTTAATTTCCTTCAAATAAAGTATAAGATATACGAAAAGGGATAAATCCTCATTTGGGTTATGATTACTTTTTAGTTCCTTGTTCGTACAATCTACATTGTGAAATAACTGAAGTTCCAAGTTATCAGGATTAGATTTAGATCTAAGCATTACTGGGGACTAATTAACTACACATGCCATCCCTTGTTTTCACATGCATTTGCATGTTGCTCTAAGTAAAGAACTTCCTATTCGATCATAGTATGTTACGTTTAAATTTTAGTAAATTATTAGTGCCTAATCTTTTTAGGATGCTTATATCATAAGCGTCTCATTACAATATTTAAAAAAAATAATCATCAAGTGAAAGAGAATAAAGGCTTCTTTAAGCAGTGAATTATGGGGTGTAAAAGGTCTTTGCAGTTTTGAAGAAAACGGCTCCTACCAATCAAGTCCAAATTCATGTATCTATATATACATATAGTAAATAATCATTGAAATCGTTGTAAGATACCTCTCTTTATTGGTGTGTTGTTATATTATAAGACCCAACAATATTTAATTATCAATAATTAAATAAAGTATAACGATATTACTAAGAGTTGGAATACTCGATGGCAAAGCAAAAACTTTTGAAATGATAAAATTATTCTCACATCATTCATCTCTTTTGTTTTTTCACAATAGAAAATAATTTTTAATTTCAAATAATTTTGATCTTCATTGACAATATTCTATACACAATATCAATCATAAATAAGCACCATTTGTTTCATAGAAAGATATTTATGTCGATCGATTTGGATTGATGCAATTAATATGACTCGATGTAAATTACGCCATGTATTAATGAACTGACACGCATGACAGTCACATGCGTAAGTGCAATGTACAATAAAATTTGCACAGCTAATCACATTATAGCAAAATTATTCTCATCATTTATCTCTTTTGTTTTTTCACAATAGAGAATAAATTTTTTTATTTCAAATCATTTTGCTCTTCATTGGCAATATTCTACACTTAGCATCAACCATAATAAACACTATTTGTTTCATGGAAAGATATTTTTGTCAATCGATTCCGATTAATGCAAGTAATGTGACTCATAAACTAACTGCATCGTGATTAATACGCACGGAGCTCACGGACGTTTAATCACATGTGCAAGTAAATGCAATTCATAATAAAATTTGCACCTTTAAAATGGATATGAGCACGCACATAAGTTTTTTTTTTTTTTTTTTTTTAAATGGGTCAATCCTAGCAAAGATCTCATTTTGAACCAAACTTTCACATTTGGTGACAATTTATCAATTATTAATTTACCTAGCCATGAAAAATAAGCTAGTCTTTTACCAAACCAGTTACGACTTTTGACCACAATAAGCAAATCATGGTAGTTTCCATTCCCTTTTTCTTACTCTTAGTTGTCATTTATAAATTCGCAATTAGTTCCTTTCCTTAGCACTCTTAACGGAAACATTAACACACTTTTTCTTTTTAAAAAAGAAAATTAAAGAAACAGCGAGACGACACCTGAATATCGGCTTCATGTGCAAGAGAAATAAATAAACACGAATTTATCAAAGTGGGGATTAGATGTTTTAAATACAGATTACAAGGTTGAAGCATGAGACTACTTGGTTCATGCATGTATCTTGACGTGTGATTATTAGGACAGAATATTTAGGAGTAAAGACTGGCACGTGACAAATAGGTGAGCCAACGTGCAACCCATGTGAGTGTAGTCGGGTCCACGGCCCACTCCATTTACAGATTCTCAGGTCAAAGGGGCCATTTAAGAACATTCCTACATAAATCATAAACCTTTGATATCAAGGCAGTGAGCCACAATGCAATTAAATACATACTGTTTCTTTATTATTATTTTTTTATAGTAAGCTATTTGGGAACATGCTAGTAGTAACGGCCATGCAAAGCTTTAATAAAATTTCACAATATCTCAACATAAGTGGGGAGGTGAAAAACTTAAAAATTAATTAAACATATATATCTGATCCTATGCTTTGATAGCAAAGGAATCTTCATAATTCAACACACTATTTTGTCAAATAATTTGAGAAACAAAAGACAAAAATATTAAAAATAGAAAAGGCAAGGAATAAAAAGCAGCACACAACCCTTGTAGAGGAAATATTACTACTTCCCCTTGTATGATACAAAATATGAAGCAAAAGAGAGGGGAAGAATTTTTTGCTGAATTGGTAGGGGGCTGGCTCAGTGATGATGAAGGGCTGCTCCTGGTGCAGGTGGTAATAGAGGCTTGCACTGATAGCACTTAGCAAAGAGCCCAAATGTGTCAACTTGCCTCACAAAGTTGGTTACACTGGCCCATCCACCGAACCCAAACCCAACCACCAGAACCCACACCACTATAAAGGTGTTAATTGCATACATTGCGATCCAGCTTGGTAAAAAGAATGGAGGCTTCTCTGCAGCATTCTGTCAAAAAGAACACAACAAGGACTAAGCAAATCTAAAACCCATTTGCCATTTGGAGTTTTATTAAGACAAAGTTGACTGTGAGGGCTAGTTAACTTAATCGATAAAATCATTTGTTTATTTATTATCATATAAGAGATTGAATTTCAATTTCGCTCATAAATTAGGGGATAAGAGAAAGAAAAGCAAAACTTATTCATGACCAAATCCAAGATAAGCTTTCCTTAAAAAACCAATCCAAGATGCTTGTAACTTTTGACCTAGTTGTAGTTTCAGTTTTTGCTGTCTAAAAGTGTTTTCAAAACAAACGTGGAGCTAATAAAACAGTTCTGGAGCTTATGAATCATAGGAAACTTTTTATAGCTCGAGTCTTAAAAACATTTTTTTTGTGTTTCACCTGACCTGTAATATTTTTTTTCTTAAGCTAAATCCCTTTTGAAAATTAGGCCAAAAGGTAAGTTCAGTAAACCAACTAGATCCTTTCGATTTTGTTGGTAGTTCCTTGACAAAGTTTGATGACTCCCTCTTACAAGCCTAATTAGTTGGGAGAGAGTCAATTCAGCCAGCTCATCCAAGACAGAGGACAACACCTCTCACTATAGTACTTTACTAAAACGAAAAGGACATGCCACCTATCTCTATTCTTCTTTGTACACTTGCTGCTCTCTCTCTCTCTCTCTCCATCCATTTGAGAAACTGCCACTGTAGAATGTGTGAATCCCCATCAAATCCAGCGTACCCACTGAACCCATGTTTAATGACAAAAATACCCTTAACAAATCAAGATAATTATACATAAAGTGACCAAAAGGGCAGTATAGGGCATGTGCATGGGACAACACAATAAATGTATAGTAGCCTAGTCCTAGTGGAACCAAGTTAAGTGTAAAAAAGAAAAACAGATAAATGGAGTATTGAGGAAGAAGTGTGAAGCAATTTACTGTATTTTTTACCTGTCTGGCAGAGGCTTTTCTGTAGGTGAGCATATGAGCTAAAGATGGGATGATGTAGACTGTGAAGCTAACCAAAAGAGCACCAACAGCTGAATTTATGGGACCAAAAAATGGGAAGATAATAGCCAAAAACCAGATGGGTATCACCACTGGTAACCTCGCTAGTGCCCTTAAACATATGCTCTTGGTGTCATGCATCCCTATCACCTTCTCCCATACAAAGTACAACGGGGTACATGCGAATCCAAATGTAATAAACTGTACCATTGCATGGTAACAAAACATTAGCTCATACTGGAGTAGTAAAAAAGTAGAACCCATAAACTAGTACTATTATTTATTTACAACAATCTAACCTAATTCAGATTTATCAACTACTCTAGTTGTCATAAATGCAAACATCTACATTGGTTCTATAGCTCTTAGGAACAAAAGTGTTTCAAAAATGCTTAGCAAATACTGTAGAAAGCAATGATTAAATTAATAATTAACCATATAGTAAAAGAATCAGTTAACTAAAATAAAGTAATTAACCATGCAGTAGCTCTACCTGGTGAATAAGCATTAGGATAACGGCAGCATCACGGAAGCCGTTCTTGGGGAGGAGAGAGAATGCATTGGAATGGTTGAGAAGCTCATCGCCAAACGCCCAGTAGACGGCGGAAGCTGACGGAAGCGTTAGAGTGAACACGTACAATGTGGCCATCAAGTAAATGTACTTAAACTTTTGAGGCTTCCACATGGCGTGCATGATCTCCCTGCCAAAAAAAAAAAGCAGTAGTTGACCCACGTAAATCAAGGAGGGACAAAAAAGAACATAACCCACTTTAAAAATTTGATTTAACGTCTAATTTCTTGTGGTAAACATCCATTTTTACCATGAAATCATCGATGGTTAATTGTTTCTCATAACGTTATGTATAGCCAGGACAATGCGCGGAAGTTCAAAAGAAAGCTAAATTAAAACTGTGAAAATACAATCAAATGACCAAAATACCCTCAAGCCTTTGGATGCTCTTAATCTACAGGGTTCCAACAAAGTGAATCGCTATTGAGTCTATGATAAAGAAATTATGGTACAGGGAAAAATCCAAAAGGAGGACTACATTAAGGTAAGAATCAAGCTTTTGTAACAGGTAAAAATATTTGAAATAGTACAAATATTCAAAAGAGAAATAAAGGGTTTAATGTTGTTTTGAGAGCAAACAAAAGTAAGTTTTTTGGGTATGATTTTGTCTGGATCTTTAACCCCCAATATTGCCGGCAAAAGCTGCAAACAGAAGCCTGGTAGAAACAAGTGAAAGGAAGAGCTAAGAAGATAAGTTATACTACTATTACTATTAATATGGTAAAATAGTATAAAAAAAAGCTTACACTGTGACAGCGTGTCCACCAAAGGTATACAGTATGTTGGTGGCTCCGGTGAAGTACAACACTAGCTTTGTTGGAGCCGTGTGTTTCACACCTTCAACCTGCAGATAACCAGAAAAAAATTTACTTACAAATAATTAAACACCAAAATTAGCAATTACTAAAATGGAAAAATCAGCTGGGGTAAATAATGTGTTAAATACCTGGCCATGAACTACAGCGGCTATGGCCATGTACCAAGCGGTGTAAGTGGTCATACCAAGACCAAGAAAGGACCAAATACGGTAGTTGTGAAATGAGGGTATAAATACAGTAGTTGCACAGCAAGCTCCAAAGATATAAGTCCAGGTCCTCTTATCCAATTGGTCATTGACGTAGTAAATGTTACTGTTTTTATATCAAACAGGAATTAAAATCAATTAAAAAAAACCCAGATGTGAATTTTTGCAAATTTGAGGGTGAAAAAAGAAACAGAATAAATTAATTAATGATCTTAATTACCTTGCACAACCTATAAGTTGTATGACAGATCCAAACAAGAGGAAAGTACAGTTAAATGCAAGTCCTGCTGCCTTCCAGTATGGACCCAGTAACCCATCAAGCACCTCAAACCACTGTGTATAATCCAAAAACAATGCAGCTTTTTTGGTCACAGTAATTTGAGATATTTTTATATGGTCGTTTGCTAATTTAAAGATTAGGTAACAGTGGGGGTTGTAGTTTCTGTTAAAAGGAAATCTTGTTTTAAAAAAAAAACTAACCTGTATAACATGGTTTTTAAAGCTAACGTTCTCTTTCTCCTTCCTGCTTCTGTACTCTATGTAGAGCACACTGATGAGGTATGCAGTCCAACTTCCTATGAGTCCATAGAAAATCTGTAGTATAATCCCTGATAGCATACCCAGTTGAGAGAACGAGTAGGGTAGTGTCAACAGTACTTGTGCTACCTATAACAAATTAAAAACACCCAAAAAAAGAAGAAATTGTCATTTCAATGGATTAATTAAAAAATATATATAACAAATGGAGCGTTCGGGTGATGGGCTTTTAGGTTGTAAAGATAGATATAGTACTTGATTGGAAGCGCAGCTAAACCAGGCGTCCCAAGCAGAACCCCCATGCCAGAGAAGGTTCTTGACGCTCAACACGGAGGACTGCTCCTCTTCTTTCTCTTCTTCTTTGCCTTCATGCTCTGTCTCGCTAAAGTTGGAGACTATTGCTTCCTCTGCTTGCTTTTGTGGCAACATTGTCTTCGTTTTTCTCTAAAAGCAACGTCTAAATCCTGGTAGATCTGAAACATATAAAAGACAGTAAATGAGACAAAAAAAAAAAAAAAAAAAACTTTAAAGACAGTACTGTAGTTTAATCAAACGCAGCCCCAGGAAAACGAAAGCCCCCCAGTTCCAAACACCAAGAATTTGTTCCAAAACTTTAAAATATGTACACTATTAGAATTCCAACAAAAACAATAAAAGAGGGGTGAAGTTAATAGAAACAAAAAAAATTAAAGGAAGAGTACGTTTTTAACATGTTTTTCATGAACCAGACTAAACCCATTTCCACTTTCAACAATACCTTGTTTTGAGATGTCTCTTTCGCGTTAAGAAAGAAATTTGAAGAAACCACTTTTCTTTTCCTCGTTTTCACAATGGAAAACAGTAACTAAAGACAGGTGTGAAGAATATATAGAAAAAGAGAGAAATCACGAGCGAGCAGGGTGTACAGTTGAGAGAGCAGAGTGTTTTAAGAATTCTCCGTTCCAAGACTTGGCACAGAGAGAAAAAGACAGCGAGAGAAAGTCAGAGAAAAGAAGCCTTAAATGCTCTGAAATAATTGCTAGAAGAAAATCTCCAGCTACGGATCTCTTTGCCCCTTTGGCCTGTCAAAGGAAACTACTAAAACAAGGCACTCCAAGTAAAAGCTCCCACTTTAATGCGCCACCAATTTTCACAGAGAAAGGAAAAAAAAGGCAGTGCCGCACCCCAAAGACGGCTATACTAGCTATAGACCTTAAAAGCAGGAAAATCTGCCCCCTTCTTCAATGGTCATTGCAGAGGTTCAATTAAAAAGACCCTTTTCAACCCAATTACATACACAGAAACAAACCCAACAATATATTATGTTTGTTTATACTGTAGCTATACGGATTTCTTTTTGTTTGTGTTCGGTTGCTTTGAAATTTCTCTGCACGCACTCTTTAAACAGAGAAAGCAAAAGAAAGAGAGAGAAATGATGAGTGAGAGTGAAGAAACCCCAAATTCACCGTATTCCACTCCTGATTCGATTCTTTGGGTCTTCGTTTTCTTTTTGGTGAGTGAGAGAATTTAGAGATCTGATCAGCAAGGACTGAACCTTGCTATGGACCTTTGCTTTTTATAGCGCAAAACCACTCTGCTTCAACGGCTAAACATTTTGTTTTACTTTAATTAATCAAATTAGAGTACTTAACAATTCAGTCAATTAATTAACTTCCACTATAACTCTGTATTGAATAATTTTCCCTGTTTTAGGATTGCATTGTATTTTTATGTTACAGACGCAACTGTTGCAGCCTGCAAGCTTCTTAATTTCTACCGCAGAAACTGTTTCCCACCACTGCATTTTCCGTTATTTTTTTTATTTGCTTTTGAGGAATGCTCTAATAAGCTCAGATCCAAATCTCAGTCAATAATTCCATGTATTCAATTTTCCAATTAATTTCCTTTTCTTTTTTGGGGGTTTTTTTAATGCTGGAATTCATTTTTTAAATTAAGTTATAATTGATCGGAGGCTTCATCAATCTCCCTCCATGTCTCTCCCAAATCAATAGTTAAAAGCCAACCTCCACTCTCCTTACGCTTCTCGTGGATCACTATCTCCACTTTAGCCTTTTAATATGTATTTTGTGCTCACGCTCTGAAAAACGCGAGTGGAGGTAATAGTTCCAATGAAAGATACGATAGGATTTTTTTATAGTGGGCCGCCCGACCCTAAAGACCCGGGAAAATGGAGGCCCATTATGATTTTTATAGGTTCTCTTTTTTTTTTTTTTATCGATATTGGTACTTTTCTTTATTTACTAAACTCCAAATTATCAAGTTCGGCGTAACTTTTTTTGACGAAGTTGGCTCGAGCCGAGCCATAATGGGCCCGCCAAAACCTAGCACGCTTTTAAAGAAAAACACGCGCGCAATGAACAATTAAAAACATCACTTCCCGCCGGCTCATGATAGAAAGATGCCCCTTTTATCCGATGGCTCTGTGTGGCCCATTATTCGCTATTGGACCCACCTCTATTCCTTAAATTTCTGTCTTTTCCCCTGGCCTTTTATTTTCACATTTTTTATCATTCTTATTTTTTTAATCGAACTTCGTATGTATAGATATAACAAGAATCAAGTTTTGTATATTAGCGTAAATGTTATTTAAGAGTCAATTGTTAATTCTAACTTTTGTTTAACTATAATAATATGTTAGACTACAGAATTCCATCAAAATAAAACTTAACCCTTTTGTGGTGGAACATGATATGCTCCTGACAAACAAATTTTATGCAACTAACTTTTTAAAATGATTGAAATTAAAAATTAGAAGTATTCATTAAACGATTAAAATTGATTAATCGATTATTTTAAAGTGATTCGATTAAAATAATTTGAGTAATCAGTTAATCAAAAAAGATATATCGATCTACTAATGATTAAATTTTTTTGTAACTGTTTAATGGATTAAGAACTTATTTAATATGTTAAATATTTTATATATTAAATAAAATATAATAAATTAAAAAAATCTTAAGTATAAATTAAATATATAAAAATTTTAAAAAATTAATTATATAAATAGTATCATTTAACCGATCAAAATTAATTTAATTGATTAATATCAAAAAATTAGATTAATTTAAACAAAATAATTAAAAAAAATTTAATAAAAAAATCGATTAAAATTATTAATTTTGTTAGGCAAATGCTATATGCATGAGGGGAATGTCTGGATCCACAGCCAAAGGAATGTAAGTGACAACATTACCGCACTAAATGAAAGAAAGAGAATGTAAAAATTTGGATGAAGTTGTCTTTTTTTTTTTGTTTTCTTTTTTGCTGTGCATCCAGACATTCCCTTCGTGCATTTAGCATTTTCTTTTTTGTTAAAACTTTATTCACAAATTGCTGCAATGTTAGATGTAACAATTTTAAAACAAACAATTTTTCATGAATGTAAAAAAAATATTAATATAAAATTTTTCATAATATAATTTATATATCAAATTCATAGTCATCAAATGTGAAAACTCGTGATAAAATAATCTAAGAAAAGATTTTGATTGGGAATACGAAAAAAGCACTTACCCTTCAATTTTTTCCAAAACACTTAAGAATCTTTATCAACATTTTTATGGTTTATGTAGCGATTTAATTTGACGCCAAAGCTCCTAAAAAATTTTAACTTTTCAAAAACTTTTAACCTTCAATTTTTTTTTATACCACTAAAAAATTTAAGTATTTTTCTGTTATATTAAAAAAAATTCAATACAATTTGATTTTTTTTTAATGATAAACAAAATTTGACCCAAAATATGGTTCTGAATTCATCTCTGAAACAATATATTGTGAATTGCTCACATAATATGCTATATCGATTACATGATACATAAATTTGTAGAAAAAAAAATCATAATTTATATGGTAAACATGTTTATTCATTAAATTTTCTGTAAAAAAAATTATAGAGTTTTAAAATCACAAACAACAAACCTAAGTGGTGGAGACGGCCTCAACAAAGATGGTGGTTACGGTGGTGGAGCCAGCAAGCCACCAAGGTTATGGTGCTTGAGGGAGTCCCATGTAAAATGGGATAAAAACTAAAAATTGTTACTCATATTCCTTACAAAACCTCCACGATGCCCCGTTCAAACTGGGATTTGTCGGCTTGGTGTGGATTATCCTCTCGGCCCGCTTCTGGCCCAACATATCCCTTCCTTCGATTTTATTGCCATAAATTCCCAAACTACCCCTCTAATTTTCCAATTTTTTATATAAAAAAACCCTTTTGTTTAGTGAGTGGACTTAAAACATTTTTTACTAATAAAGTGAACGCAGTGAGGTGGTATCAACCAATGACAGTAAAGACAGCCGTTCATATAGTAATTTATCAAACCATGAAATTAGATTTTTTTTTTTTGGTAACTTTGGGTGGGTTAGTGGGAGAAGTAATGATTAGTGAATAGATTTTGACGCCTCCCCCTCTTCCCTCTTGGGTCTTTTCCATGAGGATCAAAACTCGGAGTATGTTCCATCCATGCCCCTCACATGGGCCCCGCGATTTGCGGCCCTACCCCACGTTCACAATCTTTTTTTCTTCTTTCTAAATTTTCCACACAAATTCTAAAAAACCAAACAAGAAAAAAAAAGATGGACACATATTTGGTTTAGTAGAATTTTCAGTATATTGTTTACAAAACAATCTTTAATGAAACAATAGGGAAACAATTAATTGTATAATGTTTAGTGAAATAATAATAAAAATATTTTTTTTATAAAAATTCAGCTTTTTATAAATTATTTTATAACTTTTAGTTTTCTTTTTTTTCGTAAACCCTTTTTAAAAGTTCTACATTTATAAAAAAACATATGCCATCTCACAAACGGTGACCATTTGTTTTTAACGTCAAACTGCATTGTCTGTGTAAAAATACTTACAAATATTAATTGATCCCACTTTTTTCGAATATGATCTATGATTAATATTTTAATTCGGTATAAATCACATCAACACTATATTTAATTAACACAAACTCTTATCTCTTGATTGGGTCATGTAATCACTAATCATTATTTTGTGTATGCAATTTTCTTTACAAAGAAACTGCAACCAGGCTTAGTTTAATAAAGGAAATAGTGATGTTTTCATATCCTTGATTTAGTAAAAATTATTACAGAATCGAAAAAAGTTTATTAGTGATTATAAAAAAATTAAGTAGTAATTTTTTTAAAAAAATATTTTTAAATAAAAAAATTAAATATTAAAATTACTACTTAACGTTTATGTGATTACTAATAGACTTTTCCGGTTCCGTGTTAATTATTTGTGATATCACTATTCTAAAGGAAACTCTTTTAACTTTTGTATTTCAACCCGTTGAAAATGTGTGACATGCATATGTTAGAAAAATGAGAGTAAAGGGTTATTTGAAACCTAAAAGGTAATAGTTTAAATTAAATGGTTTTGATTTAGATAGAAATTGTGTGAGATTAAATCAAAGGTTGTGATTTAAATAGAAAATATATGAGATTTAATAATTATTTTTTTAAACAGATACGATCTGGTCCGTTAAAAACTAACAGGCATAATTGTAAGGCTCTCAATAAATCTAGAAAAATCATGTCTTTCCAATTGAAAAAACACAATTTTCCATAACTATTTGAAGAGGTGCTTTTACACTGTAACGACCTATCCCGGGTTGGCCACCCCAGATATCGTGTTGTCACATTTTGAAAATCCTAGCACGACACATATATGCAACAATAAAAAAAATACCAACAGAAATTTTTACATCAATCCTCAACCCTTAACAGGGGAGATACATCACTCTGATCTTGACTTAAACATTATATACAATGTAAAATGCATTAATATTTACAAATAAATTTTTATTTTATTTTCTTATTAGTCTAAGGATATGGACACGTACGTGGCTTACAGATAATAATTTCGTCTGAACCTCAACTCACCAAACTATTTGCCCTGCCTGCTACTTGAAATCATTGTACAATGAGGGGTGAGCTTCACAAGCTCAGTGAATTAAATTTGCTAGAAGTATTCAATTTGTATAATAGTCTTTTAATATTTAAATCAATTATATCTCACATAACTTGATAATAGTATTCTACTATCACTACATATGTCATAAGTCTCATTCTCTATCAATCTCTTCTTTCTATTTATTGGTTTACCTTAAGACCATTAATTATCTCATAATGACCTCGTAATGAGGTTCACAGCATAAAGTCTACCATTTAGATGGTTCTTATCATATCATACTTCTATGTTTCTTTCTCACCATAACTGTCTCTCTATGAGACTCATTCATCTATAAATAAATGTATAATAACAACAACACTTCAGTAATACAATCAGTATTTAAAATAGATGAAATGCATGAATTAAAACATGTCGACATGTTTTAATCTTAGACCGGCCCCCTCCTAGTTCTTTTATTTTCAGCATATACCGGTTGTCGCGGTATTTATTTCCAGCATATAACGGCTGTCACAGTATTTATTTCCAGTATATACCGGCTGTCACGGTTTTCATTTATTTCTAGTATATACCAGCTGTCACGGTTTTCCTTTATTTTCAGCATATACCGGCTGTCATGGTTTTTCAATTAGACCGGCCCCCTCTCAGTTCTTTTATTCATGCATATACATATGAACAATGATATGAAATATGCATATGAACAATAACATAAAAACACACATGAATTCAAATATTTAAATTAGCTATCCTGATTATTCTCAAATTATTATTTGAAAAATTTCACTAAACTCATCTCCTCATAAATCACATCAAATCATCAATCATAGCTTGTCAAGATCCACTAAATTTTATCTCCTCATAAATCGTATCAAAACATCAACCATAACTCATCAAGAATTTCACTTATCGTTTTTATTATTAAATCAACTCATTATTCCAAAAAAAATTATTATTTCTCATAAATTAATTCTCTACACATCCACTATTCCTATTACACCTATCAACCAATTTTCATCTATCACCAAAGTATAAGTTAATAATTTATTCTAATATTATCACTAGATATTTCATATTTATCTTGATTACTTAAAGTAAATCTAACTCACCACGTAGTGCTTAGAGCTACCTATGGATCACTTCCTTGCCTTTTCTACTCCTCTCAGCAATTTCTCCCGGTTGCTGATCGTCAACACCTGACATAATATTTATATTAAAAATTCTAATTATTTTTTCAATGCTTCCATAATTTACACCCTTTGAAAATTCTCACTTTGAATTCCGGGAATTTCATGTAGGCTAAATTTCAAAAATAAAGTTCATGTTATTACCTTATGTTTTTCTTAGAGCTTCTCGTGATTCTCTATGAAATTCTCCCATAAACTTCTTCAAAACTTTGTTATTTTAATCTTTCTTTCGGTCCTCAAGTGTTTAAAGAAATCGAGTAATTTAGATTTGAGATTGAAGAAAACCAAACAGGATTTGGTAAACTAATAAAACAAATCAATTTATAAAACTCTTTAGGCGGCAAGACACTACCTTCCACTGTTTCAAATAGGACAACTGCATAACATGCAGCATACTTACCCAATGTTGCAACACCTGGACTTCTAGGTGTTGCATGAAATTATTATTATTATTATTATTATTTTTTAAACAAAACCTTTTTTTTCTTTTTCCTTTTTACTGTTCATGATTTTTTTTTTGTTTTCCATTTTCTTTGTAACTATGTCTTCACGTGTCCAGTTTTTTTTATTCAAATAATAATAAACCTTTCACATATATTTTATTTTAATTTCATGTCATATTTATTAAATGACTTATTTACCCTTACTTTACGAATACGGGTATTACATACACCTATAAATACTCATCACTTTCCACTTTCATAACACAATTCATTCTTTTTTCGCTCTTTTTCTCTCAAAACTCTGCCATAATATTTCAGTGTTTCAAAGCAGAATTAAAACAGAAGTTCTTCAGATTTTGCTCTCTGTAGACTTCAAGTTTGAGACTAAGTTGTATCCTTGAGGACCATTCATCTGTAACCTATAGCAAACTTGTTTATACAAGTGGGACGAATAAAGCCTTAAAGACAGTGTTTACAACATGCTGCTAAGTCTTGATTCTCATATTCTGTTCTTGTTTAGAAAAATTACAACAATTTCAAGGCTTTATTACTGTCCAACAAAATGGAGATAGAATCATTCAAGATGATGAATCAAGACTTTGTCAAGCTAGATTGATTTGATGGAAATAATTTCAGACTGTCATGTTCTTGCTTACTACATTGAAAATTTCCCATATACTGGATCCGAATCTGCAGCCTATTCTTGATGACCCCATACCTAAGAAAGGAGAGCAATCTCAAACAATAGTGATCAAACAACTACATAAAGAAAGAAAGAAAGAAAAGAGAGGAGGACAAGTTGTTGTGCCATGGGCATATTTTGAACATATTATCAGATAGCTTGTATGATATGTTCACAGACATCAAATCGGCTTGTGATATTTGAAATGCTCTTGAGTACAAATACAATGTGGAGGAAGAAGGTACGAATAAGTATTTAGTGTCCAAATACTTTGATTTCAAAATATTTGACAATAAACCTGTCTTAGAACAAGTGCATGAATTACAAGTTATTGTCAATAAACTCCGAGCTTTAAATTTTTTTTTTACTTAAATCATTCAAAGTGGGGGCTATTATAGCTAAACTTTCCCTTCTTGGAAGGATTATGGAAAAAGAGTGTTGAACAAATCTTAGGAGTACACTTTAGAACAAATTCAAAAACATCTTCGTATTGAAAAAGAGTCATGTTTATGTGAAAAAAGTAGTAATGTTCAAAGTGGTCCTAAAGTGCATCATGTGGAGGCAAGGAAAATTAAAAGGCATGCTTTACAAGTGAAAACTGAAGGAAAATTTAAGAAGGCTGCAGGAAAGAATAAAAGAACAAATCATTTGCTTTTGTATATAGTGATATGAAAATTTAATTGTTTTGAAAGTGAAAGTGGATGCGGAATACATTTGAGGATAACAATAATATGTCAGTTCGTTTGGTTTGATTTATTAAAGATGTGAGGCTATTTGGCCAATATGCATTTAAATCTATAATTTAATGTTATTTGGTTGATTAAATTATTTAGTGACACTATAAATTTACATGAGCTATTAAATTGAGATTTATTATAAATTTATAGTGAAAGACTATGAACATTTATTGCTATAGCTTATTTTTGTACATGAGTTGTTGTCAAATAAATTTTGACTTTAAAAGGCATTGTTATATATTTGTCTAATGAGAATGATATAATATCTCTAGATTTATTCGTAAAAAATTAATGTTCAAATGATAGTATCTTGCTTGAGATGTTATTGTTACATATAATAAATATGAAGTTAATAAATTTATGCGTTTATATATATGTCTTTAAGACATAATATGAATGAGTAACATTGTGTTAAATCACAATGATAGGGGTTGTTTTGGTTTATGCATAGAAAACTTACATGATCAATTGGTACATGTGTAAAAAGAATTAATTGTAGATGCACACATGAAAAATGACATTTCTAGAAGTGGTGAGTGAGGACGTCATATAACCCGAACATTATGATCACTATGAGAGCAATTGCATCAGTGCTATTGTATGCGTATCTTAATGAAGAATACATGGTGATGTATATGGTAATATTGAACAAAGGTCCTAATGATGAATCAGAGAGTCTAAGAGTCTTTGTACTAATAAAGGTGTGGGTGTAGAGTTTTGATATTCAATATCAAAACTAGGTTTCATTTGTATGATTCAATTCCTCAAGAATATTTGTTTATGGTTACATTGAATAGTAACTTGTGTATTTAGAAATAACACACGTAGTAGATGTAGCTCGAGGTTTCAACCCAAGAGGGGGGGTGAATTGGGTTTTTAAAAACTTCTTGTGGAATTAATACAAGTTTATAAAAACTAATAAGCAGCAAATAATTAATACAAGTAATGAGCTGTAAATAAAGAGATTAAAGAAAGATGATGCAAACACAGATTATAGTCATTCGACAATATCGGATTCGTTCCGACCCTACGTCCACTCTCTTCAAGGAACTCCTTGAAGTAATCCACTAAGAAAACTTAGTCACACAATTTAGCCGGGTGTTGCACAAACCGTACACAAGCAAATTACAGGAATTGCTTAAACTGAACAATCCCCTTCCTTTCGGAAGTTTCCCCTTCCTCTCGGAAGTAATCCCTTTACAAAGATGGTGTAAAGTAAAAGGTAGAGAGACAGCAAATGAAAGCTTATTACAACAGAAATGTCTCTCTTTCAAAGTAAAGCTTGAAGAAATGGCTCAACAAGATTATTTCAAAGCTTTTTGTGTTTCAAGAGTATAAAAACTTGATTATGTGAGATCAACTCTTTTTGAATATATACAGCTTGTTATTGAATGCTTAACTGAATGGGTTTATATAGCAATCAATTAATATGGCCGTTTAGGACTTTAATTTGAAAAATATTTACTTTAAAATGTTCAGCTTTGGAGTCCAACGGTCATATTTTTGAACTACCAGTCGACTGGGTCGAGATACCAGTCGACTGGGTTCTCCTGAAAAAATCAAGTTTTCAGACCTTCTGGGTATCCAGTCGACTGGTATATATCATCCAGTCGACTGGGAACTTTCTATCCATTTTACCAGTCGAATGGGTTGATTCGTTCAGTCGACTGGGGACTTACTGTCCAATTACCAGTCGACTGGGTTGATTCATCCAGTCGACTGGGGACCTTCTGTCCCATATACTAGTCGATTGGTATATATACCCAATCGACTGGGTTGTCTTCCAACCCAATTTTTCTTCTGTTTTTTTATTAAAAACATTTAAAATCTTTTGTGTTCGAGCCATTGAACAAGCTAATACAATGTATAAGTGAGACTTACATTGGTTCTAAATCTTAAGACCTATACTAGATCTTCAGTCTTCACTTGATACTTGATTTGGTTCGAGTTCTTGCACTTTGTTCCTTGGTTGAATGTAAGATCCTTAATACAACTTAGCTTAAACTTGTTAGATAAATAATAGTTGTGTTTTTCCATCATTAAAATACAGGCGAGGGTCAACAATCTCCCCCTTTTTGATGATGACAAAACTAATAAAGTGAAAACAGTTTTAAAAGCTAAGTGTTAGGATTTTACAAAAAATTAGACAGAGTCTCCTCTGTTTTTCGAGTAAAAAACCACCCTGTAAACAAGCAAACACAGTTTATATATCTTTCAACCAATCCAGAATCAAACTCAACCAATCAATAAACATTTTTATAATGCTATGGAGCAATGCTCCCTCTAAATCTATGCATTGATTGCGTTTACTTAGATTTTCTCGATTTTCTTATTTTTCTCCCCCGTTTTGACAACAGCAATCAAAGGGGGCATAACACAAAAAATAAGCTATTTAGCCAATACAGTCATCTAGAGTATAAGAAAACAAACTTGTACGCGAAAATTTGGCTTTATTCGGGTTTCGGAAGCCTTCCCAGGAAGAACCGGAAGTTTTTATACACGTATAAGCATTTAGAGCAGTTTAGTGGTTAAACAGAATTTTAAAACAGAGCTAACATATCACAAATAGCATAAATAGATGCAAGAAATATGGCTAATAGAAATACATCATCATATATAAAAAGTCAATACACAAACGGGCTTCACAGAGCCATAACTAAGACAAAATAATACATGATATGTCCGTGCTATGTGATAAGAACTGGAAAACACTAAGTACATAATAAAGATATAGACTCAAGGTGCGGGAGAGTCCTAGCTATCACGAAGAAGATCCCTAATCTCAGCTAGGGAACCCTCGGTGTGCTCTCGATATAACTCGAAGTCGTCCCGTAAGTGGTCTATGGAGGAGCTCAGTCTCTGGTAATCAGACTGCATGGATTGGAAACCAGACTCCATTGTCATCTGGAGGCTCGTGATAGCTCATAGGATGTCACCGTAACCAGTCTGACCAGTACTCGAGTCACCAATGGGAGGTGCTCGGGTATCCGTCTCTATCTCAGCAGCCGTTTCAGCATCCTCATCGTTGTCGCTCGCATCCTCTCGGATCCTCAGGCGCTTTCTGGCCTTCAGATAGAGGAACCCTTCACGAACAGTACATCCCATCCTCTTCAGTGATGAGATGTTGATGATGTCCGTTAATCCGGTATCCTGAGCCTCGGAGGCAGGCAAAGGTACCCGGAAGTGCTGGAGGATGAGTGTAATGAGCATCCCATAAGGAAGACACCCGGAGTCGTTTGCTTCGCCGTTTATCATGTTGGCAAGCAGCGGAGGATACATATTGAAGTGGTGCCCAGATTTTAGGCACCAAATCAATACCGTATCTATTTTAGATAGGTACCCTCGACTGCCGAGTCTCGGGTGGATGGTCCAACTGACAATCAACTGAAACATCTTTGACTCGAGGGGCATATCACTACATGTATGAAATGTAGTGGGTCTGTACACATAGTTAGGGTCTCCCCTGACTATCTGACAGGCCTCCTCAACCTTAAAGTTGTCTGGCCATCCATCCAGACTCCATTGAATCCCCCTTACAGGGATTCTCAGAACGCTCATCAAGAGGTTAGTGTTGACCTCAAACTCCACACCGCTGACTTTGGTTCTGAATCTCAGAGCCAGAGGACTGGGTTTCACCAAGTTCGCGTAGAACTGGTGAATCAGTCATGGATAATATTTCTCATGAATTCTGACCAGTGGGGTCATATTTATTGCCTCAAAGGCTGGTAGAATATCGAAATTTACATGGCGAATAGAGTCGAAATCAACGACTCTACCCGTCATGATTTTTTTGTGACGAATTATAGAATTATACCTTGCATGAGCCGCTAGACTGTAAAACAGAGTCTGCTCCAACTCTGTTCTGGGCTCCTTGCTGGATGAGCTCGCTGCTCCCTTTCCTTTCGACTCCGAAGCCGAAGGTTTTGAAGACCTTGGCTTTTTAGGCGCATTAGGCCCACTTGTTGTGAGTTTTATACGGATCTTGTCGCTCATTTTGAAGAAAAATGAGTTTTTGGGAAAAATGGATTTTGGCGAAAATAAGAGATTTTAACCGTAGAAAGTCAAAAATCTCTTTATGGATGAGTAGATTGGTGTGTTTAGATGAAGTTTGGATGGTTTTTGGATCAAAATGGTGAATTTTTCTAGAGAGAGAAAATTTGGGAGCTTGAAAATGGCGTAAAATTTCAGAAAAATGAACAGTCCTATTTATAATCTTGCGTTACCAGTCGACTGGGTTGAGTTACCAGTCGACTGGGTCCCATTAAGAAGATGAATAGTTTGCCTACCAGTCGATTGGATAAACTGGTAGTCATTTACTAGTCGACTGGGCTATCTTTACCAGTCGACTGGAGGACAAGGGTTTTTCAAAATTTGGCGCCAAACAGGGATTCGACCTAATAGACGACTGGAGAAGACTTACCAGTCGTCTGGAATATTTGGCAGAGAGTTACCAGTCGACTGGGTCAGAGGTACCAGTCGATTGGAAGATCTAGCAGTGAATCACCAGTCGACTGGACCCTTAGTAAAATTTCCAGTATTGAATTTTTGCACGATTTTGTTTATCTATGAAATTTTTGAGTGAGGGAAATAATTAAACAAGGATTAATATTCTTTCACTCAATGTCAAATATGCAAATGATGAAATGAGATGCAATCAAACATTCAGTTTATCAAATTCAAGCAATCCTATCAACATTCTAATCTTACAAAAACTAGCTTCACTTAAGGGTTTTGTAAGAATATCAGTTATTTGATCTTCTGAAGGTATGAATTCTAATCTTATATCACCTTTTTTAGCATGGTCTCTTAGGAAATGATGTCTAATCTCTATATGCTTGGTTCTAGAGTGCTGAATAGGATTTTTGGTTAGGTTGATGGCACTAGTATTATCACAAAATATAGGAATATTTTTGAGGTTCATGCCATAGTCTTCTAGTTGTTGTTTCATCCATAATACTTGGGCACAACAACTGCTAGCTGCTACTTATTCCGCCTCAGCGGTTGATAGTGCAACGGAATTATGTTTCTTGGAAAACCAAGAAGTTAACATAGCACCTAAGAATTGGTATGTTCCACTTGTGCTCTTTCTATTTAACCTACATCCAGCAAAATCAGCATCTGAATATCCTACTAGCTCAAAAGATGATTCTCTAGAGTACCATAATCCTATGGTCTGGGTTCCTTGTAGATATCTAAGGATTCTTTTTACTGCAACTACATGTGATTCCTTAGGATTAGACTGAAATCTAGCACACATGCATACACTGAACATTATATCAGGTCTACTTGCAGTCAAATAAAGTAAAGCACCTATCATGCTTCTATAATATTTAGAATCTACAAATTTACCTCCTTCATCAAGATCAAGTTTAGTAGTTGTGCTCATAGGCGTTCCAATTGGCTTTGAGCTTTCCATCCCGAACCTCTTTAGTAGGTCTTTGATGTACTTTTGTTGATTGATGAAGATACCTCCTTTTAGTTGCTTGATTTGCAGTCCAAGGAAGTAGATAAGTTCTCCCATCCTGCTCATTTCAAATTCACCTTGCATGCACTTTGCAAACTCTTGACACATAGATTCATTAGTAGCACCAAATATAATATCATCAACATATATTTGAACTATCAAAGTGTCATTTTTGTGAGTTTTTGTGAAGAGAGTTGTATCTATTCTACCTCTTACAAAATCATTATCAATCAAAAATTTACTTAGTCTTTCATACCATGCTCTTGGAGCTTGCTTCAACCCATATAGAGCTTTAGAAAGCTTGTAGACATGATTTGGTAGACTAGGATTTTCAAGTCCAAGAAGTTGCTCAACATAAACCTCTTCTTCTATAAAGCCATTTAAAAAGGCACTTTTCACATCCATTTGAAATAGCTTAAATTTATTAAAGCATGCAAAGGCTAATAACATTCGAATGGCTTCTAATCTAGCTACGAGAGCATAGGTTTCATCAAAATCTATTCCTTCCTCTTGGTTATATCCCTTAGCAACTAGTCTAGCCTTATTTCTAGTTACTATACCATTTTCATCCATTTTATTTCTATATACCCATTTAGTTCCAATTATTGAATAATCTTTAGGTCTTGGAACTAGTTTCCAAACATTGTTTCTCTCAAATTGATTTATCTCTTCCTACATTGCAATTAACCAATCATTATCTTTTTCAGCTTCTATAAATGTCTTAGGTTCTACTTGAGACAAATAAGCTACAAAATTGCAAATATTTCTAATGGAAGAGCGAGTTCTTACCCCTTGTAAAGGATCACCAATCACTTGATCAATTGGATGATAATTTACATACCTCCAATCCTTGGGTAGATTTTCCTCTTGTTGACTTAAGGATGGTTGGTCCAAATTGGGAGTTGCCATCCCTTCATTTTCTTGAGGAGAACTCTCTTTTGGGTCAACAATGGGAGTAGGAGTTTCCATTCTTGGAATAAAATCTGCATCATCTTTAAAGGAAACTTCTCTACTACTCATTGGATTAGATTCATCAATGGTTACATGCACAAATTCTTCTACTACTAGAGTTCTCTTATTGAAAACTCTATAAGCCTTACTAGTAGTTGAATATCCTAAAAATATTCCTTCATCGGTCTTGGAATCAAATTTACCCAAGTTAGTTTTATTGTTATTTAAGATGAAGCACTTACTACCAAAAGCACGAAAATAGGAAATATTGGGTTTTCTCCCTTTCCATAGTTCATATGGAGTTTTATCAAGCAAAGGCCTTATCAAAATTCTATTTAATATATAGCAAGAAGTATTCACGGCTTCAGCCCAAAAGTATTTTGGTAAACTATTTTCACAAAGCATAGTTCTTGAAAATTCTTCTAGAACTCTATTTTTCCTCTCAACAACTCCATTTTGTTGAGGAGTTCTAGGAGCTGAAAAGTTGTGATTAATTTCATTTTCATCACAAAATTTTGAAAAGCTTTGATTTTCAAATTCTTTGCCATGATCACTTCTTATGCTTGAAATACAAATTCCTTTTTCATTTTGTACCTTTTTGCAAAACTTTTCAAATACTTTGAAAGCTTCATCCTTGTAAGCAATAAAAATAACAAAGGTATATCTGAAATAGTCATCAACAATAACAAGAGCATATTGATGGCCACCTAGACTAATGGTACTAATTGGACCAAATAAATCCATATGCAAAAGTTCCAAAGGTCTAGTAATTGAGACTACATTTTTTGCTTTAAAAGAAATCCTAGTTTGTTTTCCCATTTGACAAGCATTGCAAACTTTGTCTTTTTCAAAATTGATTTTAGGAAGTCCAATAACTAAATCTTTTCTTGAAACAATTTTTAGCAAGTTCATGTTTACATGACCAAGCCTTCTATGCCATAGCCATGGATTTTCACTAAAAGCAGGAAAACATTTTTCATTATTAGAATGCAAGGATTTCAAATCAACTATATAGACATTTTCATGTCTATGGCCAATGAATTTGATCTTGTTGCTCTTGATGTCTATAACTAGACAATGAGAGGTCTTAAATGTGACTTTGTATCATTTGTCACATAATTGACTAATGCTAAGTAAATTTGGCTTAAGACCTTGTACTAGCAATACATTATCTAAGGTTGAGAAATCATTACCGACTTTTCCATGCCCGATGATCTTTATTTTAGTATTGTCTCCAATGGTCACAAGTCCACCATCTCTTAGAGTTAGCTCCTTGAATATGCTTTTATCACCGATCATGTGCTTCGAGCATCCGCTATCAAGGTACCAACAGTTACCTTTCTCTTTGGTGTGGAGGCAAATTTACATCACACAAGGATATACGATAACACTTTTAGGTACCCAAAATTTCTTGGGTCCTTTTGGGTTAGTCCTTAAAAATATGGTTCCTTTTGGGACCCATACTTTCTTAACATGTGGTGCTCTATGAACAAGTTGATAATGCACAATCCTAGCATGATAGTCATAGAAATTTCTAGGATGTCTTACATGTGCATTCCTATAATCCTTAGGATAATAGTTCCTAGGATACATGTTTCTATGATAAGGAGTATGAAAATGCATGTCATTTCTATAAAAAGTATGATGATGCATTCTAGGATACATGCTAGCATTATTTTGTGTGTGCATTTTGTTTCTAGGATAACCATGATGATAATTCCTAGGATGAGGATGAGCAGAATGCATTCTTTGATTATACACATTGTTTTTAGAATGAGCATGATAATTATTTCTAGGATGTGTATGAGCATTTCTAGAATGAGCATACATATAAGCATGAGTATTTTTAGGATGCTTCAATTTAGTATGAACATTTAAATTTCTAGACTTCCTAGCATTCATCGAGGGAGTACTTTTAACCATGTTAGGAGCTTTTGAAGTAGAAGCTCCATCTACACAAGAGGCTTTCATGAATAAGCTCTCTTTTGTTTTTTGTTTTCCCAATGGAGAATATCCTACACCAGATTTTCCTCCACTTAATCTTTGGGAAGAAAGCACTTCATCAAGTTTTTCTTTACCAAACATAAGTCTTGATATAGTGCTATTTAATTCAGAAATTTTATTTTTCAAATTCTCATTTTCATCTTTAAGAAAATCTTGAGAAGAATCATACAGTAAAGATGATAATTTTTCTTTTTCTTCTCTAAGCATTATCATTTCTTTAGAAAGAGATGATACTTCTTTCTTAAGAACAGAATTTCTAGAATCAAATTCTTCAATTCTTCATGCATTTCATTTATAACTTCTAGCAGTTCTTCACTACTAGTAACAATATTATTTTTTGAAGAGGGAGAAGATGTTACCTCACTTTCATCGTCGATTGCCATCAAACAAAGGTTGGCAATTTCCTCGTATCCGATTTCTTTGTCTGATGACTCATCTTCTTCGTCATCGCTCCAGGTAGTTGCTACCATAGCTTTCTTCTTAAATCCCTTGTATGGTTTGTTTGAAACCGGACAGTCCGTTTTTATGTGTCATGGCTTCTTGCAGCCATAGCACATAAGTGGTTCCCTTTTTGAGGTGGGATCCTTTTAGTAAGGTTTCTTGCTTTTCTTCAAGAACCTATGGAATCGTCTGGTGATTAAGGCCATTTCACCATCCTCTTCACTGCTCTCTGCTTCTTGTTCTAATTCCTTTTCTTTGTTGCTCGTAGAAGCTTTGAGAGCAATTTGCTTTTTCTTCTTCTCATCATCATTGATGATGGGAGTCATTTCTTCCATCTTGTATGTCAATAAAGACCCAAGCAGTGTCTCAACATAAAGCTTGTCAAGATTTTTGGCCTCCTGAATGGCTGTCCTCTTTGGTTTCCATTATGGTGGCAGAGATCTCAAGAATTTTCTGGTTAGTTCAACTTCCTCAATATTCCTACAAAGCAATTTTAAACCATTTATAATAGTGGTGAACCGTGAGTGCATTTCAGAAATGGTTTCGTTAGGAGACATCTTGAAAGATTCATACTCAGAAATTAGCATGTAAATTTTAGATTTTTTACTTCACTAGTTCCTTCATATGTGACTTGTAATTTGTCCCATATTTCTTTAGCAGAAACGCATGCAGATATTTTGTTATATTCAGAAATATCTAATGCACAATGTAGCATGCTTGTTGCTCTGCTATTGAGAGACATCGTTTTACAATCCTCGTTAGTAAACTCAGTTTTGAGTTTAGGCATTGTATGAAGAGTCTCTCCGATAACTATTTCTTTTGAAGGAATTTTAGGTCATTCTTCTATGATTCTCCATAGATTGTAATCTTGTCATTCGACAAAGATTTTCATTCTATTTTTCCAATAGTTATAATTTGAGCCATTGAACAATGATGGTCTAGTATAAGAGTGTCCCTCGGAGTAGCTATTTGCTGCCATTGGATCAACTCAAGGATTTTAAGCCTAATTAAGAGAACAAGGCTCTGATACCAATTGTAGCTCGAGGTTTCAACCCAGGAGGGGGGGTGAATTAGGTTTTTAAAAACTTCTTGCGAAATTAATACAAGTTTATAAAAACTAATAAGCAGCAAACAATTAATACAAGTAATGAGCTGTAAATAAAGAGATTAAGGAAAGAGGATGCAAACACAAATTATAGTGGTTCGGCAATATCGGATTCGTTCCGACCCTACGTCCACTCTCTTCAAAGAACTCTTTGAAGTAATCCACTAAGAAAACTTAGTCACACAACTCAGCCAGGTGTTGTACAAACCGTACACAAGCAAATTACAGGAATTACTTAAACCGAACAATCCCTTTCCTTTCGGAAGTTTCCCCTTCCTCTCGAAAGTAATCCCTTTACAAAGATGGTGTAAAGTAAAAGGTAGAGAGACAACAAATGAAAGCTTATTACAACAGAAATGTATCTCTTTCAAAGTAAAGCTTGAAGAAATGGCTCAACAAGATTATTTCAAAGCTTTTTGTGTTTCAAGAGTATAAAAACTTGATTATGTGAGATAAACTCTTTTTGAATATATGCAGCTTATTATTGAATGCTTAACTGAATGGGTTTATATAGCAATCAATTAATATGGCCGTTTAGGACTTTAATTTGAAAAAGATTTACTTTAAAACGTTCAGATTTGGAGTCCAACGGTCATATTTTTGAACTACTAGTCGACTGGGTCGAGATACCAGTCGACTGGGTCGAGATACCAGTCGACTGGGTTCTCCTGAAAAAATCACGTTTTCAGACCTTCTGGGTATCCAGTCGACTGGTATATATCATCCAGTCGACTGGGGACTTTCTGTCCATTTTACCAGTCGACTGAGTTGATTCATCCAGTCGACTGGGGACTTACTGTCCAATTACCAGTCGACTGGGTTGATTCATCCAGTCGACTGGGGACCTTCTGTCCCATATACCAGTCGACTGGTATATGTACCCAGTCGACTGGGTTGTCTTCCAACCCAATTTTTCTTCTGTTTTTTTTATTAAAAACATTTAAAATCTTTTGTGTTCGAGCCATTGAACAAGCTAATACAATGTATAAGTGAGACTTACATTGGTTCTAAATCTTAAGACCTATACTAGATCTTCAGTCTTCACTTGATACTTGATTTGGTTCGAGTTCTTGCACTTTGTTCCTTGGTTGAATGTGTTTGATCCTTAATACAACTTAGCTTAAACTTGTTAGATAAATAACAGTTGTGTTTTGCCATCATTAAAATACAAGTGAGGGTCAACAGTAGAAATGTGGGGGTCGTTTCGTTGTTTAATAATGAAATAATTAATTTCTTATTATTGTTAATGTAAAGAAATTTTTATATATATTTTAAATGTGGGGGTATTAATTATATTATAAAATACCATAAATATATGTGAAAAATTGTTGAAATATTGAAACTTATATGTCTGATATAAGTGAAACCAAGAAATATGTTTTACGAAAATTAAAGTGAGAAAGCTTAGTGGGGTTTATGTTTTGAGTACTTTATAGTACATTACAAGAATATAAAAATTTATTAAAATCTTTGGTTACCTAGAAGAAATCATAGATTTGATTTGAACTGGTTGTATCAAGTAGATATACTGATGTCGTGGTAATCGGGTTGTATCAAGAGGATACACCAATGCTAGTCGAATGACGAGAGTAAGGGATATAAAATACTTAGGAGGAGGTGATGTTTCTTGGAAGATCAAGAAACAAACCTGTATGTCTCACACAATGAAATCCAAAATAATTACCTTGACAATAATTGAGAAAAAATACTGAATGGATTAATTAGAAATTTATTTTTGGAAATAAATATTGTTGCCATATCCTATGCATTTAAAATCCATACTTTGTGATAATGTTGTTTTGTGACAGGTAATTATTAAGGCACTTGCAAGAGACCTAGTAAGTAAATATTAGATATGAGTATATGAATATTAGATATGAGTATATGAGACAATTGATACAAGATGGCATCATTACTATTATCTAATCAAGTTACTAAGGCACTTGCAAGAGACCTAGTAAGTAATACATTTAGAGAGATGAGGCTTAAACCATTTAAAAGTCAACAGTGATAGCAACCTAATCTAATGCTAGCAGATCACCAGTACTAGGTTTTAATGGGTAATACAAGTTACTGTGATTGACTGTTGATATTGTCACAAAGTTGGCCCATAATTGAGAAAGACAATATTTTGTGACAATATCGTTTGTTACGTTTTAGAGGATGAGTTAAACTCTTAATGAAGTTATAAAATGCATTATAGCAATGGAAATGCAAGGGGAACTTCACCTATATGAACGAATGAGTAGTGCCATTTCTTATAGGGAGTTATGGTTTTCTCTCTTGAGGTTCATGAAACCAGGATATATCACATGGGCATAATAGTGCTAAATAAAATAAATTCTCACCGAAATAAGAGAATTGTATGTGTGTGGTGGCTCCGGTCATATCACATAGGAATTCTGGTTTAATCTAAAAGATATTATTCCTTTCGATATGACTTTGAGTTGTTTACACTAATAAAAGGTTTTAAATCGAAAGATACCTTATTTAGGCATACAAGACTCGGAGATATTGTGGCAATATTTTTCAAAATTGGTTTTTCAAACAAGTGGGGATTGTTAGAAAAATGTGAGTAAAGTGTTGTTTGAAAACCCAAAATGCATTAATTTAAATCAAATAGTTTTGATTTAAATAGAAAATGTGTGAGATTAAATCAAAAGGTGCGAGTTTAAATCAAAGGTTGTGATTTAAACAGAAAAGGTGTGAGATTTAATAATTTTTTTTTAAACAGACACGATCTGGTCCGTTAAAAACTAACAGACATAATTGTAAGACTCTCATTAAATCTAAAAAAATCATGTCTTTCCAACTAGAAAAACATGACTTTTTAAAACCATTTGAAGAGGCACTTCTACACCTATAAATATCCATCACTTCCCACTTTTAGAATACAATACAATTTTTCATTCTTTCTTCTCTCTTTTTCTCTCAAAACTCTGCCATGATATTTCAGTATTTCAAAGTAGAATTAAATCGAAATTTTTTCAGATTTTACTGTCTGTAGACTTCAAGTTTGAGACTAAGTTATATCATGGAGGACTATTCATCTGTAACCCATAGCAAACTTGTTTATACAAGTGGTGATGAATAAAATCTTAAAGACAGTGTTTACAACATACCTCTAAGTTTTGATTCTCATATTCTATTCTTGTTTAGAAAATTTACAACAGCATACATGAAAAATGACTAATGAGTTCAACATTCATGAGAAATTTAATTATGTAATGTTGAAATAGTTAGTGGATCTTTTGCAAAATACTTTCCGGGGCATGTTTTTTTTTTTTTTTTGGATCAAACACATTTTTGTTTGGAATAATGGAATCTTAAATTTTTATAGATAAGTAAGAAGGACTAGGTTTGAGTCGTTAGTGGGAGCCACTACATTAACCCAAAGATGGAAAATACCTTTTGTGAGTTAGGGTTAGTGTGCACTTGTTGAGGGGTACTCGATGCCTCCACTCACTGATAGCACTCACTAATCACCATATATAACCCTTCGTGGAAAATGTTAGCATGGTTGCTTTTTCTTTTTCTTTTCTTTTTTGACCCTCCAAAATTTGACTACAATGGTTGCATCTACTAAATACTAGAGTGATAATGCACAAGTACAAGATGGCAAAGGGGAAAAAATTATAGTAAACGAATCTAATTTTGATGTAGGTCATGAGGCAATGATATCAAGCTTATGATGATAACAAGTTGTTTTTCAACCTTAATAAGACTATCAAGATAGTTGAAAATTGACCATTAACCATTTGGTTCAGCAGTCATTTACTCTTCATATATATATATATATATATTGAGCCCGGGGTCATAAAAGATATAGCACCACTGGATGAAAAGAAAATATATTTCTTATCTCTCTTCTCATACCATCCAATGATGAGATAGATCATTGTGTTATGTATCATTCATGGACCTGTGTTAGGTAAAAACTTTTCATTATCTAAATTGTAAGTCCGATGTATCAGTTCACGTCACAAACAATTAAGTAGAATTTATTGTTCATACATGCCACATGAAATTAAAGACAATATTAATAAATGGAGCACTTTACTAACATGACATGAATTGATCATGCCTGATTTATGGTTAACGTGGTTGTAAACAAAGGTGTAAACCTAAGAGGGGGTGAATTGGGTTTTAAAACTTTTTAAGATTTACAAACAAGTTTTAAGAACTTAATCAATTAAACAAGCACAACAATAAATACATTCCTGGAATTAAAAGAGTAAGGAGAAAAGAATATGCAAGCTCTGTTTATAGTGGTTCGGCAATATCATAATCTCTCCGACGCTATGTCCACTCTCTTCAAGGAAACTCCTTGAAATGTTCCACTAAAATAATCAAGAAACTCCACAGATGTTGCCCTAACCTTATAATGATCTCTTCTAATTAAAGAAGTGTACAAAAAAGTGTTTTTAACACCTAAACACCTCTAAGAGTTACAATAGCTCTTTCTATTTACAAAGATTGAAATTAATTGAAGAGTATAAGAGAGATAGCAATTTATACATTACAAGATGAAGCGTATATCTCTTTGTAAAATGTTTTTGTAATCAAATTGAGTCATACAAAAAGCTAAGAGATTGATAGAGAGATTTACAATGTTATCAATAACACTTGAAGCTTCTATTCTTGATCTTCAAACTTGTTCTTTGGTTGAGTACTTAGCTCATCAAGTACTTGTTGTCTTTGTATAGACATCTTTGTAGCTTTAAAAACTTAATAAATTGGTTAGCACAATCTGGTATTGTTTTGTCATCATTAAAATCAAGTTAGAGGTCAGCAATCTCCCATTTTTTTGATGATGACAAAACCTTTTTGAGAGAAAGGCTTTTAAAAGCTAAGTGTTTGATTTTTATGAAAAGTTTGATAGAGTCGCCTTTATTTTTGCATTAAAACCTCTTGCATAAGTTTAAAAACAACCTAACCACAATTCATAAAGCATTTGAAGAATTTACGGAAGCAAAGCTCCCCCTAAATTTATGCATATTCTTATCAATAATTCCTAGTTTTCTCCATAACTCTTATTTTTCTCTCCTTTTTTGCCATCATCACAAAAGGAAGATTCACATAATAGAAAATGTAAAGTAACTACCATAGACAAGTAGATGAATAGTTGACAAACATCAACGCAAAGTTCCAGCTAAAAATAAAGAGATAAAGCTCCCTCGAGGAAAGCCAAAATTAGAAACATAAAAGCTTAAACATCAATGCATGAGAATGAAAATTAAAATGTCCTTGCAAGAGTTCAGGAGTTAAAAAAAATGAAAATAGAGAATAGGTATCAGTACTCCTAGTCAGGTGGAGGAGAATGGCCACGGTAGCGAAGCTGGTCTCGTATATCACCAAACTGGTCTCTAAACTCCGCAAATGATCCCTCTGTCTTAGTTCTGAAGACAATAAGCTCATTATACACTGATGTCATCTCGGACCTAAAAGTCTTAAGCTCTAGATCAGGGGACTGTTGTCTATTTTTGACTGACGGCTGGAGATTGGAAATGGATTGAAGGATCACATCCTAAGAACCACTATCTATCGAGCTACCTGGACCTGTTGCTCTCGGTTGAGTACCCATAGGAACACCTTGTTCATTTTTTTCTTCTTTAGGGTCTTCATCACCAATTCTAATGTTCTTCCTAAGCTTGGAGACCACAAAACCTTCCCTAATTATGCATCCTATCCTCTTTAGAGAAGATGCATTAATCATATCTAGCTTATCAAGTCTTGAGACTTATTCTCAGGGAAGGGAATGTTATAATTTTTTAGGATAAGGGTAATGAGCATGCTATAGGGCAAACCACCAATGTTGCTATTATGACCTACAAACATATTACTGATAATGATAGGGTAAATGCTATATGGAGTCTCAGTCTTAAAGTAGAAGATCAGTAGGATATCCAACTTAAAAGGACTAATCCCACTACCTAGTCTAGGGTTTATTATCCAGTTAATGATGAAATTCAACATCCTAGAGTCTATGGGTAGGTTAGTGTAGGTATTGTAGGTTTAGATACCATTACTATAGTTTGGGTTCCCTTTGACCACCCTATATATTTCCTCAAATTTGAAATCTGTAGGCCATCCATCTGCTTCTCGTTTAATCCCTTTAGTAGGCAGATCCAAAATCTTAAGCAAGACACTAGTAGAAACCATAAACTCCTTACCTATGACCATTTTCGTAAAACAAGGGGTAGAGGATGAGGGTTGTTGTAGGATAGTGTAAAATTGGTGGATTAGTCTAGGATAATATTATTCATGGATTTTGACTAATGGTGTCCACTCTAGTCTATCAAAAAAGGGCTTAATGTCAAAATTTCCAAACTTAATAGATGTAAAGTCTACTGGTCTACCAATCATAATTTACTTAACCCTTATACAAGTGTCGTACCTTTCCTTAGTATCTGCACTTCGAAAACTCAAGGCCTCCAAATCATCCCTATTCGTCTTGCTCGTATCTCCTTCCTGTGCCTTTCCTTTGGCTTCTTGAGAAGCTTTTCATTTCCTGGCAGTAAGATTATCTCCTCTAGGATAAGGCTTCTTCAGACATTATTGTTCAAACATTTTGGAGAGAAAAATTTGTGAATTTGAAGTTTTTGATGAGTGATTTTGGACGATTTTTATAAGAAAATAAAGTGTCTATAGAGAGAGAAGTGGAAATGGCTAAAGAAATTTTCAGATTTGATGAAAATGACGTTTAAAAAATGAAGGGTCGTATTTATAGAATTGTGGGTTTAGTCGACTGGGTCTTTCTTCAGTCGACTGAATTAGTTACATAACTGATCAGTTTGTAAAAAGACATTCATTCAATCGACTGAATGGTTTATTCAGTCGACTATATGAGTTCATTCAGTCGACTGGATAAGTGTTAAGTCAACTAAATGAGAGGCATAAAGTCAAAGGTTTTCAGGGCAGGTTATTTAGTTGACTTAATAGATGATTCAGTCGGCTGAATCAAGTAGTTTTCAGAAAACTTGAACTCCTAGTTGAAAAATTGCAAGCGTATATCAATTTAAGCCATTTTTAAGTGAGTGAAGCATCACATGAGAATTAATGTTCATTCACTTAATGGCATAAATATAAATGATGAATGAAAATGCAATCAACCACATAAACATTCAAAGTTTTTGATGCCATTAGTATTCTAATTCTGCAAAAGCTATCTTCATTCAAAGGTTTAGTAAGGTTATCAGCAATTTGATCTTTTGTAGGAATGAATTCAAGTTTGATATCATCCTTTTGAGTATGATTTCTTATAAAGTGATGTCCAATCTCAGTGTGTTTGGTTCTACAGTACTGAATTGAATTTTTAGTTAGATTGATAGCACTAATGTTATCACACAAAATTAGAATATTTTCAAAACGCATGCTATAATCTTCTAGTTACTATTTTATCCATAAAACATGTACACAACAACTACCGGCGGCCACATATTCCGTTTCGACGATTGATAGTGCAATTGAATTTTGTTTCTTTGGAAACCAAGAAGTTAAATAGTACCTAGAAATTGGTATGTAGCATTAGTACTTTTTCTATCTAACCTACAACCAGCACAATCATAATCCAAGCACCCAACTAAATAAAAAATAAGATTTTCTTGAAATACCATAATCTTAAATTTTGAGTACCATGCAAATACCTTAAAATTCTCTTAACAATAATTAAGTGTGATTCTTTAGAATTAGCTTGAAATCTAGCACACATGCATACACTAAACATAATATCAGGTCTACTAGCAGTTAAATAAAATATAACCCCTCTCATGCTTCTATAATTCTTAATATCAACATTTTTACCTCCTTCGTCCAAATCAAGCTTTGTTAAGGTGCTCATGGGAGTGTGAATTGATTTTGAAATCTCTATCCTAAATCTCTTTAGCAAGTCTTTTTTGTACTTGGATTGGTTGATGAAAATTTCTCCCTTTGTTTGTTTGATTTGAAGTCCAAGGAAATAGTTGAGCTCTCCCATCATGCTCATCTCAAACTCACCTTGCATACACTTAGCAAAGTCTTGGCACATAGAATCATTAGAGGTACCAAATATGATATCATCAACATATATTTGAACTAAAAGAGATATTTATTAGTTTTTGAAAAAAGAGTTGTGTCTATTTTTCCTCTTGTAAAACTATTATTAAGCAAAAACTTACTTAACCTTTAATACCATGCACTTTGGGCTTGCTTCAACCCATAAAGAGCTTTAGAAAGCTTATAGACATGGTTTGAAAGGTTAAATATTCAAGAAAAGACCTCTTCTTCAATAAAACCATTTTAAAATGCACTTTTTACATCCATTTGAAATAATTTGAAGTTATTAAAACATGCAAATGCAAGCAACATACGAATAGCTTCTAATCCAGCTATGAGAGCATACGTTTCATCAAAGTCAATTCCTTCTTCTTGATTATAACCTTTAGCTACAAGTCTAGCTTTGTTCCTAATTATTGTTCCATTTTCATCCATTTTATTTCTAAACTCCCATTTAGTTCCAATTATGGAGTGATCCTTAGGTCTAGGAACTAAGGTCCAAACTTTATTTCTTTCAAATTGATTTAATTCTTCTTGCATATCATTTATCCAATTATCATTATTTTTCAGCTTCACCAAAAGTCTTAGGTTCTACTTGAGATTTAAAAAAAACAACAACATAATTGCAAACATTTCTTATAGATAATCGAGTTCTTACCCCTTTAAGAAGGATCACTAATCACTTCATCGTTTGGGTGATAATTCACATAATTCCAATCTTTAGGAAGATCATCCACTTGTTGACTTGTTGAAGGTTAATCAAGTCTAGGCTCATCTTCCCCTTGAGATATTTGAAGTTGATTCTCCTTGGGATTAACAATGAGAGTGGTGTCATCCATTCTTAGCATAAAACCCACATCATCATCAAGAGAAGGTCTTCTACTACAAGTAGGGCTAGATTGATAAAAAAAACAATATGAATGAATTCTTCAATCACTAGAGTTTTTTTTTTAAAAAAACTCTATAAACTTTACTAGAGCTTGAATAACCAAAGAAGATTCATTCATCAGTCTTGGAATCAAATTTACCTAAGTTAACTTTATTGTTATTTAGAATAAAACATTTGCAACTAAAAACATGAAAATAAGAGATGTTAGGCTTTATACCTTTCCATAGTTCATATGAAGTTTTATCAAGTATAAACCTAATTAAAAATCTATTTAAAACAAAACATGAGGTATTTACGAATTTTGCCCAAAAGTATTTTGGCAAGCTATTTTCACAAAGTATAGTTCTAGCAAATTCCTCTAGAACTCTATTTTTCTTTTCAACAACACAATTTTGTTAAGGAGTTCTACGAGCTAAAAAGTTATGATCAATTCCAATTTCATCACAATATTTTGATAAGCTTTGGTTTTCAAATTCTTTTCTATGATCACTTCTTATACTTGAAATAGTGATACATTTTTCATTTTGAACCTTTTTGTAAAAGTTTACAAAACCTTTATAAGCTTCATCCTTATAACAAATAAAAATAACAACAGTATATATAGAATAGTCATCTACAATAATAAGAGTATATTGATGATCACCTAGATTAATAGTGCTTATTGGACCAAACAAGTCCATATGCAAAAGCTCTAACGGTCTAGTAGTTGAAACTACATTTTTGGATTTAAAAGAAAGTTTTGTTTGCTTTCCCATTTGACAAGCATCACAAACTTTTTCTTTTTCAAATCTGATTTTTGGAAGACGAATCATTAAATATTTTCTTGAAAGAATTTTGATCAAATCTATTTTCACATGGGCAAGCCTTCTGTGCCATAACCATTAGTTTTCACTAAAAACTGAAAAACATTTTTCATTTTCCAAAGGCAAAGTTTTTAGATTAGCTGGGTAGATATTTTCATTTCTTTGGCCAACAAACTTGATTTTGTTACTATTGATGTTTATTATAAGACGATGGGATGATTCAAATACTACTTTATTGTCCTTACACATAATTGACTAATACTAAGCAAATTAGGCTTAAAGCCTTCCACAAGTAATACATGATCAAAAGTTGAAATTTTTTTACCCACTTTACCATGTCCAATGATCTTCATCTTGGTGACATCTCCAACGGTGATGTATCCACCATCCCTTAAAGTCAACTCCTTAAAGATGCTTTGATCACCGGTCATGTGCTTTGAATATCCACTATCAAGATACCAATGCTCACTTTCAAATTTTGTGTGAAGCCATACCTACATCACATAAGGATACACAATGGAGCTTTTAGGTACCCAAAATGCCTTGGGTCCTTTCGGGTTAGTTCTTGAAAATACAGATCCTTTAGGAACCCATACTTTCTTAGTTCTATAAAGTGCTTCATAATCATAGAAATGTGGATGATGCATTATTCTAGAATGATAATCATAATGATTTCTAGGATTTCTAAAGTATACAAATCTATCATTCCTTGGATAAGGATATCTTGTATTCCTAGAATACATGTTTCTTGCATTATTAGAGTTATGAGCATACATATTGTTTCTAGGATAAAAATGATAGTTATTTATAGGATATGCATTCCTAGCATGCGCATTATTTGAATGTGCATACCTAGCATTTATATTTCTAGGATGAGCATAAGTATTTCTTGGATGTCTATTCCTAGCATTAGTATGTGAATTTCTATCGTAGCAATTGATATTTGAATTCTTAGGTATCTTAGCATTTTTCAAAGGAACATTATTAACTTTACTAGGAGTCTTGGAGGTGGAAGGTTCATCCACACATGTTGCTTTTACAAATCTAGTTTCATTTGATTTTTGCTTATCCAATGGGGAATAACCTAAACCAGATTTTTCTCCACTCATTCTTTAAGAGGCTAACACTTCATCTAGATTTTCTTTTCCATATACAAGTCTAGATATAGTCTTATTCAAATCAACATTTTCATTTTTCAAAAGATCGCGTGATGAGTTTTTAAGCTCTAAAGAAAGATTTTCTTTTTGTTCTTTTAGAGCTTCCATCTCTTAAGTGAGAGATGAAACTATCTTCTTGAGAGTAACATTCCTAGCATCAAATTTCTTCAATTCATCATGCTTCATTAATAGCATCAATCATTTCATTATTACTACTATCAATATTATTGCTAGGGGAAGAATTAGTTACCTTATCTTCATCATCGATTTCTATCAAGTAAAGGTTAGAAATCTCTTCGTAGTTAATCTCACTATTTGAGCTCTCCTCTTCATCATCACTCCAAGTAGTAGCCACCAAAGATTTCTTATTAAAGTTCTTGTAGGGCTTCTTGATTGAAGGACAATCCTCCTTGGTGTGCTTGGGCTTTTTGCAACCAAAGCACATAATAGGTTCCCTTTTGGTTGTGTTGTCCTTTATGTAAGGCTTCTTGCTTTTCTTCTAGAACTTGTGAAACCTTTTTATAGTTGATCTCACTATTCAAGATCTCATTTTCATCATCACTCTAAGTGGTAGCCACCAAGGCTTTCTTCTTGAAGTTCTTGTATAGTTTCTTGGTTGAAGGACAATCTGCTTTGATGCTCCGGGTTTCTTGCAACCAAAGCACACGATAGGTTCCCTTTTGGTTGTGTTGTCTTCTGTGTAAGGCTTTTGCTTTTCTTTAAGAACTTGTGAAACCTTTTTGTGAAGAGATCCATCTCTCCATCTTCTTCTTTACTTTCACTTTCCTCTTCTTTTTCTTCTACTTGCTTGCTTGTGGTAGCTTTGAAGGCAAATTAATTTCTTCTTCTTTTAATCCTTAACAACTTTGACATTTACGACCTCCATCTCATGAGTCAATAATGACAAGAAGCATTTCGATGTCAAGCTTGTCGAGGTTCTCGGCTTCTACAATGGTCGTCTTCTTAGATTCCCAATTTGGAGGTAGAGATATAAAAATCTTCATTGTCAATTCGAACTCCTCAATATTCCTACCAAGAAGCTTTAAACCATTATAAATTTAGTGAATCGAAAGTACATTTCAAAGTACATAAATTTAATGAATCGAAAGTACATTTCTTTTAATCCTCAACAACTTTGACATTTACGACCTTTATCTCATGAGTCAGTAATGACAAAAAGTGTTTTGACATCGAGCTTGTCGAGTTCCTTGGCTTCTACAATGGTCATCTTCTTAGATTCCCAATTTGGAGGTAGAGATCTAAAAATCTTCATCGTCAACTCAAACTCCTCAGTATTCCTACCAAGAATTTTTAAACCATTAATAAATTTAGTGAATCGAAAGTACATTTCAGAGATGGATTCGGTAGGGGACATCTTAAAAGCTTCATATTCTGACACTAGCATGTAGATTTTTTATTTCTTAACTTCACTAGTTCCTTCATATGTAACTTGAAGTTTGTCCCATATTTCTTTTGCCGAATCACATATTGAAATTTTATTGTATTCATTAATGTCTAAAGCACAATGTAGAATACTAGTAGCTCTACAATTTAAAGACATCATCCTACAATCATCATCATCAAATTAAGATTTAAGCTTAGGCGAAGTAGCTACTATTTCATCGACGATTACTCTTTTTATGGGAATCCTAGGTTATTCTTCAATGATTCTCCACAAATTATAATCTCGGCTTTCAAAAAAGATTTTCATCATATTTTTTCAATAATTATAATTTGTTTCATTGAAAAAATGAGCCCTAGTATAAAAGTGACATTTAGTGTAATTATTATTAACCATAGGATCTAATCAAGGATATTAAGCCTATTAATGAGAATGAGGCTTTCATACCAACTATAAACTAAGGTGTAAACCCAAGAAGGGGGTTAATTGGGTTTTAAATTTTTTTGAGATTTACAAACAAGTTTTAAGAACTTAATCAATTAAATAACCATAACAATAAATATATTGCTCGAATTAAAAAAAAATAGGGGAAAGAGAATATGCAAACTCTATTTATAGTGGTTTAGTAATATTGGAATCTCTCCAGCCCTACATCCACTCCCTTCAATGAACCTCCTTGAAATATTCCACTAAAATAGTCAAGCCACTTCACGGGTGTTGTCCAAACCTTACAATGATCTCTTTCAATTAATAAAGTGTACAAAAAAGTGTTTAACACCTAAACACCTCTAAGAGTTGCTCCAACTCTTTCTCTTTACAATGATTGGAATTAATTGAAGAGTACAAGAGAGATAACAATTAATGCATTACAAGATGAAGATGTATCTCTCTCTCAAGATCAAATCTATTAAGATGGCTTAATGATGCTTTTGAAAGCTTTGATGAGTAATAAATGAGCTCATTAATGAACTGAATGTTCTTAGTTAATTGGTTTAGCTCATTTAAAAGGGGTTTATATAGCCCAAGCTTCATATGGCTGTTAGACACAAAGAGGGGGCAGTTTGGATCATTTAATGCTCTAAACAACACCTTACTTATTGAAAAATAGCTGTTATATTCGAACGTTCAGTCGATTGGATCATCATTCAGTCGACCGAATCAAGTGATCAAGCTTTGATAAGTGCTTAAGTAGTCATATTTAAGCCCCTTAATTTACATTTGCTAGGCTCTTTATTTATCTATTTCTATGGATTCTATTTCATTTTCGTGTTTTATGTGTTTTTCACAGGACTTGGACAAAAATATGATAAATTGGAGCTTTTAGGAGAAAAAGTCAAGTTCTACCATCCAGCAAGGTGCACTCGAGCGCATCTCCCTTGTGAGCGAGCGCAAAAGCACACAAGCGCACTTGAAGAAGGCTCGAGCACACATATGCGCTCAAGTGCATCCCGTATACGCTCGAGCGCAATCACTCCAGAGGCGGTAGAGCCAGATATGGAAAGAAGTCTCCAGACTCCAAATAGGAAATTAGGGTTTCGGGACACCATGAGGACCCTATAAATAGCCCTGTAAAACACATAAACCAGATATTTTGTTTGAGATTCGAAGTAGAAAGCTTAGGAGAGGAATTGACGACTCATCTCCCGAGTCTTCTTCGGTTTTAGTTTTCTGTTTTTATGTTTAGAATGTTTATTTTAACTAACATGTGTAACTAAACTCCTATAGGGCTCGATTGAAGCCTAATTATGCTTTTCCACATGTTTATTCATTGATTATCTTTGCTATAGCCTTGTTAGAATGTTTAACTTGATTAATGCCTGTTTGTATTTAAATTCCTCATATGTGTGTGTCTGATCAACGTATGCATGTGGTATGGATAAGTTAGTCGAATTAATTTGTATGACCGAGTCCTGGGTTTGACATTAGTAACAAGGGATATCCACATCGGATTCCCGGATTAATCAACATGGGAAACCGGGAGCGGACCAAGCCCTAGGTCCAATGTGGTTGCCGATCTCCATAGCCCTCATGCTCTCTTAAGGAACAACTCAGTATACACCCATGCTGAATCCCTTAAGAGAGAAAAGAGTTAGAGTATACACCATGCCTAACTTGTTGCATAGGGAGATCAATAGCCTAAGGTATGGACCAAGCCCTTAGGTTGGCAACCATTAAATATTCATGATAAGGCTAGAGCATTGACACCTTACTTAGTAGGAAAGTATAATTAGTGGTGGATATTGTAGTTCTATGTTCTCATTATTGTTATTTACTCACAATCAACAGTTATTTCTCTTTTTACCTTGAAGAAACTAATTCTAAAACGAAATTCACTAATCCCTGTGGAAATGATCTCGCATTTACACACTATGCTATCACTGACCTTATGCACTTGCAAGTAAAACTAGGATGGTTATTTGCGTATTTATTTAGGTAGATAATCGTCACAACAAGTTTTTGGTGCCGTTTCCAGGGATTGCGCTAAATTTCTTTTTAGAATTAATTTTTCATTTAGTTTAATTATTGTTATTCCTTTTTATTCTATTCCATTCTTAATTATTGTGTTTATTTTATTTTTTTTGTTTCATTAAAAACCCTAAACAAATTCCTTTTTCTCTGTTTCAGGTACTTCAGGAGAGCTTTCTGTGCCACTTGCGATCGAGCGCACTCTCCTGTTCGATCGAGCGCAATTGAGGCAGAGAGTCATCCGAGCAGCAGTGTTTTACTGCTGCACTTACGTAACTGCCACTGATTCATGCACGGACGTCGATCCAAGCATCCGAATTTGTTTCCCCTTGATCCCGAGCTTGAGAAGACTATCCGACAAAGGCTTAGAGACAACTTGGAAGAGGTAGAAGGAAGAATCAAGGAAGAGATACCAATGGCAGAACAGATAGCCGAGCAGCAACCACCTGAGCGGAGGCCGATGAAGCAATCCTTCATCCCACAGAACCTCGATCAACCTTCGTGCATTGCATATCAACCTGAGGTGGAAGGAAACTATTACATATGTCCGCAGATACTCAGTGCACTGACTCACTTTAGGGGTACAACTAGTGAGGATCCACATTTGCACCTTCGAGAGTTCTTCGACCTCTACAAATTCTAGCACATTTGAGGCTTAGACCAAGAAGGAATAAGGTTAATTCTTTTCCCTTTTTCCTTGAAAGATAATGCTAAATTACGGTATAATTCTTTGCCTGTAGTTTCCATCCGCACTTGGGAGGAGTTGGCTAGCAAATTCCTAAAGAAGTTCTTCCCAGCCCAAAAGACGAGGCAAATGAGGAAGGAAATTCAATCCTTCCAACAAAAAGATGGAGATCTATTCTTTGAGGCCTGAGGACACTTCAACGAGCTACTACTCAAGTGCCCACACCACAACCTACCCCAAGAAGAACTGGTACAAGCTTTCTACGAAGGTTTGAGTGACTCTAACAAAAATATTGTTGATTCAGGTTGTGGAGGAGTGCTGATGGAAAAGAGCAGCGAAGAAGCGATGGAACTTTTCGAAACCCTAAGTGAACACATGCAGCAGTTCTCTTCTCGAGGTAGATATATAACCAAGAGTAAGGGTATGTATGAGGTAAACCTGAATGGAGGATCATCTCCTCAAATAGCTACTGTGGAGAGGAAACTTGATCTATTAGTTAAAGCCATGGCCGCTCAAAACACCTTAACTAACCCACCAGCTACACCACTCCAGGTATGTGCCATTTGCTCACAATTTGATCATAATACTGATATATGTCCCTTATATTCATCTGCAGATCATGAGCAAGCTAACTTTGTGGGACCAAACAATTATCCGCCAAAGAACAACCCCTATGCAAACACATACAACCCTAGCTGGTGGAATCACCCAAATTTCTCATGGAGCAACAATCAAAACAATCAAGGGCAGCAAAGAAACTTCCAACCAGCAGCCCAATCTGCGCCTGAACCAAAGAAGAATTACCTTGAAAGTCTTGTGAGGTAACTAGTGTCTCAGCAGCAACAAATCTTGAATACACATGAACAATTCATGGAAGAATCAAGGCAATTTCAGACTGAAATGAGGCAAATCACTGCAAAACATGATCAAGCCATCCAAAGACTAGAGGTACAAATGGGACAATTGACTAAAGAATTAAGTACCAGAAAATAAAGAGAGCTCCTAGCCCAGCCACTACTTAATCCAAGAGGACATCAGCAACTGAATACTATAACAACCTTAAGAAGTGGTAAGATCATCGGCACCAATGAACCTACACAAGCATCTCCAGACCAAGCCTTCACATCTAAGGTAAGAGAGATGGAAAAGGTAAATATACCTCCACCCTTCCCTCAAAGGTTAGTGAAGTCTAAAAAGGAAACTAAAATGATTGACATTTTCGAAACCTTGAAAAAAGTGGAAATAAATATTCCTTTATTAGATACAATAAAACAACTTCCTGTCTATGCTAAGTTTTAAAAAGAATGTTGCACTAATAAAAGGAAGTTTCAGGAGCATGAGACGGTAGTCTTGACCGAAGAGGTGAGTGCTGTGTTATTAAGAAAATTACCACCTAAACTAAAAGACCCGGGTAGTTTTACTATTCTTTGCAGGTTAGGTGATCAGCTTTTCGAGAATGCATTATTGGATCTAGGAGCGAGTGTCAACTTGTTACCATACAGTGTATTCGAGACACTGGGTTTGGGGGAGCTCCAACCAACCTCCATTACTTTGCAATTGGCTGATAGAAGCATCAAATGACCAAGAGGTATCCTCGAGGATGTTTTGGTAAGAGTAGGTAAATTTATTTTACATGTTGATTTTATTGTATTAGACATGGAGGAATGCCATATGCCTGTACCACTCCCTATCATCTTAGGGAGACCATTTATGATCACTGCTGACATGAATATTAATGTAAAAAGGGGCATTGTCACTATGAGAGTAAATGATGAAGAGGTAGAATTTAAAATATTTAATACACTGGACTCCACTAAAACTAATGATGAGTATAATAATGTGAGCTTCATGCAAGGTATTAGTGAGAAAATTTCTAAGGGCCATTACACTGTTCCATTGGAGACCATCCCCAACCATGCTGACATGAAATTGGACATTGGGCCAAAGGCTAATGTGATTAAAGATATCAATGGAGTTGTGCACACCATCAAGAGCACACCTAAGCCTTCAAGTAAGTACAATCCTCAAGTTAAAATTCTTGAACTTACTAATACCACTTTTTCTTACTTTATTGACCAGGCACCAAAGTTGGAGACAAAGCAGCTGTCGACAGCATTAGAACCACCTGATGGGGGCCCTAAGTGCCTCCTTCAAAGGACGTAGCCTTGAAGCTACCATAGAGAGCGCTGGAGCAATTCAACTTGCATAACATATTGCTGAAGTGCCTCTATCGAGGTTAGTGGTACTGAGGCCACTACAAGTTGGTATGACTATATCGTTCCTATCTTTACCTTTGCTTATTTCTTTATTTAAATCTCCTTTTACTCGTGACAAAATTTTGTCGTGCGATCGAGCGCACACCACATGCACTCGAGCGCCCTCTTGCCATGCGCACCAGGGCGCACGAGCGCATCACATTAAGCAGTTGCACACACGTGCGATCAAGTGCACTTCACAAATGCTCTCGAGCACACTTGGGGTAGCGAAAGCACGTGATATTTTTATTCACACTTCACTCACAACCCCACTTCTCTCACATTACACTCCAGCGCACTTTGTTCTCTGGTCTATCACAAATACCATCACCAACCACTAAATTTGTTGAAAACCACCCATTCACCTCCAACAATCCACATTACCACCGCTCATCCGTCACAATCACCACCCTACCACCGTGCATCACCCATCCACAAGACCATCTTCCCCTAAAATTTCCCAAATCTAGCACTATATGCAAACCGATTTTTGTCCACTTACATACACACCATCACACACGGTTCTTGATCTTTAGTTTACATATTCATATATGTTTATTTTATGTGTTGATTGGGTATTCTTACATTTGCAGGAGGTTTAGATCAAGTGTGTATAAATTCTATAGCTTCTGGTTTTTGGTGCGCATAAAGTATTCGACCTATTTCCTGACCGAGTACGATGGAGCGCTCGGTATTAGCGATCGAGTGCATTTCAAACTATGCGATTGAGCGCACCAGTAGCTGCGCACGAGCGCAATCACACCAGAAGCAACATTGTTTTTTTTTCCACAACATATGGCTTCCACATCCCGAGCTCCCAACAGCCGCCACCAGGCATCCCGACCTAGTTTCGATCAGCGTGAAATACTGTTCAAGACCACATTCAATGTAGATGTGGACTTCAAGAGTTTGGACGCCACAAGATGGGCGGTCTAAGAGTTCAAGTACCGGGGACTCAAGCGCCTGTTCAAGCCAGTCTGCTCAACGGCATACACATGATTTGTGGTCAGCTACTATGAGAACCTGACCTATGACTGCACCAGGCCAGAGATCTTATTTTCTTCAGTCCAGGGCAGATTCATAGAGTTGACCACCACCGACATAGACGACTCTTTACACTACTGTGATGAGTCCCCACCGGAGGACAGCCACATAGAGGAGCAGCCTGACCCGTTCCCTCTACCACACATCATAGAGGATATGTGTGCGGGCCAGTAAACAGACCGCCACAACAATGCGAAGAGCTGGTCGAGGTTGCCTCCCCGTTTATGGTTCGTTGACTCAGTCCTACAGCATAATGTGTGTCCCTTGGGGCACAAGACGCAGAGGTGGGATCGATTTTTACAGGCTCTCTACATCTTTCACCGAGGTCATTGGTACTACATCCCAGCGGTTATATAGAGTCAGATGCATAAGTTCTGGGATGGGGTGCGTAACCAGCAGACGATCACAGCTAATGCCAGGGCCTTCCTTTCCCTTTCTTGCTCAGTCACATCTTCAAGAAGAAGGGGATTAGAGGCTCATCTATAGACAGCCCGGTTAGTGATCACCCCTTCTTTGAGAGAGCCAAGTGGAGCCTCAGCCAGTCTTACATGCCCCGAGGACCCTGGGCACAGATTCCGGCTGCTGAGCCTATGGCAGATAATCCGATGGAAGCTGACCATCCACTAGTGAGTCCTTCATGGGAGGAGGACAAGCCAGACATGGGATCCATGGAATATCAACACCTTCTGGATGAGCTGTTTTCCTTCCACTGTGAGCTGTCCAAAATCCGTCGGGAAGATCTTGAGACAGCCCGTTTGATCCATCAGCGGATCGATGGGTTAGAGGCACAGTTTACATGACAAGAGGTGATGCTACAGGCCATCCTTGATCGCCTACCTCCTGCACCTGGTACCTCTTCTACTGCATCCACTGATGATCAGCAGTGAGAGGATACCCCGTCTGGCTAAAGACGTAAAACTTAGCACTCATGGAAGGCACCCCAGGTATATCTTTTTCATTTTTAGCACTTTTCTTTTGTTTATATTTATACTTACATATCTATATTTCTTGTTTTCCGAAACAACCTTTATTTTTCTTTGTCAGATACTTAGTGCGTGCATCCAATTCAAGTTTGGGGGCGTGTTACAAACAAAGCAAGCAACCTAGTTCTCCATCTCCCAGGTCAGATCTTTCCATGCCACACACATTGGGGACAATGTGTGTTTTAAGTTTGGGGGTAGTGGGAGATACTATTACACACACACTTGAAACACATGCATACACTAGGTCCTGGCTTTTTTTTTAGAAAAGATAAATGCATGTTCATTTGGTAACAAAAATTTTGGTTGATTTAAAAATTTGATAACACTTTATTAGTAAGCTTAAAAGCTAGAACACATAGTCTTGTAATAGGAATTTTACAAAGTTTAGTTAACTACCTCAAGGCACCTAAGAATTCACGAGTTTGATCCAAATTTGCACAAGCACATTTAGCACGCATTTGTGTGGGGTATGACAAATAATTCTCTTATATATGTTTCTATAACCTAACTGTAATCGGATAACTTGTTAAAAAGAACACTTTGACATAAAAAAAAATAAATAAAAATGTCCATCATGCAACAAAAAAAAAGTGATTAAGAAGCTTCTAATGATCATTAAAAAAAATTTCCACTGAGTAACTGGGACTCTTGCCTCAACAAGCATTGAGTGTTCACGTTAAAAGGTAGGAAGTAAACCTTTAATAATCATAATAAAAATTTTCACTGAGTAACTGGGCCTCTTGCCTCAGTAATCATTGAGTGTTCACGTCAAAATGTGGGAATTTCATTTAGAAGCATTAAAAACCTGTTAGTTCCGTAGCCTTTTTGACTCGAGTTAGTAAGTCCTTAGGGGTGTCTTTACACCTAATGCCCTAAAACCATCTGGTTTGGGAGTCATTGGCCAAACACTCGTTACAAGGGTTAATTAGAAAGCTCGATAAAACTCAACATGGCAAAGATTGCATGATAAAATAAAAAGAAAAAAAGAAGTAAGCAATATGCCATTTTTGTTCTCTTTGATAAGGAATTCGATAAAGGTTTGGGCACCGAAACACTATACACTAAAATTATGTGGAAGCCCATCTTATATATGCTAATTCTTCACACATAAATTAAACTTGTGATGCCTTCAGCCAACCTTAGGTAAGTAACATGAACTTTTGAAAATCATTTTTCAATACAAAAATGTTTTTTATTATAAGCTTACTCATGAACGGTTATCATAGTTTTATGCACAACTCAAATCTTTGTGTATCACGGAAATGAATTTATCTTTAAATTTTGTTCTAACATAGTATTTAGTTTTGTATTGCTAAGTGACTAGCAATATGTAAGTTTGGGGGTGTGATAAGTGCTTAAATAGTCATATTTAATCCCCTTAATTTACACTTGCTAGGCTCTTTATTTATCTATTTCTGTTGATTCTACTTCATTTTCGTGTTTTATGTGTTTTTCACAGGACTTGGACAAAAAGATGATAAATTGGAGCTTTTAGGAGCAAAAGTCAAGTCCTCCCATCCAGCAAGGTGCGCTCGAGCGCACCTCTCTTGTGATCGAGCGCAAAAGCACACGAGCGCACTTGAAGAAGGCTCGAGCGCACATATGCGCTCGAGTGTATCCCGTATACGCTCGAGCACAATCACTCCAGAGGCAGCAAAGCCAGATATGGAAAGAAGTCTCCATACTCCAAATAGGAAATTAGGGTTTCGGGACACCATAAGGACTCTACAAATAGCCATGTAAAACACATAAACTAGACCTTTTGTTTGAGATTCGAAGTAGCAAGCTTAGGAGAGGAAGTGACGACTCATCTCCCGAGTCTTCTTCAGTTTGAGTTTTTTTGTTTTTATGTTTAGAATGTTTAGTTTAACTAGCATGTGTAACTAAACTCCTATAAGGCTCGATTGAAGCCCTAGTTATGCTTTTCCACATGTTTATTCATTGATTATCTTTGCTATAGCCTTGTTAGAATGTTTAACTTGATTAATGCCTGTTTGTATTTAAATTCCTCATATGTGTGTGTCTGATCAACGTATGTATGTGGTATGGATAAGTTAGTCGAATCAATTTGGATGACCGAGTCCTGGGTTCGACATTAGTAACAAGAGATATCCACATCAGATTTTCTGGTTAATCAACATGGGAAACCGGGAACGGACCAAGCCTAGGTCCCATGTGGTTGTCGATCTCCACTGCCCTCATGCTCTCTTAAGGAACAACTCAGTATACACCCATGCTGAATCTCTTAAGAGAGAAAAGAGTTAGAGTATACACCATGCCTAACTCGTTGCATAGGGAGATCAATAGCCTAAGGTGTGGACCAAGCCCTTAGGTTAGCAACCATTAAATATTCATGATAAGACTAGAGCATTGACACCTTACTTAGTAGGAAAGTATAATTAGTGGTGGATATCATAGTCCTATATTCTCATTATTGTTATTTATTCACAATCAACAGTTATTTCTCTTTTTACCTTGAAGAAACTAATTCTAAAATGAAATTCACCAATCCCTGTGGAAATGATCTCGCACTTGCACACTATGCTATCACTGACCTTGTGAACTTGCAAGTAAAACTAGGATGGTTATTTGAATATTTATTTAGGTAGATAATCGTCACAACAAACTTCAACTAAGAGGCATTCAGTCGACTGGATCAGAAGGCCATAATTTTATATCCTTCATTTAGTCAATTGAATAGATCCTTCAGTCGACTGGTCAAAGACAAGAAATTTATTGCTTTCATTTAGTCGACTGAATGTTAATTCAGTCGACTAGATTACTTGAAACAAAGTTTTCTATTTTTATTTTGTTTTAAAGTTAAAATCCAGTCAAAATAAATTTTTCTAAATGTTTTTGTAATCAAATAGAGCCATATAAAAAGCTATGAGATTGATAGAGAGATTTACAATATTATCAATAACCTTTGAAACTTCTATTCTTGATCTCCAAACTTGTTCCTTGGTTGAATACTTAGTTTATCAAGTACTTGTTGTCTTTGTATAAACATCTTTGCAGCTTTAAACACTTAATAAATTAGTTAGCACAATCTAATATTTTTTTGTCATCATTAAAATCAAGTTAGGGGTTAACAATGGTGTCACGACCTAAACCCATAAAACTACCCTTACGAGTCTAGCACACATAATCAAATTAATTATTATATTTTAATATAAATCCCAATAAGGCATTTTTATCTTCTTCATCTATCTCAATAAGAACTTTAAATTTTCATTTCCCATCCATAGATAAAAATATTCTTAACAACATACGAAAATAACCATTTATTTAATTACAAAAAATAGCCTAAAGAGAGGATGCCATAGGATACCACCTAAACATAAAGATGCTCTAGATAGTGAAAAAGATGCCTAAAATTCCTCCACACCTAGCCATTTCACTAAAGAAACGATTAGTTAGCTTTTAAAAGCTTATATAAGTTTAAAGTACGAAAATTTAAATCTCATATAACGAGAAATAACATTTGTTATATAGAACACATAAACATGATGATAAATCATTTAAAACATAAACTCTGAATTTAAACCAAACACAAATCATTCTTCATTTTTCAAAACAAATCAACATAAATCATCAACTGATCATGACATTTAAAATCGTAAAGTAACTTCTTTCCATCTTCTCAAAACTCATGAATAATTTAATTATCTCTTTTCTTGGGCTGTGTGTGTGTGTGTGTGTGTGTATACACACACACACACACATATCCGGATGCTAAAACAGATTCCAGCTAAGGGCAGAGTAATCTCTAAGGCACACCCTTATCATCGTTGTGGATCCTGCATACAGCATGAAATGTCCATAATATAATAAATATCTCCATCTAGCATGTCACTTATGTGTATTATTACAACATTAGTACCAAGCTCATTCTTATCATCTTAATAATGAGTTTTTCCTCATTTTTTCTTTTTAATCAAAACACCACTGAAAGATTTTATTTCAGTATAAATAAAGATAAATATTCTTTACAAAAATCTCAATCCAGACGTACATCTTCATATTTTCACAAATTCATCTTTTTTCTCAATATTGAAAGATTAAACAATTCATGCATTTCAAAGCACATAACACATTTTTATCACATAAAAAGCAATAAGAAGTTATATAGTTTAGTAGTAAAAACTCACCTCAACTACACACAATCCAAATATTTTTCACAAAGCAGGGTTACTCGAACCTGCTTCTCCCACTGTACCTCCACCTAACGAGAATACTTTAATCGATATTATTATCTCCTAACTTGATCTAAACCCTTATGATGGGTTAAATGTATGTTCCAACCTATTCTCAAATTCAAGTTTTTTAACTCTTTTCCTTCATCTTGAATCAAATCCAAACTTATTCAAGAGAAATGGAAGGTTTTAAATTCTTAGAATCATTATTTTTATATGAAGAAGAACAAGAAAAGAGGAAATTATCTCTATAAATCTTTTGTCAAGAGCTTCTTGAAATCTAATCTTGAATGATCGAACTCAATAGTCATTTATAGAAAACCTCAAGTTTTGTATGATCATTTGTAAGTTTAGAGAGAGAAATGAAGTTTCAAACGTGCAATGAATGATTTATATAGCCAACATCCTAGCTAGGCATCTGGGACTTCTTAGGTGCCTGCCCAAGCATCTAGGACAACCTACAATGCCTGCCTAAGCGCTTGGCGCACGTCTAGGCACCTGATGCCTTAGGCACCTAGTGCTTTCTGATGTCCTCCAAGCCTTTTTTTTCTTCAATTTTGATGCCTTCCAAACCTCTTTTCTTCAGTAAAATTTTAAATTCTTGTTTCAATAGTGCCTTAAATTCAAATTTTAAATCAAACCAATATGTATATGTATGCATGATGATCATAAAATAAAATAGGAGAATACCAAATCACCCTTACCACCCAAAGGTGAGGATTTTACACATGGTAAACTTGATTAAGAATGGAAATAGAACGGATTCAAGGGGGGGAATGTATTCTTCTTCCTCGTCTAGCTATCTAAAACCTCCCCCCATCTTGGTTCTATACCAGGTCAAGATTTTTTTTTTTCTCCGTTCTTGTCTCCAAAGGAAAATTAATAAACGAGATAGAGATTCTCCATTAACAATTTCATTTTAAAGAAAAAATTTAATTAAATTAATAATTTTGTAAAATTGGACTACATAACGGGAGGTAGTAGTCTCTCGTCTCTTACATTTTAAATATATATATACATATATTATAATAATAATTATTATATTATTTATACTATGTTTAAATTTAAATTCGAGAGTTGAAATGTTGTGAAGAATGTGTAACCTTTGTAAAGAATACATTGTGATTCTTGAATGTATTTAAATTTAATAGACATGTCTTTAGAGATATACATCTTTGCAAAGTCACTATAACCTCTATAAATAAAGATGAATCTTAACACATTATAAATGGTGAGTTACTCAATAAATACATTCACCATATCATTTAGTCAATTCTCTTGGAATTCAGTTTTGGTTATAACAAAGAAATGAGTGTAACGTTTCTTTATTGAGTTAGGCATATACTATACATGATCCAAAAAATCTGCATCATGTATTACATTGCATTGCATACTATAGAAACCTTATTTTGTACCTATTTAATTTCTAAGTATGCTCCCTCTTGGATCTCTGTGAAAACAACTACGATATAAATGATCGAGACTTTGAAAGTGATTTGTGAGAAGGAATTCCAACAATTATGGCTATAAGCACGTGCCAAACTTAATGAAAATGAAATATGGAAAAAAGGTAGAAAGAGCAATAGGTTCTAAGCACGCAGGAAGAACAAATAACATGAACAAGGAAATCTAGGCATCTGCGCTACTTTAGAGTAGTAGTGCAAGGTATCACAATGCTTAAATTAAAAATCTAAGTTGATAGACAGTCTGCACACCATCTTAAAAAACTATAGTTAAAGTAGATTTGCAAACAAATCAAGATTGAAGCCTGCGTTGCTCTAGAGTAGCATAGGCTAGAGATAAGGTCAAACTCGTGGATAATTTTTTGACTAGGCCTATCTCATCCATTAAGTTCTGCAAATCAAATTTAAGTGAGTAAATGAGCTCTAAAGAATTTTGTATTTATCTACACACCTAAAGACCTAGCTAGAACCAATTCTATCACTTAAACACTATAAATAGGACCCTGGGGTTCAAAATTTTAAAGGGGAAGGAATCAAGAGTGGATGAAAGAATTTTGAAATATACTTAGAATTTCTCTCTTGTTCTTGAGTGCTTTTAGTGAGAATTATTTAAATAAAAAACTTTTAAGCAATTAAGTGAATTCTAAGCATGAGAGTGGGTTATAATCTTGAGATTTATTAATCAAACACAAGGGAAACACTTGAGTGAGGGTCTAGTCCATGTATCTAATTCACTAGAATTTACTGAGCCATCTCTATGCTCAAGGGATTTCAATTCTTTTAATCACCATCATGCTAAGCCATAATTGAAGAAGAAATAATTGTTGTCACCGTTAGAAGTCAACATCTTTTTTTTTAGAGATTCAAGGAAACAGCCAAATTCAAGCATCCAAATTAGTGGCAAGTGTGGGCTAAGAAAGTGATTCTATATCGGCATACAATTACTTGGATCTAGTAGCACTCCCTAAAGGTAGGTGTGGATATACTTATTTATCGGAATCATTATTTGTGTGTTCATTTTCCTTAAAATGACATGAATATGATTATTTGATGGATTAGTATGAAATCATGTATGATGAACGATCTTAGGTATTACAAACGCTATTTTAGGGAATTATACATGTAAAAATTTGATGTAAATTGGTTGCTTAATAATTGCATGAAAGAGAAATTGAATTTTATCTTAACTTGCTACAGGTTTGAGCTAGGGTTTCACCAAGGTATGTTCTCCATTCATTATTTTTCTCTGAAATTTTTATAATAACTCAATATTTTGGTGTGCAAGTGAACTATGAAATCGAACTATCGTTTTTGCGCTATATAAAGGCTGTGCCATTCTAAAGTGGCGGACAAACTCTATATGCTACTGTAGGTACTGCTCATTTTCGCCATACCTACGACTCTAAGCTTAATACCCAAGGTCATTCCTTACAAAGAATGATGAATAAGAGAGGGTGTAGATCAAAGTGTGATGGTACAATCTGTTGTGACCTGTACCGTTTATGCTATTTCTTTTAAAATACTAATTATTCAAATATTTTAAAAAATAATCAAGGAACATAATAATTATCATTCAAGAGTATTATAGTGGCTTAATAAAAAAAATATTGACAAAAAATGCAAGTAAAAACTATTAAAAAAAGAATGAATGTAATAAAAATTGCATTAAAATCTAGTTAAAGGCGAAAGAATAATTAGGTGAAGGAGAAGAAGGAAAAAATGTGCATATATTTATTGAGCAATGAATATTATGATGAGTATTGAAAACAAAGGTAAGTTAAAATCATGTAAGCAACAAAAGGCATATTTACATAGCAAAACAATATGCATCTATGTGAGAAGAAGAAATTAAAATTATTAGAGAATAAATATCTTATACATGTGGGACAATAAGGAAAAGAATTGTGCTATATAAGGAAACAACAAATACCAAATTAAAATGATAGAAAATTTGGGAGTGGGAAAGTTCCTAAAGATAGAGCTCATGATACGGTAGAAGATATTCCAAATGAACAGTGTGTGTTTTAGGGAATGAAAGATTGCTTTTTTAACCAAAAAAAGAAAGTAAAAGTGTCCAGTCATGTTTGTAAAAACAACAGTGGCTATGGTGTTAGCATCAATAAAAGAAAAAGCAAATTACACTGCATTATTTTTAAATTTATTAAAATGATATTAATATACCAAACCTTTTTAAAACCCACGATTCATTTCAAGACATTAATTTTCATCATCAAGCAACCTCAAAAATGAATTTCTTTGAAGAAGTGAATTTTTAATTGGATATTACTTTTCATGATGATCAAAGTACCCTTAGTGTTAAAATATTTTCATGTGATTATGATAAGTTTAATCATTTTATTTATCAATTATTTATCTCAAAATTGTTAATAACACAAATTTTTAGGTTATTTGAATTCATATTTTTCTAACAAAAATAAAAACAAGCAATATCATTTTAATTTTTAAAATAGAAAGTTTGTCTTTGATGTTTATTTTATGATGGTCTTTGATATTCATTTATTTGAGATGTTAGACTATTTAATTTTATAAAAAAAAAACCATATCAACAAACTTTTCATTTAAAAATTTAATTTTCTTTTATGGTGGTCTTTGATTTTCATTTATTTGAGAATGTGATAGGTAATGATATCATAATATTTTTTAAAATATAAAATATATGAAGTAAAATTTGTTTTATACCATATAATAGAATATAAATTCATTTAAAATATACTTTTAAAAATTTTTGAAAAAGAATAATGATAATTTTCTTTTTTAAAAAAGCCTAAAAAGTTTCTTGTTAAATATGTTATATCGCTAATACTTCTACTTTTTAAAAAGTATTTTTTATTATAGCTAAGGGTATTTTGATCATCATGAAAAGTAATATCGAATTAAATTTTTTATTCTTCAAACAAATTCATTTTGGGTTGCTTAATCGTGGAAATTGATGTTTGGGGGTGAATCGTGAGTTTTAAAAAGGTTTGGTATGTTAGCGACATTTCAGTAAATATGGAGGTAGTAAATGCTATACTACAAAAATAAAAAGAATGTGAGCTACGTGGTTTTTGAAGTGTATATAGATATTTATTCCTTTTAGGTAATGATCATATGATAACATATGTGACACTGGAAATAAAGAAGTTTTTGTTTGGTACTGTAACATGAAAGATACATAGTATAATAATTCATTTCACCATTAAATGGTACGAAGAGGTAGAGAAAAAAATCATCATGTTGGTGTTCATTATGCTTAAACATATTATCAATTTTAAGACATAAGAGAAATTAATTTCATCAAAGAAATCATCACGGCGTATCACTTTTAAGAACGGAATCATAATTCATTCAATTAAAACCATAATCATACATGTTGGTGTTCATCATACTTAAACGTATTATTAGACAATTCTAACATGGTAGATACAATGCATGCAATAGTATAAAGTCACTAGAAAAATATTGAAACGATGTGAGACCAAACAAATCTTGTGTCATTCTAGAGTAGCTATAAACACCCAATTTCATTCCAAATATTATAACAAACTATGTGTGAAGTCCGATGATGAAAAATGATTCTTAAATGCTAAAATGGATAAATAAATGTGAAAAAATTGGATTTGAAAAAGAATTGATTAAAATAACTAAGCCACAGGGTTGATTGATGCTAACCAGCTAGGTCCAGGACCTGGTCGGGGGCACCACCTTCAGTTTTGCATACTTTCGTCTTTTTGGTTTGTTTGGCATGTCCTAAGGTGAGAAACGATTTTATTTCGTGTAGAATTAGTTTTTCTACTCTTCGCGACGCCTTGGACCCTAAGCCAACCTATTCCTATATATATGCCTCTACACACATCAAAAACACCCTTACCTATTTTTCGGCATCAACAACACATTCTCCTTCCCATATCGGGTGTGCATGAGGTTTGAACCTTGGTCTCTTGTGCGATGATAAACGATTCTATCAACTAAGTTAGCTGACATCCATAATTAATAACTATTACATAATATAACATGAAAAAAATTACATTATATCAAATAGATTTTAATCCACAAATATATTTATTTGAAAATTTTGTTATGTCACATATGTGTTTATAGACTACAAAAAAATAGTAACATTACGTAATGGGGTCTCGCGTTTGGGGATTCGGGACATGAAATACGATCCCCAACCTCGGCCCCAATCGAAGAATGGTTTTAATCTGCGTCCCTGCTCCATGGGAAAAAATCTTCTCTAAACGTGATGCAAACAGGCATGTAGTATAGGGACCAAGTCGGGACATAAAATTTTGCCATCCAGTCTTAAGCTCAACTTATCTAAGAATTTCTCTCATTTAGTAGGAAGTGAGTTTATTATCTTATTTCGGTACTCTAATCTTAAAGTTTATCTCTAATTTTTTTTTTTATTGAAATGATGACATCTTGAATCGAAACAGAGACATTATTCTCACATGTGAAGAGGTACAATTGTTAAGCTAAATTTGTGATCAACAAATGTATCCTCAAAATTTATTTTTTTCAAATTTTTTTTTTGAGAATTACCCTTGAGCTTTAAGAACTCTCTTATATTTTATAATCCCTTTAATACAAAATGAACACAAATTTCAAAACTAATTCCTGAAATAGTCACCAAAATACTTCCAAAATCAACTTATTGTTAGTTAGTTGGATGATTAATTACTCCAAAAATTTAGTATAATGAAAAAATGTCAAACTATTCTTTTATACATTTCCCTTTCACGTATACAATTATCAAAACCATGTCGAATATTGATCTGGTTGAAACATCGGGTCACCGATTCAATGGTCCAATCAATGAGTCAACGGTCAAACCGTTAGTTTATAAAAAATAAAAAATATAATTATAATAATCATAATCATAATATTTTTAATATTATAATTGGTATTAAAAAAATTAAATTTTCGCTCATGGACATTATATTTCTTTTCGTTATAGTCTATTTTATATTTTAAAATATATATCTTTAAGTGAGCAAGCTTGCAAATTCAATATGGAATCCAAAATGTTAATTTTAAAACATATTATGAACAAAAGTATCTCCAAAACGCATAAATATGCATAAATTTTGTATTGGCAAATAGATATATTATATATATATAGTATTAATATATACATACAAAATATGTAGTCTTTCAATTTTTCTTATTGTCATAAAACATTATAACACAAATGTTCTTTTGTCAATTATCAGTATAATAGTTTTGAATTTCACAAATTAATCAATAAATAATTATTTCAAAAATTTAAACGCACTATTATTTTATATATATATATATATATATATATATATATATAAAAGATACGCCCATTACTAATTCAATCTATGTTTTATGATTGAAATGATGGGAATTAAATTGTCCTTATCAGATAATAAAAGAATTATGTGAAGGAACCTGTTCTTATATAGCAGGGTCCTCCTCCCCAAGATTTAGATGAACCCATATAAATCTCAAAACAATTTGTGAACGGACATGATATGTGGAGCGAAAATGCCCTCTGCAGGACCATTATTGAGCGTAACCCATAGATGACTACTATAGTCCCATGGTCTTGAGTGCACACAATTTTAGCCAATAATGGTTCAGCAGTCCACAGCATCTGATGTGGGGGATAGTTTGCATTCATTTCTAGAGGACTTAATTCGTATAGGACCGTTCGTTACGCATATGGAAGTTCTAAATTCTTAAGAACTTAAAATAATTTATTTTTCGTTTGATAAAATTCATGTGAATCATAATTCTCACTAAATATGAGATTTTTAATTCTCACCTACTAAATGAGAAATATTAATTCCTGTTTTCTCATTGTAATAAAACTTGCACATATCAGATTAAAAATTATATTCTAACATTAAAAATTTTATCTTAAAAATAAATTTTAAAAAACTATATTTATTTTTCAAGAAAAAAAGTAATGTTTAATTGTTGTAGCTTACAATATTTTGGTTATTTTAAGAAATACCTTTTTATTCTAATTTTCACATTAAAATATTAAGTTAATACAAAATAATAATGTTAAGTTATTGCAAAAAAGGTAAAAGTCTGAATTGTTTCGTTGAAATAAAATTTCTTTTTCACTTAAAAACCGTTTTAAACTTTCTATTAGATAATTCAAATTCTAAATGCATCAGAACAATAAATAAGTTAATTATTAAGAAATCTAACTTTTAAGAGTTTAAAATCTTAAGAATCAATAGTTCACAAGAAATAAAACTAACACACGTAATTATATTATTAAATTAAAAGAAGAGGGATTGAACTCGATCGGGTTTTTTATGTGATAACTACTAGACTCAATAAACTCGAGTTAATCTTTAAAACTGAAGTTTTTGTTTACTCTAGCAAATGTATAGAATGTATGTAGCCCAAATTATTTTATGACTTATTTTTCGCTTTACATATTCTAATAATGAAAAATGAGATATCAATCTCATATTTTAAGAACATCACAAGTTGTGCATTTGGATTGTGGTCCAAGAAAGAATTGAAGGATAGTTGCAGTTGTCACGACCGATCACAATCATTGATGTATTACTTGTATTAACAAATTTTTTGTATAAAAAGTGGTGTATGTATTACACCGACTATTCATAATAAATAATTATGAGTGTGCGATTGATTTTATGGTCCAATGATTAGAAAGGATGGAGATTAAAATAAAAATCTTTAAAATTTGATTTAATGTACCAAAAATAAAAAAGAAAAAACAAGTAAAAGCATATCACATTATAGCTATCCCTTCCGTATCCCCTTATTACTCCTACATCTCGACTGCAACCGGTGCGAACATAAGTATAATTGAAGTAAGGTCATAATCAAAAAAAAAAATTTGTTTGCTTCCCCATCGAGACTTTTAATCTCCAAAATCTTTGAAACAAGTTTGATATGTTTAATAAAACACATAATGCAATTAAAATTAATTATATGCTTAAAATTTTAATTAAAATCTTTAAATTTTTATTCCATTACATGTTTTATTGTTTTTTTTTCAACTTTTTTTCACAATAAATAGCACTTCAGAGAGCATTTTAAGTATTTATTTACTCAAACATTAAATCAATTTAAAGCATCCTATTATAAAAAGAAGAAAAGAAGAGAAAGTATAAAAATTAGTAATGTTTTCCTTTTTGTGTTGGGGTACATGAAGGTCATGACTGGTCTTAATAAAAAAGAAATCAAAATATACTTTAATTGAACAAGGCAATACGACGCTGTTTGAGAATCCTTTTAAAGATCGATTAAATAATTTTATTTTTTTAAAAAAAATTACTTTAATCCACTTTTAAAAAGTTTTCCAAACAGTGTTTATATAGGGTTATGTTTACGAAAGTATAGGATACAAAGTATAGTTTGGACCTTAAATAGGAGAAGAATATTATTATACCCTTTAATAATTGGTGATAATTGACTATACGTATGAAAAGCGTGTTCGGATAAGAGACGAACCCAGTGCTTGGTGTGTAAATAAATATGGACCCTCCTAGGAGGAAAATTGATATCTCATGAGCCCCTCATATAATATTATTTGTACCAAACTGTCTTGGTCCCCACGGACACCACCATCCATGGCAGATTCATACCAAAACCCATAAATGGCTACTTACCACAGATACCCTGCAATAAATTCTAGAGCAAAGCATAACCTTAACTTTCCTTTTTCATTGGATAATTTCAGGCTTCTAACTGAGAATGATGCTTTCGAGGTGCATTTATTCTTGGAAAATGCTTTAATTTTTTATTATTAGTTTTTAAATTTTTTAAAATATTTAATTTATTTTTAACATAATTTAAAAACAACAATTTTTTCCAACAATAATGTTAAGAAAACAGAAACAACTCAATTTTTTTAATATTATATTAAAAATAATAGTGATGTTTTCTAAATTATACAGAGTATAAAGATATGTATAAATTTTAAATAAAATGTTAAGAAAAATATAAATAAAAAAAATTACACTACAAAATGCATCCTTAATGTTTTTGTCTTAAAGATTGTAATCATCTTTATCTGTCTCTCATTTGGATCTAGTTGATACTTATATCAACAGATGTTTCCGTCATTTAAAAATTAAATCAAGGATTAAAATTTAAACACAATTTTTTTTTGATTAAAATATCCTGTTACCATGTGAGCAATTAAGAGGTATTTTTGTAAAAATATAAATTTTCTCGAAATTTTTTAAAAAGAAAGTGTGAATTTCTGCAGACGGTGGATGATGAACGGAAAAGATGAATTAGATTAAGGTTGCAAAATGGTATCATTTTTCAATAATAATCACTGAAAAGTGTCAAATCTAAAGAAAATGTAACTTTCAATTCACACTGGAGTAACCAACGATACATGAGAGGGCCAACTCGACCAAAATCGGCCTTTTTAAGTCCTATTCAACAAATTTTGGTGAGAGATTTTCAATGATGTTGGGTGCGCTTTTTCACATTCACTAGCTGTAAATAACCAAGTAATTAGGTGATTTCCTTAGTTTGTTTCCAGTAGCTATCCCTGTTCTAATATTTGTCTTCGTACAGAAGTAGTAGGTTATCATGTTTTTGCAAATATGGATCGTTATTTTCCTTCTATGTTTCCTTTTTACGTGAAAAATGTTGCAATAATTGTTTAAATTTATTATTACATGATTGCATATTTCATATTCAATTATTTGAGTCCACTAGGACCAATATATGCATCTATCTTAGCATCATCATTCTTTGGTGGTAAACTTGATTTCTCTATTTAATAACATGTGAAACGATAAGTATCTCCTCCTGTGGACAGCCTAATATTCCTAATTAATTGGACTGATCAAGATTTTGAAATTTAGTTATTTATACACGGGTTTAGATCATTTTCATTTAAGAAGTAATATAGAGGTGAAAGTCATGATAATATTAAATGTTATTATAATAAATTTGAATTTGAATTTAATCTCATTGTAAACTTAATTTTATTTTAATTTTTAAATTAAAAAAAATTCAAAATTCTTTATATACTCCTCACCGTTCTTTTAAATATGGATTCCAAATAACACTATTATTGAGAATCTAACATTGAGAAAGGAATACCAACTTGAATAATGAATCCAACTTGGAGTGAGAAAAGGATTGTAGATGAATCCCACATAGAAAGCAAAAGCCAACAAAAAATGAAAATTGATACCTATAAATATAGTGGTACAACAATACCTATTAGAGGTTTTCTCACTTTATAATTCTTTTGGAGTACTTAGGTTAAGGGTTAGATTGTGAAATTTTCTTTCAAGTTTTTCATTCCAAAACTTATAACTTGGTGATTATTTGTGAGAGATTTGATTTGATTGATTATTTATGAACAGAAACAAATGAGTATTTTTTTCAAAAAAAAATATTATAGCAATAATTTCGAATTGAATTTTGAATATTGGCTTCACAAACAGAGATGTTTAATCGCTGGATTAAATCCAGCAATCAAAGTGAAAATTTTAAACTACCGTTGGGGAGTGAACTTCACTATCTCACTCTGTCTATTGGCATCAATTGGGGGTCCCAAATTCTCATGACAACCATGTGAAATGCTTCTTCACAAAAGTTCCACTTTGCTGCTAATTAGAGCATTTTATTTATATTCCATCACGTTACATATGCATGCATGAGCATGACGAATCAGCTTAAGGAATTTTTTATTTATATGGTATTAAATCATGATGATACAAAGGGAATTCATTAATTATCAAACAAAAGGATAAATATGATTAGAAAGATATAACAGTAGTGCTAAGTGGAATGAAAAGGTCTAACCTTGTGGTTTCCAAAATCCCAAAAGAGTGTTGTCATAGGTTTTACTAGAACAAATTCTTATATGATGATATGGGAGTGGATAAGAAACAAAGTGAAAGTATGACGCTTCTTCTTCTTTACAGCTTCCACTTTTGTTTCCTTTTGACTCCCTTTTTTTCTTTGCTTTAGGATTTCTTTTCGTTGGTGAGGGTTAGCAAGAACCCTACCACATGATTAATTTTTACTTGAATAGCCCCTTATAAAGGAATTCATACGATCCAGCTGTAAAATAGACAGCTGGGTTACTAATTTCTTTTAAAAACAATTAAGCTAGTTAAGAATGAAGCTTGACACAAATTTACATGGTTCAAAGCTACCACTACAAGATAAATGGCATACGTCGACGCTTTTTTTAGCATATTTTGACATTTTAAAGTGCCGCAATATGCGATACCGGCGATATGAAAAGCGCTGGTATGTGTTGTGTCGCAGTGCCAGTATCAGCGCTTACGTTAAGCGCTGAAATATGCATTTTTTTCAGCGCTTTTAAGCACTGTTATATACTGACGCTTTTAAGCGCCGCTATATTTAGGCGCTTCGAAGCGCCGAAATATAACGGACAAAATTATGCATATTGCAGCACTTTTAAGCGCTGCAATATAGTGTCGCTTTTGCAAAAATATTGACAATTTTTTGTGATGCGCCAAAATACACCTGGTTTGCATTTTTAAACTATTTTGGGTTTAATATATATCAACAAATATATATAGACCCATTCTTCAATATATACCATCAAATCCATAAAAATTCAAATATCAATACAAAAATCATTTCATTAATTTACACAAAAATACATTCATAGTTAATTAGCATATAAATTCATAAGTATACAACCAAGTATTTGAATGACATCTGAAAAATTATTTTAGAAATAAAAAAATGAGATCCTTCATTAATCAACCGTTGTAGTAAAGACTTCAGCTCATCCATTTGGGACTGCATACTGTTCATTTGATCATCGTGCTTCGTTGTTATTTCTTGAATCTGATGCTCATGCTTTTGATTGAGTTCTTCTATTTGTGCTTTTAAAGTATTAATCTCTTCAGCATAAGCCCCATTTTATCCCATATCATTCCTAATTTGAGCTGAAAGTCCATACACGGTTGAGGGTGTAACTCCAAACCCTTGACCTCGTACACGACTAGAACTCTCTTCACCCATAAGCTCGGTGAAGACTTCATTTTGTATTTGTAAATTATTGCTAGCATCAGAAGATCCTAAAGCAGCAAAAAGTTCGGTCACACGAGCTTAGACTGTCACCTACAAATACGAAACAACAAAGATTAAACTCCCCCAAAGATTGAGTAGTTATTTGCAGCGAAAGTTACATAAAAGAAAAGTTGCTTATCAGATTTTATAGAAAAACGGATAAAATTTCTCCTATGTTTCCATAAAACCTCGTGCAAATGAAAAAAAAAATACAATCCAAACAAAATAAACCAAATAGATAAGCATCCTATGCTGATGAAGGATAAAACACCCATCTAAAAAAAAGTAAAAGTAAAAAAAAAAAAAAAAAAAAAAGCATACTAGAATCATTTATCTAAGCGGAGTATGTGATTATTGGCTTCATAAAGTGAAATATAGCTCCTTTATGCATGATACCTAACATGTCAATGTTATTTGCATCGCCAGGCTTGACTATATTAAGGATGGAAGAGTCATCAGAAACAAATTTCATAAAAAGAATCAATTATAGGCAGCATATATGCAGGTCTGTAAGAGACAGAAAATTAACAAAGACAGAGAGAGATAGTTAGTTTAGCTACTCTCATGAGGTGCACACCAAGATAAGTAATTAATTGTCGTTAGTGTTTTCTAGATTGAGTTATATGCAACAGAAGTAATGCAAGTCTATAAGAGATAATGAGAGAGAGAGAGAGAGAGAGAGAGAGAGAGAGAGAGAGAGAACAGTAAAAAGTAAGGAGATAAAGGCAAATGAAGGCCAGCAGTGAAAGACAATCTTAACTTAGACATTTACCATTTAGCAACAAATTGATCACTATTTCTGAAATTTACTACACAATTGACAAGAAATTATGACTAATACTTACGTATTTTCTACAATCTACACTGATAAGAAATCTCATGCAAAATAGCATCATTTAAAAAACATTATCCTCTACATTCAGATCCTCATAAAACAATGTTCATGCCATATAAGCGTTGTCAAAGAATTTGATTTTGTTCTACACCATGCAAGCGTTTTAAGTTTTAAGCAATGTTAATAAAGTTTTAAGCAATATGAGAAATCTAGCGATGTCTCACACTCAAAAACCAAACCCATTATTATCTAAACTAGCTCTAACTCTGATGAGAAACTACCTAAACTTCCTGTCTCAGTTCATACTTAAATTCATACACCAGTGAGATAAAGACACAACAAACTATGAAAGCTAGCAGGAAGGCAAAACCGAGCAAATCACAATAAACATGGGAGTAGTAAGTGGAAAAGGAAAAACATCATCCATACATTTTTATCAAGTTGCACATCAAATGAACATAGGGATGAGAATAGGTCGTTTTGGGTCGGGTTATCCTAAAATTTCAACCCAACCCATTCATATCGGGTTGGAAAAATCTCAACCCAACCCAACCCATGAACCCATCCAACCTCAATCCAACCAACCCATTCTAATCGGTTTGGGTCGGTTTGGGTCACCGGGTTGATATATTTTTTCTACTAAATAATTAAACCATACATATTATATAACAAAAAAAAAATTCTATTAAATCCAAAACTAAATCCATTCATATTACAAGTAAAATATGTGTGCCTGATAGCACAAAGAATATTTGATAACATGGAAAAGCGAAAAATTGTCTCATGGACTACAATGGTTGTAGACTATGCTAAATTTGGTTTTTAGGATACTGCTAAGAAGTTTTTTGATGATATGTAAGATAAGGATATTGTGCTATGGAATGCCATAATTGGAGGCTACGTTGAAGCCAAACTTGGTAAGAATGTTTTGGCATTGTTTCATGAAACACAAGCGAGTAATATACAGCCTGATGAAGTGACAATGGTCAATTGCTTATTTTGTATGCTCACAACCTGGAGCCCTTGATGTTAGAATATGGATTCATTGTTATATTGAAAAACACAATCTTTATCTGAATTTTGCACTAGGAATTGCTTTAGTTGATATGAATTTAACTTAATTTAGAAGACTGTTCAATTACGAAAGAAATATGGATTTCTGGACAGTTGTTAATAATATATTTTAATAACTCAACATTTGTTGGCTGTGCTAGTGCTTTCCCACTAATCAATCTAATTTTTGGACTATGCTTTAATGCACTTTGAAGCAACATGAGGGCTCTTAAAAGGTCACATAGAAGCAAATTGAATGGTTCAATAATGTTTGCATGAAAGGCCTCCAGCAAGTTGGTATTACTAAGCTTTATCATACATTCATCATTTCTTCCACCAACATTATGGTACATTTTTTTGGAATATAAGTTTATCTGCATACATTGATCCCGACTGGAATCTTGTAGGTTAGTGTTAATTTCTATGTTTATTTTATAATTACAACGGTACAAAAAATCAAAATTTTGTTAGTATAAGTTAATTGTGCATCATTTTATTCTGATTGAAGTTATGCTTAAGAATAATTATGAAAACTATTTCATAATTCGAAATCAGTATTTGTTTCTAGTGTAAATATTTGAAACTAAAATCTGGTAATTGGAAAATATGAGACTTGTTTGGGCATTGGAGTATTTGCTAGAATGAACATTTTATGATTATATATTTTACAATTATGCTATAATTATTTATACACTATTTTATATTCAATAAATATAAAATATATAATTATATATTTGACCGGATTACCGGTTTGGCTCGGGTTAAAAATTTTGAATCCATGACCCAACCCAACCCACCGGGTTCAAAATATTTTCAACCCAACTCAACCCAATCCCTAAAAAGACACAACCCAACCCAACCCAACCCAACCCATTTTATAGGTTTGGGTCGGGTTCACAGGTCAACCGGGTTCCATGCTCATCCCTAAATGAACATATAGATTTTGACATATTCAATGTCGCATGGCCAACCAACTGTAGAGCATGTTTTCCATGATTTCATTTCTTATAAATTGCTAGACACATGAGTAAGCACAGAAGCACAATGTTTTGAAGTGTGTACTAATTCATCTAATTTGTCCGAGAGGGGAAGGAAAGAATTTTAATCTTCTTCAAGAAAAGTAAATAAATAACTTCCTTTGTATATTCAACTATTTGTTTGCCAGTAAAATGGAAGAAGAGAAAGTTGGATTACTGAGCCAACAGAAAATTTCACCTTATAATGGTCAATATATTTGTGTTGAAACTGTAGGTAATGCACTGAATAAAGTTTGCTATGAGCACCTTTTTTTTTTCCTTTTCTAGAAAAGGAATCTTTTAGTTGAGCTGAAACCTTATCCTATTTTACTTCCTTTCATTAAGTTTGTATAATCTTCTCCATTTTTGTAGCAGAACAGAGTGTAATTGCTTAAACCTTTGGCCCTAACCTAAATTGGAACTGAAACACAGCCAAACAATTACTAGATGTCTCATTGACCCTTGACCCTTGATCTCTCACACTCAAAAACCAAACCCATTATTATCTAAACTAGCTCTAACCCTGATGAGAAACTGCCTAAACTTCCCGCCTCAGTTCATACTCAAATTCATACACCAGTGAGATAAAGACACAATAAACTATGAAAGCTAGCAGGAAGGCAAAACTGAGCAAATCACAGTAAACATGGGAGCAGTAAGTGGAAAAGGGAAAACATCATCCATACATTTTTATCAAGTTGTACATCAAATGAACAGATAGATTTTGACATATACAATGTCTCATGGCCAACCAACTGTAGAGCATGTTTTCCATGATTTCATTTCTTATAAATTGCTAGACACATGAGTAAGCACAGAAGCACATACTAAGGCAGAAAAATTCGTTAGGTCAGAAGTAAGCATTTAGCAGAATCATGAACAAATGAAGGTTTTTTCTTTTTTTTTTTAAAAAAAAAAATGGTGTGAGACTTGGATTAGGAGACCTTTTATCTTGCAGTTTTTTTAGCTCTGGCAAAACATGGTTGTAAAGTGCAGCAAATTATCACTTAACAGAAGATACAGACCATAATCATGTTTAACCACATTGGAGTTCGATAGGATATACAAACAGCAACAAGACACACAATACAACAATGATAGTCTACAGCAGAAACAGATCCTCCATGGGGAGCATCAGCAGGTCACAAAGAGAAAATTGTAGAGCACAAGTTAGAGATTTATGCACGAGATTTGACCATTAATAAGATGAATTTTGGTTATGAAAATACAACTGTTCATCCTCCGCTCAAGAGAGGAAGAATTTTCTTCTAAAGACATGGCTTAGTTCACTACAGCTTGCGGTATCTTGGTTCAACTTTCCCTTATAAGTTTGTGTGCCTACTCAATAGTGGGCTTAATTAGTGACCTAACTATTTTGCAAAGAGATGTCAATATGCATGATTTTTACTACTTTTGAAGATACTTAAGTTTGTTCTTCATTAGTTCATTTCAATTCTGAGATTTATCATGGGTAGTGAACGTGGGCTTTACGATTTTATCATATATTAATTAATTACCAATGTTAAAAGCATATAGCTTTCCACTTTTAAACAAAAAGAAACAGTAACCAAATGAATCATTTCAATATGAAAACAAAAGAACCACACAAAAGTTTCATTCACTAACAAGTCAAATTAACGACTAACCCTTATCACAAATTGTCTTGATGCTTCATCTATAAAAGTTTCATCCTTGCGTCTATGAGTTTCAGTAAAAAATTCTACGCGCCCGGGCTCATTTCCATGTTTAATCTCCTACCATTTATGAAAAGAGTTCAAACAATGACTTAATACACTACATCTCAAATGAAAGATTGGATGAATGAAGCAAATCAACTCACATATTCATCCCGTTTTCTAGCAAAACTTTTTGATCCGGTCGTGTGAGGACATTGTTGTCTTTCACGTGCTGATGTCCTTATCGTAGAATATTTCTACACCAACAATAAACCAATTGAATAATAAATCATTAAAAGGAAAGAAACAATGAGAATTCAAATGAATATAATTATGAAAAAACAACCTCGCTCTGCTCAGAAAACTAGTAGTTCACAAGTTGTTTCAACTGGTCTTGATCTACTCCTTTTGGAACATTATTGCTCAAAACTTTTTATTTTGTTTTGTTCGTCACGTGGTCCCTTTTAAGAACATATCTATAGTCCTTCCATTTTTTTCTCGATCATCCTCAATAATATTTTGTCGATCGCCTCAATCATAGGATAATGGAACTTCCTCTACCATAAAGAAAAGAAATCCATGTCAAATAAGCATTTTTAGTGTTAGGGATTATATACATGTACAACATCACAAAAAATAAATGAAAAAAAAACCAAAATTAAGTTGTTGTTACTTACTCGAATTAATAAAACAAGGTCCTTTTTGTAGTTAGAAGACACCTTTTTCTAATCCGTGTAATTACGCGGACAAAGGTTCCCTCTCTTTGCAACTTTGCCCTACCAGCTACTTAATATTTTTCCACCTTTTTTAATAGGTTGATTACATGCATTGAAATGGACAACAATTTTCTCCCCACATTCCAAGGACCACACTTGTGAGGTTCGTATGACACGTGTTTGCTTTCTCACCCTCCCTTTAGAATCTATACATTGAAAACATAAATTTTATAATTAGTATAACAATGTAATATCAAACTAGTTATAAAGACAATGTCTTATAATACAAAAATTACCAATTATCTTGTATTGTTCATTACCATTGTTTTGACTTTTCGTTGTTATTGGCTCGGTCTCAAAATCAATTTGAGAGTCATGATCATCATCAAGGTGATACTCATGCTCATGGTTAATATCTTCTTGATCGTGTGAAGACCCAGCTGGAGACTGGTTTGACATATTATCTCTGACTGAGGGAGGAATATATTTTGACCTAAACATGTTGCAATCTGTATATATAAAAACATAAACATGATTATATCTCACATGTCCATCAAACACTGGCCTAAAGTAAATATAACATGTGTTTTAAAGTATATCTAACAGGTGCAGGTGCAGGTGCTGGTGCAGCACCAGCCCATCTGCATGTACTGGTGCTGCACCAGACCCTCTGTAGGTGCTGGTGCTGCACCAGCCCTTGTGTAGGTGCTGGGGCAGCATCAGCTCTTGTGCAGGAAAGTGTTTTGTAAATGAGGTTGAATTCTTTGATTTTATGACTTACTATCTTGTAGATGGTCCTCTGGTAAATTTCTATCGTCTCCATCTCTTTTAGATTAATGTTAAATGGCCAGTAGGTATCCTCAATCTAATGTTAAATCTGATTTTTTTTTTTATTGTTCTTTTGTCTAATTAACAGTATAAATGCTATTAGTTTGGTTTTAGAAGAGGAAAAAACAAAAGTTTGGAGTATAAATTACAAGTGTTTCACTATAAGCAACTAAAAAATGAAAACACTAAGTGCTTTTAAAGAAAAAGTTTAAATAGTTTAGAACTTAAACATGGATATTTGATTAGATACAAGTATAAATGACAACAAAAAATAACATTATTTAAATGACAAATGGCACTTATTTAGGCTGCCAAATGTCAGAAGCTAAAGGGACTAACGTCAAAATATCCATTTTTATATAACTAGCAGATAACTGTTAATATAATTCGTCATGACTGACCTTTCTCAATTGCTGTACAGACTCGTACAGTGCCTTCTTGGGTACACAAATGACTATAGCAAAGTAATCAGCTGCTACCTTTCGCGTTTGCAGAAAATTGGACTTACAGTAGTGGGTCCCTACACATTAAAAAGTTTTCTATATTCAGTACATCATCAAGAAAAGATAAACTAAGGAAGATTTACAACAAGTTAATATTTAAGTAAAACTTGTATAAAAAGGCACCAAGAGGGTGCAACCTTACAAAGGCTATCTACATGATTGTAAATCCACAAAATCTATAAAGTCATCTTCATTAACAAAAAATTTACCCTTAAACCAAAAATAAGAGTGTTGAACCATCTATCTCTAATCACTTCTAAAGCCCTTCTATTCCTATCATTCTAAACGAGTAAAAAGATAGAGAGGGGAATCAATGAGTAAGTCTTCTTAAGGTTCTTTGAAGCACATAACCCACTCCAAGCCACTTCTATAATCAGCATGTGGAAATAGCATGAATATTAACCATCCACCTCATTAAAGTTTATTCAAAATGACAATGTCTCTAACCAAGAAGCAAATAAATACTGTAATAGGAAACATATGACTCTAAATCTGTTAAAGCCATCCCTCCCTTTTAGATATCAATGTTTACCATACAGCTTTGCCCAATCACACAGTAACTGTTAAAAGTTAGAACAATATGAGTAAACTTATGGGTAAGTCTTAATTGCTGAGAAGATTGTAGAATTTCACATAACAGTGAATATCTAGAACACACTTCTAGCTTTTCTTTTTAAAGGAGTTGTCCAAGAAATTAACAGAAATAACTAAAAAAAACTCTTCTACCTTTTTGAGGTGTTCAACTAACCGCATGGCAAGCACAAAATGAAAAATCTGGACCAAAAAGAATGTGAAGGATGTTACTAGCATCTTTTTTCTTTATATTTAAAGAAAAAAGACAGAGTGCCATATATTGCCAATACAACCCTATTTTCCAAAATGTTTAAACTTTTTCTTACTTTAGTTAAAGTATACCAAGCAAGTATGATTTTTACTAAACATTTGGCTAATCGAAGACAGGAGAGTATGTAAGAATTTCTCTACTAATAATATATAGCATTTACTAAGTAGGCCAAGAAAAAAAAAAGAGTGATGATTTCCATAGTGATATTGCAGCAAAGATTGTTGGCAGTACATAAATAATATTCACGTGTACCCTTACCTTATGTTATCTCTAGAGCTACTCCAAAGGGCATGACGAAAGGAATACCAAAAAAACATAAATTAACACACATAGATTATGAGAATAATGGAATCTAGCTTATTATATATTTGCAGACAGTAAGATTGCAAGGAAAATTATATAGAAAACAATTACTATATAAGATACTCCATAGTTGAGGATGCATTGCAGGGAACATGTAAGGGATGCAGTGATGTATACGTGAAATGTAGGGAAGTGAGGCTAGGAATTCAAAGACCAAAGACTCATGTGCTTGTGTGATGATTCTTTTGCCCTTAGTAATCAATAATGATATATGAATGGAAATTTTATGGAAGATTGCCTAAAGAGCCATATATGTGGTAAAGTGAGAGTAAGATTTACACAAAGCCCCTTATCCTAAAAGTGGGTTTCACTCACATAAGGGGTCTATGATAGCAGATGACTACGAAATGCAACAAAAACTTGAAAGCGAAATGAGAAAGACAACATTAGATAAAAGAGAAAATAAGGGAGAAGAGAGAGAGGCTTACCTTGTAACGGTGGTGTTCTTGCAACCGTGGAAGCTCAGCGTAGAGAAGAGAGAGGTTGAATCATAGGAGCAGGGAGCAAGGAGCAGGGAGCAGGGAGAGGAAAAAAGGAAAGGTTGAATCGAGGGAGTAGCATAGAGAAATTGGGCCTAAACGCGCATATCACCGGTTACTTTAAGTCCTATTTCGATGCTTTAAAGTGTCGCAAGGGTTGCAGCGCTTCAAAGCGTTGTTATATGCTTCTATTTAGGTGCTTTTAACCGCCGCAATATATCAGCACTTAAAAGTGTCGGAATATGATCAAAACTCATTACATATGCCGGCGCTTACAAGCGCCGGAATATGAAATGGGTTTCTGCATATTGCGGCGCTTGTAAGTGCTGCAATATGCTCGAACCCATTATATTGCAGCGCTTCCAAGAGCCAAAATATGAAATGGGTTTCTAGCATATACCAACGCTTAAAAGCGCCGCAATATGCAGAAACCCATTTCATATTTCAGCACTTGAAAGCACCAAAATATGTAATGAGTTTTGATCATATTCTGGCGCTTTTAAGTGCCAGTATATTGCGGCGCTTAGAAGTGCCGAAATAGGCAATAGGATTTGCGTATAACGGCACTTTGAAGCGCCGATATATATTCTTTGAATATTGTGGCGCTTCCTATAATATATTACAGCGCTTGTATGAAGCACCCGAAATAAAGCGCTAGCAAGTGTCATTTATCTTGTAGTGTACATATGTTGACAATAAGGTACAAAGGTTATCGAGAGATATAACTCTCAAAACCCTAATAACTATTACACCAAATTTTAACAGTTACAACAAAACTAAATAAACAAAAATATAAAACTCTATTATTTATATAAGTCTATATTGCGAGAGTTCTATCCCCACATTTTTGGACTAGTTAATTGTACCCACGTAAATCACAGAACTAAAAAATTTAAAGCATAATTAACATACAAAGCTAATAGAAAAGAACTATATCACAACGGTAATTAATGTACTGCCACGATCTCCCTACAAAATATGGCTAGAATGCATAGGAACTACATCACAAAGCACCTCATCACTATACCTCCTAATGGTAAAAGCCACCAAAATCTGCTTATTGAACTTGACTTCCCCACATTCACCACTACAACTTATAAGGTCTAGGATGCTTCAATAAAGGTAACCTCAACTTCTCAACTAGGGTAGTACTAGCTACATTGGTGCAACTTCCCCCATCTATAATCATACTACACACCTTGTTGTTTACATAACATCTAGTATGAAATATGTTCTCTCTCTGCTTCTCCATATCATCTACCTTAATTTGCGTATTGAGAGCATGCCTGGCAACAAGAGACTCACATTTTACGGGGTATTCCACTCCATCATCATCACTAGCATCGACCAACTCGGGCATTTCATCACTATCATCCTTACTTTCAGTCATCACCTCCCCAGTGTCACATATAACCATCACCCATTTGTTTGGACATTAGGATGCGATGTGCCCTGAACCCAAACATTTAAAACATTTAATATCTCTTTTCCTTAAAGGTTGGAAATCTACCTTGGGTTTGTTCTTGCTTGTTCCCTCATAATTTCCCTTAGGTGGTTCAGCCTTCCCCTTTGCTACAACTCGATCATTTCTATCCCACTTTGGTTTCCAAGGAGTGCTAGAAATTGAAGTATACCTTACTGACCCCTTTCTCTTTAACTACATTTCCACCTTCATAGCCATATGTACCATGCCTTCTACCTCCACATAATGCTGCAACTCAACTACATTGGCTATGTCCCTATTCAAACCACTTAAAAATCTGGCCATTGTGGCCTCCCGATCCTCCTCTACATTAGCCTGAATCATAGCGACCTCCATCTCCTTATGGTAATCCTCTACACTCCTAGACCCTTGTGTAAGGTTTTGTAATTTTTGGTAGAGGTCTCTATAGTAGTGGCTAGGTACAAATATCTGCCTCATGATAGCTTTTAACTCACCCCATGTTTCTACAAGTCTCTCATGATTCCTCATCCTATTGGTCACTAATTGATCCCACCAAATAATTGCATAATCAGTGAACTCAATTAATGCTAACTTCACTTTCTTCCCCTTTGAATAATTGTGACAATAAAAAATCAACTCTATTTTCTTCTCCCACTATAAATAGACTTCAGGGTCATTCCTACCTTAGAAAGATGGTATTTTCATTTTGATGCTCCCAAGGTTCCTATCTACCTCATCTCGACCCCTTGGATTTCTCCTAGGTCCTCTTCCACGCCTACCTCCTCTAAGTCTGCTCATTCCACCCATTCCAACTTCAGATGCTATGTCTTCCTCATCCTCATCCTCATCATCTTTTTCGCTCTCATACTCATTTTCAACGCTAGGCTCCCGTCTCCTCCTATCTTGCCCACCTTGCATATTTTTAATCACTACCTCTTGCTGATCCATCCTATCCCTCACCTCCCCTAACACTAAATTCAACCGTTCAAACTGTTGTTGCATGGCCTGCAGCATAAAGAATGAATTATCCACCTCTTTCTTAGGTGTTGAGTTACTCTTATGAGACATTTTTAATGCGCCGCAAAATAAGAATGTTAATGATAAAACCTCACACACTCCCTTATGTGTTTACACTCAAATATTGTCACTCCACTCATGTTTCACTCTTTTGGCCTTTTCCAATACTATTCGCACCCACTCTTGCCTTTTACCTCACCTGTTTTCCCTTTCAAGTTCTTTAAGAACTAGTTGAAGTAAATCAAGACACAACCTTATATTATTCCAACCAGCAATAGATTCAAGAAACAAGAAAGGAATAAAATGACATAGATCTCAAGGAATTTGTACGAGGAAAAGAGCAATTAGGAAACAAGATACTAAAGATGATATATTCAACCCCTTTGAAGATAAAGATCAATCAACACCAAATCACTGCAATTTTCGGATTGCAAAGTATATCAAACAATCAGTTCCAATTTTTTTTTTTTTTTATAACTATGCAGCAACCCTTGAATACACTGTTTTTTAAAATACAGATTCAATCACAAATAGTAGCAATAATTGTAATTTTCGAAAAGATTGATATGATTTCAACAACAACAAACGAAAATATAAAGAATCAAAGCAAAGATTACAGAACTGAAAATTACAGATCTGGAAATTAAAGAAAAGATTCATGTAATCTATTAAAGGATTCGCAGATATGAATTCTTGAATCAAGTACACGATTAATCAATTTTGAAAATCACATATCTGAATTCAAACATACGAAATTAACAAGAATAAAGAAGGAATCACATATCAGAATAGAAAACCCTAGAACATGCCTAAGACAAAACCCAAACGCAAGAATTAAAAAAGATAAATCAAACCTAATTTGGAGCTTGAGCTCTAATACCAAATGATGTGAAAATTCTCTATGAAAAAAACTTCATTCACGTTCAACTTACTCCTCAAAATGCAGCTACAAGTGTTTTTGAACCCCTCCATGAAACTCTAAAGTCGAATAAGGCCTACATCAATTAAAAGACATGGGTTGAACATCTTCAAGCCCAAAACATCCTAAACTACACGCCTATAGCTAATAAAAGAAGACCATTTAATGAATTAAATAGATCCAAACGCTACAACCATAGAAACATAAAATAAGCCCACACACCTATACTTAATGAAATAAAAAATCTACACAAAACCACTAGGCTATGCCACCCCCCTCTGTAGGTTGTATCACATGGATTAAAGTTAGTTATTCTTCTTTCAAGACCATCTTGAATGTTGGGGTCTTGCTCGATAAATTTGCAAACTCGGCCCAAGTGGATTGCACCAATCCTTGCATTACTTCCTTGATTTTCTTAGCTCTTGACCTTGTGATTGGCCCATCCGGAACTTGCAAGGGATCTTTATGAATCGGTCCACCATGGTGCCCATCAGACTTCAAATCAAACAATCGAAAAAAGACATCTTCATCAATCAATCAAAGTACGCCAAGGACCTATTAAAGAGGTTTGGGATGGAAAGCTCAAATTCAATTGGCACTCCTATGAGCACTTCTACAAAACTTGACCTAGATGAGGAAGGTAAGTATGTAGATACTAAAACTTACAGAAGCATGATAGGAACTTTACTTTATCTAACTGCAAGTAGACTTGATATAATGTTTGGTGTATGCATGTGTGCTAGATTTTAAGCTAATCCTAAGGAATCACATGTAATTGTTGTAAAAAGAATACTAAGATATTTGCAAGGCATTCAAAACCTAGGATTATGGTATTCTATAAAATCAACTTTTGAGCTTGTAGGATACTTGGATGCTAAATTTACGGGTTGTAGGCTAGATAGAAAAAGCACTAGTGGAACATGTGAATTTTTTGGTGCAATGTTAACCTTTTGGTTTTCCAAGAAACAAAATTTGGTTGCGCTACCAACCTTCAATTCAGAATATGTAGCAACCAGAAGTTATTATGCACAAGTGATGTGGATGAAACAACAATTAGAAGACTATGACATAACCTTTAAAATCATACCAATTTATTGTGATAACATTAACACTATCAACATGACCAAAAACCATATTCAGCATTCTAGAACCAAACACATAGAAATAAGGCATCACTTCATAAGAGACCGTGCTCAAAAGGGTGATATTAGATTAGAACCTTCAAAGGACCAAATATCTGACATTCTTACTAAGCCATTGAACGAAGACAACTTTAGCAAGATTATACTATTAATATGATTAACAAATTATAAAAATATGTATTTTGATTGCATCTACATTTCATCATATGCATATTTGACATATAGTGAATGAGTATTAACTCCTATTTAATATATCTCTCACTAAAGGTGCCATAGATAAATCATTTCTTGCTTAAATTCAAAGTTGGAGCTTAAACTTTTATACATTGTGAAAAACCCAATCGATTGGTATATCGAAATGTCCCCAAAATATGAAGGACCCAGTCGACTGGTATCGCGATTCTATAAATAGTCGTTTCAATTTTTTTGTTTTAGTTTTCATTCCATTTTTGCAAACCCTAAGCTATCTCTCTCTAGAAAATCTTTGATTTTAGACTACAACCTCTCAAAATAACCCCATAAAACCCTTAATTATCCCTCAAATCACATCCATTTCAACTTTTCACGATTGAAACCCAATCATTTCTCCAAACGATTTTTTTAAAAATGTCTGAGAGAATACGTGTTAGGACCACGGTTGTCGAACCTCACGCACCCATAAGACCTTGTTCCAAGAAGTCCTTGGCACCGGACAACAAGGGCAAGGGGCTAGCTAGTTCCTCAAGCAAGTAGGCGAGGACCGAGCTCGATGAGTCCCTCTTCTGTAACCCCGTCGCTAATAGAAGGTATACCTCTGTCATCCGCCACAAGAAAATCATGACGGGTAGTTTTGTCGATTTCGATTCTATACATCATGCAAATTTTGATATTTTACCAACTTTTGAGGCTATACATTTAACCACCATTGTGAACATCAACCAAAAATACTACACATGCCTCATCCACCAGTTCTGTGCCAACCTGGTCAAATTAAGTCCACTAGATCTTCGATTTAAGACCAGGGTCATGGGCATAGAATTTGATGTCAATACCGACCTTTTGGTCAATCTACTAAGAATCCCCGTGGGAGGGGTCCAATGGAGTCTTGATGGATAGCTAGACAATTTTGACTACGAAGAGGCATGTCAGATTGTTAGGGGCGACCTTAACTATCTCTTTCGACCCACTACATTTCACCAATATAGTGACATGCCTCTCGATTCAAAACTGTTCAACCTCATAATGAGTTGGACCATCCACTCAAGACACAAGAGTCGGGGCTATATATCCAAAATTGACATAATATTGATTTGGTGTCTCAAAACTAGACACCACTTCAATATTTATCCCTCTTTGCTAGCCAACATGATAAATGGCGAAGCACGTGACTCCGGGTGCCTCCCATATGGGATGCTCATAACCTTGATCCTTTAACACTTTCATATCCCCCTGCCAGCCTCAAAAGCCCATGATATCAACCCCAATGACATTATTAATGTCTCTTCATTGAAGAATATGGGGTGCTTGATCCGAGATGGCATGATCTACTCTAAGACTGAAAAGAACATCAAGATATGACGATGATAACAATGAGGAAGACGACAAGATGCTTGATGATGCAGCTCTTCCCACTGCTATGGACACTGACAATAGTCCAAAACATTCTAGACATGGTGGTTTTGGTACAGGTTAGGCTGGACATGACTACGTCCTATAAGCTATTGCACACCTCCAACTGTCCATGCAGTCAGGCTTCCAGAGCTTAAGCTCTTCTGTCGACCATAGCTTCCAGGTGGTGCGGGCTGATATTGAGCACATTTGTCTCGACATCAGTACCCTCAAGGATGACTTTGAGTTACTCCGAGAGCACTCGGAAGGCTCATTGGCAAAGATTTGATATCTCGTCCAAGATAGCTCTAAATCCCCCACTCACTCAGTCTTTTCTTTTATCATTTTGTTTATGTATATATAGCTCCATGGATATTCAGCACAAACATTAATTTTCTTTACATACATTCATATGCTTGTACTCGATGCTCAAACAGATTCTGTAAGCTTATGATGTATGGATTATTGTATATACTTGCTTATGTTTCACTCATTTATCTTTTAGTTCATATATATCCTTTACTTTTAAGCTATATGGTTACTTAGCTTTAGCACTTTTTGCTCATCTATATGCTTTAACCGTTCAAGCTTATATGCAAACTTCTGATTCATCTCGGGAAGTCTTCCCAACTCCGAATGTTGCCTAGTTTTTTTATTCAAGTTTTTTTATGCCTTATATTCATGTATGTGGTGATTAAATTTCTTATTTTTCTAGTTTACACCGCTTTTCTACTATTGTAAAAATGGGAGAGAAAAGGAGAAAAATATGTTTGTTGTAAAGCTTTTGTAAACTATGATAGCATAAATTTAGGGGGAGCATCACTCCGAACATATTGAAAAATGTAATATAGTCTTGTTTTCTTGGTTGGGATTAATATAAATATTTTTAAATGCTTACAGCTTTGTTTTTATATAAAAAAAAACAGAGGAAACTCTATCCAAATTTTTCCAAAAAACCAACATTTAGTTTTAAAACTGTTTTTTCTCTTCTTGGTTTTCTCATCATCAAAAAGGGGGAGATTGTTGACCAATATTTGATTTAATAATGATAAAACACTACTTAAATTGCACTAATAATTTTATCTAAGTATTTAAGAGGTAAAATCATTCAGTTCCGAAACAAGATTCAAGAACTCAACACGTTCAGACACCAAAAGAAGATAGAAGATCTAGAATAGGCACTAAGGTAATTGAATCAGTCTATAAATCTCTAAATTTAATTACTTTGCTTGATCTATGGCTCAATTTAAAAAATACTTTGACAAAACTATAATACAAAAAGTTTCTAACTCAAAAACTCTTTTAAAACATGAAAACTGGGTTGAAGGATAATGGGTCTACATACCAGTTGACTGAGAAATTGGACAGTAAGTTCTCAATCGACTGGTACTAAGGACCCAGTCGACCGGTAACTTCACCCAGTTGACTGGTCCTATGACCCAATCAACTGGTACTCTACTTAAGCCTAAAAGTGAAGATTTTTCACTTAACCCAGTCGACTGGTACAAAGACCCAATCGACTAGTAATTCAAAAGTATGACTGTTTGAGACGCAAAAATTGAGCATTTAATTCCCCAAACCTACCAAGTCAGTGTCAAACGACCATATTGATTCAAGGCTATATAAATCCACTTTAATGAGCATTTAAAAAAGGAAGATAACATATTCAATTCATCATATAGCTTATTAATTCTCAAAAGCTTTGAAAAATTAATTATGAGTCATTCTTCAAGCTTGTTCTTGAGAGAGAGATATTATTCAGTTGTAAAAATCATTCATTGCTCTCTCTCTACCATTTACTTTACAGTTAATACAATTTATTGTAAAGGGAAAGAGTTGGTGTAACTCTTAGATTGTTTAGGATTAAACACTTTGGTTGTAACTTCCGTGAGGAAGAGATTATTGTAAGGTTTGTGCAACACCCGTGAAGTTCCTCGACTAATGATTAGTGGATTACTTCAAGGAGGTTCCTTGAAGAGAGTGGACGTAGGGTCAGAGAGATTTCGATATTGCCGAGCCATTATGAACGAAGTTTGCATTTTCTGTTCCTTAACTCCTTTATTTACAAGTATATTATTTGATTGTGTGCATTGCTTATCAAACTATTTTAAAAACTTGCAAGTTAATTACTAAAAAGTTTTTAAAACCCAATTCACTCCCACTCTTGGGTTTGAACCTCAGTTTACAGTTTTAAAACACGTTGTGCAAGTAGAGGTGACAATTACTTATAAACAGCCCAGTCACATCCTCTATAGCTGATATAGGATACCAAGACTTAACCCCCATCTTGGGGAGTCACAATCTCCCCTCTTTTGGACATAATGTCCTTGTTATGTGGTCCCTCACTGCCGAGCTTTTGAGAGTCGACTTTGATACCACTATAACGACCCGACCTCCCACTTGGCACAATATTTTTTGCCTTGGCATATCAGGCCTCACAGCTTTAAAAAAAATTGTGTAAGTAGAGGTCCCCAAGAAGGGGTCATGTCTTGGTATCCCATATCAGCTAGAACAGATGTGATTTGGCTATTTATAAGTGATTGTGAGCTCCATTTGCACAACGCGTTTTAATTCGTGAGGTGTGGTGTGCCAAGCCGGAGGTTGAGTCGTTATAGTGATATAAGAGTTGACTCTCGAATGCTTAGAGGTGGGTTACTGAGTGTGAGACCACACAGCGAGGATGTTGTGCCAAAGGAAGGGAGATTATGACACCCCAAGAAGGGGTCAAGTCTTGATATCCCCACATCGGTCAGGGGAGGATGTGGTTGATTTATTTGTAAGTGATTGTGACCTCCACTTGCACAACGTGTTTTAAAGCCGTGAGACCTGGTGTGCCAAAGCGAAAAATATTGTTCTAAGCCGGAGGTTGAGTCGTTATAGCACCCACAATTCTCTTGATACCTTTAAGCTTATTACTAAGGTTTACCATTTATTTAAAATCAACAAAATCAAGTCTTTTTAAGATTAAGCATCTCTTAACTTTCTCATTTTCTTTAAAGTACTATATAAAATATCATTCATATTTTATAAAATTTCGATAGAGCCAAGTCTCTGTTTCAAACATTTTCCTAATTTTTCTTATTAACTTGCAATTTAAAAATAACCCCACAAGGTTTAATCCCATCTATTTTAAACCCATAATCCAATCTCAACATCACAAACCCATCCATGTTCACAAAATAATATCTCAACACAAGCACTTCTTTCATCTCAACAAGAAATTAATTTAACCATAATTAAAATCCCATATATATGCAAATGAAGCATAGAGTGCAGTTTCTAAATCGCATGCATTTAATCAGGCATATATAAGAATTTTGACAGAATCCATTTTATAAACTTTGAATTTAAATATTGTCTCATTGATTTGGTAAGCTTACTATTATAATTTACTTAGTTGGAGGTCGTAGGTTAGGTTGAGTTGATTTTCTTCATGTTAGCTTATGGGTTGTGCGTCAGGTGGGGCTTGGCACGACATTCTCTATCGATTTTCATTTTGAAATTAATGATATTTTTTATTGATTTTTTGTTTGTTTTTTTTTAAAAATTTCTCTATCTTTTCTATTAAGATTAAGTGACTTCTGGAAAACCTTGATTGTTTTCAAACAAGGATTTGTGTCCAACTGAAACACTCTACTTTTATTAGTTGACTTCTTTGAATGAAAGACTTTACCAAAAAAGTTTTTTTTTTTTTGTCATTATTTGTCGAATTTTGAGAAAGAACTAGTATTAGTAATTTGATTGTATTTTTTTTTAAATTCATGATGTACCTGCTAGGGTTATCCCTCTCGGGTATGGGTCATAACATTTTTGGCATCCGAGCCATGAAAAGTAAATTTTAATTTATGAATGGGTATTTAATTGAGATGGTTTGAAGCTTGTCATGAGTTGTAAAATTAAGAAATTTGTTTTATTTTGAAACATATGGTACCTTGCTGATGATTGTCTTCTTTAGGTATGAGTCGTTACGAGGTTAAATAGGAATTTTCTTCATTAAGGTTTCTCCCGTTTTATAATCTTTAACATTTCAACTTATGCAATGTCAAAATTAATGTTTCAATTTGTTAACAATCAAGTTTTTGCCGCCAAGTGTTCCGTCAAAGACTTAACAGAGATGTGACATGGAACTTAGTCATTAGTTCAATTGAAAAAGAAGAAAAGTTCTACTTAATTGCAATTTTAACCACATATCCTCCCTCATTGGCTTTCATATAAAATAGACTTTAAAAAAATTAAAATCTTAAGAAATAGTAAAATGCTTTTCAAAACAAAAAGAAATTGAAAAATGTTAAAAATAATTTTTCTCTTCTTCTTCTTTTTCAAAACCAGAAAGTTTTTTTTTTTTTTTTTTTTAAAAAGGTTAAAATTTTCTCCTTTCTTCTTTCTTCTTCTTCTGCTGTTGCTATTGCTTCCTTGATAGATCTAGATCTGGGCAGCATCGGAGCAACGCCGAAGCACCGTCGCAACAGCACTAAAGCAGCACCGTACATTGCCACAAGCAACACAGATCTGGCAGTGTCGCACATGAGGGAAGAGGAGAAGAATTGCATCAAAATTAAATCTGACTTCTCATTCTTATCTATAAAATTAAATCTTGTTTTGTGTTTCAAACAATATTTGCGGTGCAATAATTTAAATTCAAGATAATTAGTGATTTGCATATCGATGTGGTTAATTAAGGGCCCTTTAAAGACTTGACAGAAGACTGTTGCCGCCTCCATGGCTTGCTTTGTTCTGAAACCATGAACCGCGGCGACGCCTCCGGTTGTGTCACCACCTTGAAATTCCCAATACCGAGATTACCCCGACAAAACTTGTTAGGGATTTCACCATTTCGAAGCAACCATTGATTTGTTAATTAAATGTTCGAGTAAAATCATATAATAGCTTTGACTTCATCTTAATTATATATCTCTGCTTTTTTTATTATATCTTAGTTAGTCAATGGTAAAAAATTTCGCTGTATGATGATCTATATTGAGAAAATTGCTGATTTCCCTTGTAAGCTGTAACTAATTATAGCAGCCGAGATTGTGGAAACAAAGATTTATGCTTTAGTTGTTTATTATTGACTTTTATTGAATTATAGCAAAATAATACCAAACATGGTTACAGTGGTAATTGTCTTCCAAATGAGAAAGCTCCATTTGTCCAAGAAATCGCTTTTAGATCAAACTCTCAAAAAGTTGTCAGAGCATTTAAAAACTCGAGTTAGACTCGAGATTAATCTATTTTGAGTTGGGCTTGAAAACTCATATTTCAACTCGAGTTCAAGGTAATTTTAATGGAAATGAATTCATTTTGGCTCGACTAAGGTGTGAGTTGAACTTAAACATGTTCGAATTCAAGTACAATTGTACAAATTTTACGTACGATTATTCACACAACTATGATTGTGTTACATCATTAATCACAATTGAGACTAGTATTTTCCAACCTCATATTAGAGCAGATCAAACTTCAGGTCAAATAGGGCTTAAGTCAAGCTTACACCAAAATTTAAGTATGACATATTCGGGCCAGCCCAACCCGATAATTCGAGCCTCAATTATTTTTCAAGTCCAGCACTAAAAAAATTAGGTCAAGCCCAACCCTTCTCATTAAGTTTGAATTTTTCATTTTCCCCCTTAGCCCAAAAAGCAGTTATTTATAATATATATATATATATATATATATATATATATATATATATATATAAAACTTTTGAGAGACTAAAATACATTTAGTTAAATGATTTAGTTTTGATTTTATAATTATTGGGTTATATGAGAATAATATTGTAATTCTAATAGAATTGTGATTGATTTAATCTTTTATTGTTTTATTAGAATTTGGATTAAATCTGAATAGATTGTAAACCTTTTGTTAGACATAAATATCCTTACTCAACTCCATATAAGCAAGATATTTGAGTTAAAAAAATTATGTTAATTAAAATATTAATTGAGTGCCATATAAAAATCTTATAGTTGTACTTTGTTCAGATATTTCAGTTTATTCATCGTTCTTTTCTTATAAAAAAATAGTATCATTACATAAAGAGAAAAAATTTATTACATAAGAGAGTAGACTCAAATTAATAGTTATATTGAAAAAGGAAAAGGTATATAATGTTTTTTTTTTTTTTTTCTGTCAACGTAGTTTTAGCTAGGATATTAATTTATTTATGTATGGTTTGATTTTTTCGATCTGTATAACTTGTGATTTTGTGATATTTGATTTGACAGTATTCCAAATCCAACTTAGAAGTGAAAATCAATTAGTAATCAAACTAAAACTTTCAGTTATGGAATTACATAAAAATAAAGCAATTTATAAAAAAATTATTAGATATTTTTTGCACAAATTTCGATGATTTTGTAATATCAAAATATAATTTGATAAATTAGTATTATTGAAATATTTTTAAAATATTATGTTTCAAATTTATTAAAATAAATAAATTAGTTATTGGGTATTACCGAAATATAAAAAAATCGAGCCGATATCGAACCAAATTATTGAAGTTCTAGAAAAATAATACTGAGATCTAAATAACCAAACCAAAATTTTTGGTTCGATAATTTGTTTGTTTCCCACACATACCCCTAACCAACCTTTGACTAATTTTTTTTATTTTCACATAAATTGACAATTATATCACACCACAGCCTGAAAATCATGCATCTTATGTTTAAAATTTAGATGAAAATTCATTTTTTTCTTTTTGTTTTACTATTTAGCTTTTCTTCACGTATCTTCAGAGAGAGATACCGGCTATATAGTGTTACAATTCTTTTTACATAATTGACTATTATGGTTTGTGTAAATCTTCATATATATATATATATATATATATATATATATATATATAAAGTGTAAAACATTCAATAAACCAAAAAACATGTACTTAATAATTATTATTTTTTGTTCTATTAATTTTTTAAAACATCAAAAGAATTATTATAATTAAAAAATAATTATTCAAAAAATACAAAGATCACCCATAAAAATCAAATAAGTATATATATATATATATATATATATATATATATATATGTGTGTGTGTGTATGTGTGTAATTTAATATAATATATATACGCGTGCTAGGCTGGGTTGACCCAAATCTTTTTAAACTTTTAGTCCCAGTCCGTTTTTAAAATTGGACTTAATTTTTTGTCAAAACCTGATTTATTGTTCAAACCCACCAAAATTACGGACCGTATCAAACCGACCGGACTGATGATCACCCCTACCCCTAGATATATACTCAAATACGTACTCCACACATTATTTTGGAATATAATCAGTAAAATAATTTAATTCACTTGAGTCAACATTTTTAGTTCGATTAATGGGCTCCACTTTGCATACCTGATAATGCATTTGCAAACAAATTAAAGAAATTTTTTCAGTGACTTAACAATTGATAATTGTAGCACAGCATGCATAAAACCCATAAAAGCATGCACGTAGTACTACTCTAATTCTTTCACCACTGGCTTTGAAAATTGAACACCTTATTGCTATACAAATTATTGTATATATGAATCATAAAATACCAGTGTGATCGATCGGCTTTCTTAGGAAGTGTTTGGTATTAATTTTTTTGCTTAATAAATTAATGATACAATTAGTACGATTCAAATTTACTTATCCGCTTCCAGAGAGAATACTATGGGCCAAGGTTGCAGTGCAAATGGCGATCACATGAACTTATTTGTATGGATGAGCGGTGAATTGCTTGCTGTATCGCATTGAGGGCTGATGGTGCGGCTATTCAAACCATATGCAGCATATATTAATTAATGGAGTACCAAAAAATCATCACTTTGATTTGGATGATGATGTATTTTTGGTGGCCACTTCTTCCGCTCGATACAACGCGTAGATCAAGCCTAACAATCAATCTCAACCATTAGATCGATTTGTATATTTATACATTTGGTAGCCACAAAAATTGTGGTTAAATGGACTAATTAACGGTGGATATATATATGGTATTAGCTAGCAGACTTCCAAATCCCAACTACTAGAGTACTTACTTGTGAACGATTCGAGAACTGTCAATCACACGAATAATAATAATAATAATAAAAATAAGAAGACACGATATACTTAGATTTACTCCAGAATAGGACTATGTCTTGTAAAAAGTTTCACTATAATCAGCTCCCAAATCTCTTTATCATATGTGCTCAGTATATAGAGAATATTTATAAGCAACTTAAAACACCATAATTATGGTTTCTGTCTTGCTGTAAAACTATAGCTATTCATGGGCTCAAGCCCAAACCGTCAAACAAAAAACCTAGACCCAAAACGTGTACAAGGCCTGGAATTCCCGCTCACTCACCAGGGAGTGGGACCCCCGTGGTTGTTGGGGTCTACAGATCTGGACTCGTGAAGTATGCACCAACTCTAACAATCTCCCACTTGGTAAATACTTCACACACATGGCAAACTTCCTAGAACTCTGTTTCTTCAAGCCCATCTCAGTAGCACACCACTCAAACTTTGCCAAACGAACTGCCTTAGTCAAGAAATCTACGTTGTTCATTGTTGTATCGAATTTCTCCAAGATTATCACATTCTCTTCAATCTTCTCCCTGATGAAGTGATATTGGATATCAATGTGCTTCGTATGTGAATGAAATACATGATTCTTTGCTAAGAAGACAAAACCTTGACTGTCACATTTCGCTTTCACCGCCTCTTGTTTAAAACCAAGCTCAACACATAACCTTTGAAGCCAAACCACTTCATTTCCAGCATGAGTTATTGCCATATACTCTGCTTCTCTAGATGAAAGAGCAACAACACTTTGCCTCTGGCTTATCTAACTCACCGCCCCACAAAACAGATTGAATACATATCCGCTTGTAGACCTCTTACTGTCAATATCTCTTCCCTAATTAACATCAACCAATCCTACAATATCAAGATTCTTCTCACCTCCTATACCTCCATAACACAATGCAAACTCTTATGTGCCACGACGATACTAAGAACTCTCTTGATTGTAGTCCAGTGTTCTTTCCCAGGATTAGACATATATCTGTTCAATACTCCCATTGCTTGGGCAATATCTGGTCTCGTACACACCATGGTGTACATCAATCTGCCAACCGCACTAGTATACGATACATGCGCCATATCTTCATCTTCTTCCTTTGTCTTCGAAAACTATTATGCAGATAACTTGGTTCCCAAAAGCATGAGAGTCCCTACCGACTTGCTGTCAGCCATGTTAAATTTATTCAAAACTTCTTCAATATACTTATTCTGACTTAGCCATAGTTTTCACTTTTCACGATTCCTCTTTATTTGTATGTCCAAGATAAAGTTTGCCACAGCCATGTCAAACTGCCTTGCTAATGATGCCTTCACAGTGCTAATCATCTTCCTATTATTTATAATCAACGGAATATCAGCAATGTATAAGGTTACAAAGACAAAATTAGCCCATAACCTTTTCATATAGACGCAATGATCAGCATAGCTGCAAGTGAACCCAAGTTGAATGGCATATGTGTCAAACTTCTAGTACCACATCTGTGGTGACTGCTTTAGTCTGTACAAGGACTTTTTAAATTTACAAACTAACTCTTCCTTGCCTTTGCTCACAAAAACTTAAGGATGTTTCAGGTAAATTTCCTCATCCAAGTCCCTATGAAGGAAAGCTGTCATAACATCTAGTTACTCGACCTCTAGATCATAAGCAGCTGCCATGGATAGGACAAATCTGATAGGCATCAACTTTGTTACCGGGGAAAATATCTCACCATAGTCAATTCCCTCTATTTGTGAGTACCCTTTTGCAACTAAACGCGCCTTGTACTTCTCTACCGTTTCATCTAAATTTGTTTTCTTCTTAAAAACCCATTTGCACCCAATTGCTTTCCTATCCCTAGGCAATTTCACAAGACTCCATGTTTCATTCCTGTCCAGTGCTTACATCCCTTTTTTCATAGCATCCTCCCATATATTTGCATCCTTCGAGGTCCTCGCCTCTTTCATTGTGGTAGGATTATTACCAGTAATATTTAAAACATATAATGCGTTGAAAGCACTAAAAGAATACCTAATAGGTGGCCTCCTAAACTATGTGGATCTCCTCATGACTGGCGTGGTCTCCGTCCTCGAACTAGGCTCTAAATCCTCATTCTCCACATCAGAAACATGAATATTGTGCTTAAACCCAACTGACTCAGAATCCGAAGTATCTGGTGCAGTCTGTAGGTTAGTCTCCCACTCTCTATTTCTCGAGCTAAGATCAATCTCAACATGCTTTGGCTATTCTGGTACATCTTGGATAGCCGTCACATCCCTTTAAGTTTCTTTGAACACAATATCTCTGTTGAAAACTGTACTCCTATTTTCTAGATTCTATAACTTGTACCCATTGACCTCATCCTTGTAATGAATGAACTTACACTTCACTTATTTGCTGTTAAAATTACTCATCATTTCTTTTGGCACATGCATATAAGTATCATACCCAAACACCCTAACATCAACCAAACTCGGTTTCTTCTTGAATAGTGCCTCAAACGGTGTCTGATCTTGTAAAGCTAATGTAGATGATCTGTTTTTCAAATAACATGTTGTAGCCGCCGCCTCTGCCCAGATTTTTGGCTCCAAGCTTGCACAACTCAACATACTCCTCGACTTCTCCATGAGTGACCGATTGAGTCTCTCGACCACCCCATTTTGTTGAAGTGTATATGGAGTTGTTATTTGTCTTGCAATGTTGCTTGCCACACAAGATTGCTCAATCTTTTTTGAGCAAAATTTCCCTCCATTATCTGTTCTCAGCACCTTTATTTTTTTTTCCATCTAATTCTCAACCAAAGCTTTAAATTCATAGAACTTATCAAATGCTTCAGCTTCACTCTTGATGAAGTATATCCATGCATACATTGAAAAATCATCAAAGAAAGAGACATAATACCTTGATTTTCCAAAAGATTTAACCAAAACTGGCCCAAACACATCACTATGTATCAAACCCAAAATAGCCTTCGCCCTCGTGCCAGTGGACTGAAAACTCACCAGGTTCTGTTTGTTATGTAGACAATGCTCACAGAAACCGAATCTCATGGAGTAATCTGAGACTCCTTTCACCATCTGCTTCGACGATAAAGTAGATAATCCCATTTCACCAATGCCCAAGCCTTTGATGCCACAACAAAGAGGACTTCGCCTCATAACCTGTGGCCTCCTCAAAGATAAAGCCCCCACTGTACTGACTTTGTATTGTACTGTAATGATCCATCCCGGGTTGGCCACCCTCGAGACGGTGTTGTCACATTTTGAAAATCCCAGCACGACACATATATGCAACAAGAAAAATAACGCCAATAGAAATTTTTACATCAATCCTCAACCCTAAACATGGGAGATACATCATTCTGATCTTGACTTAAACATTATATACAATGTAAAATGCATGAATATTTACAAATAAAATTTTAAATTATTTTCTCATTAGTCTGAGGATATGGACACGTACGTGGCTTACAGATTATGATTTAATCTGAATCTCATCTCACCAAACTATCTGTCCTGCCTGTTACCTGAAATCATTGTACAATGAGAGATGAGCTTCACAAGCTCAGTGAATTAAATTTACTAGAAGTATTCAATTTGTATAAATAGTCTTTTAATATTTAATCATTTATATCTCATATAACTTGATAATAGCATTCTACTATCACTACACATATCATAAGTCCCAGATGCAATGCATGAATTATTATTAGGGAACGTCTTTCCACATGTCGACATGTTTTTATCTTAGACCGGCCCCCTCCCGGTTCTTTTATTTCATGCATATGCATATGAACAATGATATGAAATATGCATATGAACAATAATATAAAAACAAACATGTATTAAGACATTTAATTTAGCTATGCTTTTTGTTAAATTATTATTTGATCAATTTCACTAATTTCTTCTCCTCATATATCACATCAATTTATCAACCATAGCTCGTCAAGATCCACTAAATTTCCTCTCCTCATAAATCATGTCAAATCATCAACCATAGCTCATCATGAATTTCCCTTATTGCTTTTATTATTAAATCGACTCATTATTCCTCATTATTCCAATAATATTATTTCTCATAAAATAATTCTCTACACATTCACTATTCCTATCATACTTATCAAACAACTTTCATCTATCACCAAATCATAAGTTAATGATTTATTCTAATATTATCATTATATATTTCATATTTATCTTGATTACTTTAAGTAAATCTAACTCACCACGTAGCACTTAGAGCTACTCGTGGATCACCTCCTTGCCTTTCCTACTCCTCTCAGTAATTTCTTCCGGTTGCTGATCGTCAACACCTAACATAATATTTATATTAAAATTTCTAATTTATTCTTCAATTCTTCTATTATTCACATCTTTTGAAAATTCCCACTTTGAATTCCGGGAAATTTCATGTATACTAGATTTCAAAAATAAAACTCATGTTATTACCTTATGTTTTTCTTAGAGCTTCCCGTGGTTCTCTATAAAATTCTCAAAAGTTATATATATATAATCCTTTGTCCTTCTAGACGAATTTTTTTTTATACCACAACGTGTACGTTTTTTTTTTCAAAAGAATTATTTTATTTAATAATAAATATTTTACATATACATTATTTTAATTCCATGTCATATTTATCAAATTACTTCTTTACCCATACTTTAAGAACACGGGTATTACAATTCTACCCCACCTTATAAAAATTTCTTCCTTGAAATTTCTTGACATAATCAAGAAAGTAATTGTGAATAATATTTCTTCATAGTTGTCTCATGTTCTCACGTAATCTTTTCAACATATTTATTCCGTCACAGAACTTGAACCAATTGACTTACTTTATTACACAAGACTTGTTCCTTTTTGTCTAAAATTCTCACTGGTATTTGTATAAAAGTCAAATCTTCCTAAATTTCTATAGCTTGGCTCGAAATATTATGAGACTCATCATGTAAGCACTTTCACAAAAGTGAAACGTGGAATACATTATGTCATTGCTTCAACTTTGGAGGCTAATACAGGCTATTCACAACTAGCCCAACTTTCTCAATAACCTTATAGGGTCCCACTAACCTCAGACTCAACTTTCCTTTCTTTTTTATCCTTAATACACTTTTTCATGGAGATATTTTTAATTACACCCAATCACCTATTTGAAATTCAAGAGGTCTTCTTCTATTATCAATATAGCTATTCAGTCTACTCAGTGCTACTTTACAATTCTGTCTAACCAGTTTGATCATCTCAATTGTTAACTCAATAATTGATGGACCAAATATATTTCTCTCTCCCACTTCTTCCCAACATACTGGAGTTTTTCACCTTCTACCCATCTGTTGAGGATGAAAAGCAATATTAAATTGTAACTACGTACCCGTGGCTTTCTAAAAGCCTCTCCAAAATCAAGATGTAACTCTAGCATCTCTATTTGACACTTTACTCAATAGTATTCCATAAAACCTTACAATCTTAGCTACATGCAGTTTAGCCAACTTTATAGGACTCCAATTTGTTTTAGTTGGAAGAAAATGAGACGACTTAGAAAGTCTATCTACTATCACTTACACTATATCGTGACCTCTCTGGGTATGGAAAAATCCAAAACTAAAATCTATGCTCATATTTTTCTATGGTCATTCGAGCACATGAAGAGGCTGTAGTAAGTCTCCTGGGTGTTTGTTCTTTGACTTCACTTGCTGACAAACCAAACAACTAGAAATATATTCAGCTACATCCCTCATCAACCCTGACCACTAGAAATTCTATCTCAACCCTATATACATCTTATTGTTACTCGAGTGTATCGAATACACATCATCATGTACCTCTCTCAATATCTTCTTTCTCAACTCTGCATCATTGGGAACACAAATCCATGTTCCAATACCAAAATATCCCTATTTTAAATTTTGAACTTATATTGCTTTCTAGTAAGTACTCAATGCTTAATATTTTCTATCTCTTCATCTCTACCTTACATCTCTAAAACATTTTACTATGGATGACTGTATAATCATATTCATTAACCATTATCCTCGATCACTGATATTCAACTTCATTCTTATATCTCATAAATCTATCATCAATTTCACATCAAGACTCCCAATAGCAGTTAACCTTCTTGTAGACTTTCTACTCAATGCATCAGCTATCACCTTCGCATTTTCTAGATGATGGTGAATTGTACAATCATAGTCACTAATCAACTCCATCTACCATCTTTGCCTCAAATTGAACTCTCTCTCAGTAGGTAAGTATACCAAACTCTTATGATCAATGAATATCTCACAAGTGGCTCCATACAGATGATGTCTCAAATCTTTAAAGTAAACATTATGGTAGTCAACTCTAAGTCATGGGTAGGGTAATTTCTCTAATTATTCCTCAATTGACTAGAAGCACAAGCCATTACCTTCTCATGTTGCATAAACACATATCCCGACTCTTGATGGGATGCATCACTATACACTACAAATTCTTCATCACCAAAAGGAAGCACCAATACTAGAACTATAATTAATTTCTCTTTTAGAAATTGGAAACTTTTCTCACACTCCTAGACCATACAAATCTCACATCTTTCCTGGTCAATCTAGTCAACAGTATTACAATAATAGAAAAAATTCTGAAAGAATCTTCTATAATGAGTAGCTAACCCTAAGAAGATTCTAAACTTAGTCACATTAGTTGGTCTCTCCCAACTCAACATTGCCTCCACCATTTGTAGATCAACTGTTATGTCATCTCCAGATATTACATGTTCCAAGAAGGTCATTTCATTCAGCCAAAATTCACATTTAGAAAATTATAGCATACAATCTCTCTCTTCAAAATCTCCAACACGATTTCTAAATGTTTTGCATGCTCTTCCTTAGTCGTAGAATACACCAAGATGTTACCAATGAACACAACCACAAGATTATCAAGAAATGGTTTAGATATTTTATTCATCAAGTCCATGAATGTTTATAGAACATTAATCAATCCAAATAACATCACAAGAAGCCTATGACTATAACATGTCCTAGCAGCAGTCTTCGGTACGTCTCCCTTCTCTATCCTCAATTGGTGATAACCTAATCTCAGGTCTATTTTTGCAAATACCCTTACTCCATATAACTTTTCAAATAAATCGACTATCCTGGGTAAAGGATATTTGTTCTTAATGGTTTTCATATTCAACTATTTGTAGTCTATACACAATCTCATCGTTCTATCTTTCTTCTTCACAAACACTACGTGGGCTTCTCATGACAATACACTAAATCAAATAAATTTTTTACCTAACAACTCTTGAACTTTCAACTCTCTTAACTCAGTGGGTGTCACTCTGTAGGGCGCTATAGATATATATGATGAACCTGGTATCACATCAATAGATAATTTAATCTCTCTACTGGGAGACAACTAGGCAACTCATCAAGAAATATATTAGAATAATCTTTCACTACTAAGATTTATTCTAACTTCCTATTTTCCTTTTTAGAATCCATTATGTATGCCAAATACTCCTCACAACCTTTCTTCAAGCATCTTCTAGTGGTCAGAGCAAAAATATGACAATTTACAAGTATCTTGAGTTTTTCCTTGAAAGTTAAACTCTTCCTATCCAGGTATCTTGAACATTAAATTTTCCTTAAAACAGTTAATCATATTCAAAGAAAACAAATCAATTTCAAACTCTCTATCATTAATGCGAATCACACAACCCTTGTAAATATTTATGATTATCACTCTATCTCTAGTGAGAACTTCAACAATAATATTATGCATCAAAGTACTAATACATACTTTAATAGACTTCATATGAATACTGGATGCAAAAGAATGGGTTGCACCAAGATCAACCAACATTGATAAGTCCACCTTTTCTAAATACAAAGCACTTCAAATTAGGACAATTCTAGGATAAATATCTTATCTAAATACATCTATAACAAACTTTTGTCTCTCGATCATACATTAGATTACCACTTCCCCTTGGTGACATACTTACTTCCCCTGCCATGACTCTCAGTTCCCATAACCTGTCTCACAAATCTAGGGGTCCCACCAGTATTATTTTGAGCTACAATAAATAAAAAGATCTTGCTTGCCTCTGACTCCTTACTACAGTTCCTTGTGACAAGGAACACCTCCTCTGGGTGGTCTCTCACCCTGCACACTCATGCTAGTACCATCTCTGGGTTCCTTAAATCTAGACCTCTTCCTACCTCTAAATTTCATCACATCCTTCTCAATCTGAAGTGCTATTTTCGCCAACATAACATAATTCATATGCCTCGTGTAAGATAGTTTCGATCAAATCTTAAAACATTGTTCATCTTTGAACTTCTTACACTTCTTCTCTTCTAGGTCTACCATTTTCGGTACAACCATTGACAAGACCACAAATCTGCTATCATACTGAGTTATAGTCAATACATTTTCCTCAAATAAATAAGATCACTTTCTTGTTGGGCTCTAAAGGTCTAAGGAAAGTATTTATCAAGGAAAACCTCCTTAAACCTATTCCAGGTTAAGGGTCTATCAACATATGCACTTACTCTAGGAAGAGTATCCTCCCACCATTCCAAAATTTCTCCTTCTAACTCAAACGAAGCAAAGTAAACCATCTGCCTATCAATTACTGGTAAAATACCAAATAATCTCTCTACATGTTTCTCCCAAAATGCAGGCTTAAAAGGATTCATAGATCCTTTAAACAATAAGGCATTCGACTTAATATATCTAACAAAATAATCTCCCTGCATCTCATGCATAAACTCACCTTTTCGCTTTTTAACGTTTACCATTTCTGGATTTACAACAACCTTAAACACTGCTCTAGCTTGTTTATCAAGTCTATGCTATAGACTATCAACTCTATCATTTGTTACTTTCATTTTCTTAAGAGCATGTGTAAGAGCTTATCTTGCATCATCTATTTTAACTTCAGATTCTCTCACACCTTTACTAATATCAATTATACTGTCAACACGTTCCCTTTTAAGAACCATAGATTTAGACTCAACCTCGACTTATCAAAATATTGGGCGCTTATGACACCTTCTCAAATCAATAACTCTAACTCTAGCTCTAGCACGTCCACGTGTCATCCTCATACTATTCATTAGAATATAATTTGTTTTAATCTTTCTCTTTCTTGTTTTTATGCAGTCTACAGAATCACAAAACCTAATGCTTTGATACCAAAATTGTAATGACCCATCCCGGGTTGGGCACCCCTGAGAAGGTGTTGTCACATCTTGAAAATCCCAGCACGACACATATATGCAACAAGAAAAATAACGCCTACAAATTTTTTTTCATCAATCCTCAACCCTCAACAGGGGAGATACATCATTCTGATCCTAATTTAAACATTATATACAACGTAAAATGCATGAATATTTACAAATAAAATTTTAAATTATTTTCTCAATAGTCTGATGATGTGGAGACGTACGTGGTTTATAGATAATGATTTCATCTGAATCTCAACTCACCAAACTATTTGTCCTGCCTGTTACCTGAAATCATTGTACAATGAGGGATAAGCTTCACAAGCTCAGTGAATTAAATTTACTAGAAGTATTCAACTTGTATAAATAGTTTTTTAATATTTAATCATTTATATCTCATATAACTTGATAATAGCATTCTACTATCACTACACATATCATAAGTCTCATTCTATATCAATCTCTTATTCTTATATATTTGTTCACCTTAAGACCATCAATCATCTCATAATTACTTCATTATGAGGTTCACAGCATATAATCTACCATTTAGATAGTTCTTATCATATCATACTTCTGTGTTTCTTTATCACTATAACTGTCAACAAACAACACTTCAACATTTCAGTAATACAATCAATATTTAAAACAGATGCAATGCATGAATTATTATTAGGAAACATCTTCCCACATGTCGATATGTTTTTATCTTAGACCGGCCTCCTCCAAGTTCTTTTATTTCCAACATATACCGGCTATCACAGTTTTTCATTTAGACCGACCCCCTTCCGATTCTTTTATTTCATGCATATGCATATGAACAATAATATAAAAACAAGCATGTATTCAGACATTTAATTTAGCTATCCAGCTTTTTCTCAAATTATTATTTGATCAATTTTACTAATTTTTTCTCCTCATATATCACATCAATTTATCAACCATAGCTCGTCAAGATCCACTAAATTTCCTCTTCTCATAAATCATATCAAATCATCAACCATAGCTCATCAAGAATTTCTTTTATCACTTTTATTATTAAATCGACTCATTATTCTAATAATATTATTTCTCATAAAATAATTCTTTACACATCCACTATTCCTATCATATCTATCGACCAACTTTCATCTATCAACAAATCATAAGTTAACGATTTATTCTAATATTATCACTATATATTTCATATTTATCTTGATTACTTTAAGTAAATCTAACTCATCACGTAGAACTTAGAGTTACCCGTGGATCATCTCCTTGCCTTTTCTGTTCCTCTCAGCAATTTTCCCTGGTTGCTGATAGTCAACACTTGATATAATATTTATATTTATATTAAAATTTCTAATTTATCCTTCAATTCTTCCATATTTCACATCCTTTGAAAATTCTCACTTTGAATTCCGGGAAATTTCATGTATGCTAGATTTCAAAAATAAAACTCATGTTATTACCTTATGTTTTTCTTAGAGCTTCCCGTGGTTCTCTATAAAATTCTCCCGTAAACCCCTTCAAAATTTTGCTCTTTCAACCTTTCGTTCGCTCCCCAAGTGTTTAAAGAAATAGAGTAACTGAATCGTAGTTGAAGGAAAACCAAACAGATAAGTAATAAACTAAATTTATAATATATATATATATATATATATATATATATATATATATATATATATATATATATATGCTAAAGTTAAGTCTCAGCACTTCCTCCCTTATATTGTTGCCATGAATAGGTAGTGCTGCCTTACATGCAGCACTACAAACTTCTTTTGGCAATAGGTGTTGCCACATGTTGCCACATTTTCTTCTTTTTTTTTAAACCAAAACTTTTTTTTTCTTTTTCTTTTGTCCTTTGTCCTTCCGGACGATTTTTTTTATGCCACCACGCGTCAGTTTTTTTTTTCATATTTTTAAATTACTTCTTTACCCATACTTTAAGAACATGGGTATTACATATACTTCCTGGGAAATTGTACAATGTACTATACCAAATACCTCATGCGATTACTAGCGATCCATAAGTCATCTTGCATGAATTTTTTTCATAGCTGAAACTCACTCCCCCGTCCATCATCTTGCTGACTAACACCAAGTTCCTGTTGAGACCCGAAATATGCATCACACCTGGAAGTGTCCTGACCGTCCCATCATTCATATTCACCTTCCCACCACCAATAATTTTCACCGGAGATATCTCCCAATAAAACATTTACCCCATCAAAGGTTTCATACTCACGAAATTGGTCTTTGTGAGGTATCTTGTGAAAGGATGCGTCTGCGTCAATTATCTAGACACTTCGATTTGATTGAGCCAAATAGGACGCCATATATAAGTCACTAGTATCATAATCTTGGTTCTTGTTTCTTAAAGTTGATATTTCTCATGTTCATTTTTCAGGGTTCACACTTTTACTTCTGCAATCCTTCTTCAGATGCCCGGGCTTCCTGCACTTCAACCCAGATTTATCCCTATTTTTCGATCTTCCCCTGCACTTGGATTTATCACCAAAGTTCTTGTAGTCTCTATCATTGGTTCACCCTATCACAGATAAAGCCTCATTCAATGATTTCTCTGTACCCTACCGCCTAATCTCCTCAAACATTAAAACCGCCACCACACTCTTAAGGAACAGATCAGTCGTACCACTACTAATCGCAACTATCAAATTATCCCACGAATCAGGTAGTGAATAGAGCATTGTAATAGCCTTATTTTCATCTGTCATATCAACATTGATGGACAATAATTGACCTATCAAAGTGTTGAACTCATGTAGCTGAGTAGAGAAAGAATCGCCATCAGCCATTCGAAAATTGTACAACTTCTTCCGCAGAAACAGTTTGTTTACCAGAGATTTACTCTGATAAAGGCTTTGAAGCTTCCTCCAAAGTTCTTTTGATGTCTTCTCTCCAAAAAAGTTTATCAGGACAGAATCAGCTATGCAAATATTTTTTGACTTCCGACTGAGCTTCTCCCACTTCATGATCGCCGCTGAAGATGACGCCGAAACCACCTCTGCCATGAACACTGCCATCATGCTCGTCGTACTCTTCAGTTTCTCATCAACTATCACCGTCCTTAGGTCTTTATCCACGAGTAAATCATCCATCTTAAGTTTCCACAACTCAAAGCTCTTCATTCCAAACTTTTTGATTTCAATTTGTGATCCAATCGACATCTCTGATCATTAATCCTCAAACACAAGGCTTTGATACTAAATGAACGATTCGAGACCTGTCAATCAAGCAAATAATGAAAATAAACAGAAAGAAAATAATAAGACATGATATACCCAAGTTCACGCCAGAATCAGGCTACGTCCTGTAAGAAGTTTCATTATAATCAGCCTCCCAAAAACATACTAGAGATTTGGGAGGCGGATTATAGTGAAAATTCTTGCAGGACGTAACCCTTATCTAATGTGAACCTAGCTATATCGTGTCTTATTATTTTCTTTCTGCTTATTTTTATTATTCGTGTGATTGACAGGTCTCAAATCGTTTAGCTTAGTCATACCAAAACTCAATGCAGACTTCAATATGTGGACCTCCGCTATACAGATCATAGTATGTTATTTGTATTCACTTCATCCAGTAAAGAAAAAAAAATAGTAGTAATAACTTTTACAAATTTAGAATGTTCATTTTTTTTTTTACATTAAGAGTGATGGATCCAACCTGAATTCTTATATAGAGAATTCAAAAAAAAAAAAATTTGTGGTGTGAGGTTATTTTCCTTCGTCAATTGGATGATGACACTTGACATTTTTAATGAGAAAAAAGGGTAAACCCACAATTCAAATGCACCAACCAATCAGAAAGTTACATGTGGCTAGGGAAAATGGTAACTTCACCTATGAACCTTAGCTAAATGAAAACCATAACAAGGTAAGAATCCTAATTATTGTAGAATAAGTCACTCTCCACACCTTTCTTAATTGGACTCTATTTTAAAGCACTATATAAAAGGGGCTCCTATCACTTCATAGGTACATCTCATAATCTCTCTAAGCCCTCTCAATACACTAATTCCTTCTATAGAGTACTGACTTAAGCATTGGAGAGTTCCCCCAAAGAACCCAACCTCGGGTGACTTTTTAAATTGCGTGTTCTAGTATGTCCAGGTGTTCGCAGTGCTCGCAAAATTGACCATCAAGTTTCTGGAATCAACAGATTAGCGACATTTTTGTGAAATCACAAAAAAAGAACTCATATGTTAGACGATGTCGACCATAAGCAAAACTAAGAAAGTTATCACTGGCGTTGTTGTCGCCGTCGACGCTGTAGCTCAGGCTAGAACTGTCCTCAGTTTGCACCTTGAAAACTGAAATCCAGATTTTCCCCCAATTCGAGAGGTCGCTGAAAGCAACAAAGACCTATTTGCAGGGGAATAGTGCAACTATTGCTTCGAAACACACCCTGTCACATCGCAACAATCTTGATCGAAGAATTCTACACACTAAAGGAACAGCTTTACCCGGATGCTATAATTAGGAAAGGATAGTTTAATGAAGTAACTCAGTAAGTGGAAAATCTGGTAGTATTGGGTTGGAAACCTAATTCAAGAGAACAGACCTCAAGAATCATGATGAGAAAGCCCTCGACAGTCAAGGCACACAAGGAGTGAATCAGAAAGATGACCTCAAAGTCCTAATCAAAGCCGTCATGCTACTGAATTTGAAATAGGATCTTCTTCCCGATGTGGAGAAGACCATTCCTTGAATTCAAGAGACAACACTGAGCTAGATAGAAAGCTCTAGGAGATTGAAAAACACATAGAGGATAAGTTCAAAAGCAAGGGGACAAATTAATAGTAATGTGCCCTATAAGCAAATAGCATCAATGTCTAGGCATATTACTTGTAATTGATCTTATTCATTTATTGAAAAATTTATTAATTATTGCAATAATAATATTTATCATGTTTTAATTCCAATAGTTAAATGTGTTTACTTGATAAAAGCCCATAGAATAGAAGCAATGAAAAGAAGCACCATGATAAGATCATGCTTATGAGATGTACTTCCTTAAGATTTATTCTTAAATGTTCCTAATCATAGAGTCACTAAGAATAGAGTTAGTGACTCTGGAGAGATTAGTACATACTATGTTTCCTCAAGGAATTGAGGGTGATTGATTTTATGGTCATTAGTGTATAAGATACTAAAAGAGGTTATGTAGGTGCTTGTTGAGAACATGTACACCAAACTGACTTGATATAAACAATTCCGAATTGAAATTTTACTGGCTGTCAGTAGGAGTTCTTATGTTGTAGTTATGCGTGTGATCCTTAGAATTAAGGCACCATGGATACATTTTGTATAGGCCACCATGCTTTCATGCTACTTAAAAGTGGTTCTAATCATGGACCACATAAAGGTAGTAATTAGGTAAGATCACTTATGCATGGAGGTATATGACTGTACAATAGAGGATCCGTCACACTAAGTAAAAGAGAGAAAATTTGATATGTGATCTGATTAAGTCATAATTTGGAAATTTCTTGGCCAAAGTGGGGTGAAAATTAAAAAAAAAAGAAGAGTTTTTAATTTCACAATTTAAGTTATGGACTTGAGATTGAGATTCATATGATTAAATAATTAAGTTTTGACAGTAATTCCATACCTTAGGTTAATAAGGGGCATTGCATAATGGAATGATTGAATTGTATGGTATCTGACAACAGAAAGGTTCATATAAATTCATATTGTCTAGGTAATCATGATATACTGCTAGGTGTCATTTATGATTTGTAGAAGTTATGATAATTAATTGTAATTAATTAATTTCCATTAAAGGTGGAATTAAAAGGAGTTTTATTTCAAACTAATTATAAGAAGTTTTAATTAATTGGACGGTATCCAATTGAATTGATGTGTAAAAGTTACAAGCTACTGCCAATGCAATATTGAACCTATAGGGTGACACACAATAGAAAAATTGTAAGAATAGAGAAATTAAGGGGCTAATGGAGAGATTTCTATGAATTAAATTAAACTAGAAATTTAATTATAATTCTAAAAATCCTAGAGCCTTTAGGAGTAAAGGTTCTATATAAATTGGACTTTTATTTGATGAAAACCCTAATGATCAGAATTTTAATTTTGAGATCAGATCTTAAGCTCTCGCTCGACAAGACAAAAATCGAAAATCTTAAGAGCTAGCACTCTATAATTTTCGGTCATATTTGATTGGACATCTCTAGTTCTTATTGCTCGTATGGATATGCTTAGAGACCGAACTCTTTATTGGCTCATGAACTCGTCTCCAAATTTTCAACAAAATCTCCATTGAGTAAAAGTATAAATCTATAACCTTGTATGGCGAATGATTTCTAATCCTAATGAATCCTATAGAATTTCTTAGGTGAAGTTTATTGGCATGAAAAAAATTAAATTTCTATTGCGTTTCTCTTATCGCTAGACTTACGCGAATGTCTTAGATGAATTCGATTTCCAAGATCTGCCTTTTATGCAGGACATATTCGACACCTCACTACCTCAAAATTTCAAGATGTCACTTGTAAAACCATACGATGACACCTTAAACCCTATAGACCATTTACAGATCTACAAGACAACGTGGCTCCTTCACCAACACCCAAAAGCGGTGATGTGTCGAGCGTTCCTGTTAACGCTAGAGAAAGCTTCCAGTACTTGGTATTCTCACTTGAAGTCGGGGAGTATCTATAATGACCCATCCCGAGTTGGCCACCCCCGAGATGGTGTTGGCACATTTTGAAAATCTTAGTACGACACATATATGCAACAATAAAAATATACCAACTTGCAATTATTTACATCAATCCTCAACCCTCAACAGGGAAGATACATCATTCAGATCTTGACTTAAACATTATATAAAACATAATATGCATGAATATTTACAAACAAATCTTTATTTTTTTCCATTAGTCTGAGGATGTGAATCACGTGGCTTACAGATAATGACTTCGTCTGAATCTCAACTCCATACTATCTGTCCTGCCTGCTACCTGAAATCATTGTACACTGAGGAGTGAGCTTCATAAGCTCAATGAATTAAACTTAAGTAGTCTTCCAATATTCATTCATCTATATCTTATATATTTTGATAATAACATTCTATTATCCCTACTCATATAAATTCCCCATCCTTTGTAAATCTCTTCTTTTTATATAATTAATCATCATTTTGAGACTATCAATTCTATCTCATAATTACCTCATTATGATGTTCACAGCATATAATGAGTCACCTAGATAATTCTAATAATTTCATATTTCCATATTTCTTCTCAGCATAATTGTCTTTCTGTGTGACTCATCCATCTATCAATAAATTTGCAGTCATGAATAGAACTTTAGCATCTCGAGTAATAACAATCAATATTTAAGCAAATGCAGTGCATGAATTTAAATGTTGTTATTATTGGGAACGTCTTCCCGCATGTCGACATGTTTTTATCTTAGAACGGCTGCCTTCTCGGTTCTTTCATTCTCATTTAGACCGGCTGCCTTCCCGGTTCTTTTATTTTCATTTATATGCATATGAATAATGATATGAAATATGCATATGAACAATAATATAGAAACAAGTATGACTTCAAACATTCAAATTAGCTATCATGATTATTCTCAAATTATAATTTGAAAAATTCCACTAAATTCCTCTCCTCATAAATAACATCAAATCATCAACCATAGCTCATCAAGAATTTCACTTATCACCTTTATTATTAAATTGACTCATTATTCCAATAATATTATTTCTCATAAAATAATTCTCTACACATCCATTATTCTGAACATACCTAGCAACCAACTTTCATCTATCACCAAATCATAAGTTAATGATTTATTCGAATACTATCACTATATATTTCATATTTATCTTGATTACTTAAATAAATCTAACTCACCATGTAGCACTTAAAGCTACTCATGGATCACCTCCTTGCCTTTCCTGTTCCTTTCAGTAATTTCCCCCGGTTTTTGATCGTCAACACCAAACATACTATTTATATTAAAATTTTAATTTATTCTTCAATTTCTCTATAATTCACATCCTTTGAAAATTTTCACTTTGAAATTCGGGAATTTAATGTATGCTAAATTTCAAAAATAAACTTCACGTTATTACCTTCTGTTTTTCTTAGAGGTTCTCGTGACTCTCTATACAATTCTCCTGTAAACCCCTTCAAAATTTTACTCTTTCAATTTTCTTTCAGTCCCCAAGTGTCTAAAGAAATAGAATAGTTTGAATTGAGGAAAAGAGAAAACCAAACAGGATTTGGCAAGTAATGAATAAATAAAAGAAAAACTATATATATATATGCACAATGCATGCAAAGGCTACACTTGGGCGTCCAGGTGTAGCCACCTCTTTTTTTTCCTTCTTATCATTCCAGCGACGCATTTTTTTCTTTTCTTTTTCGTTGTATCCATACCATCACGCATCCAGTTTTTTTTCAAAAGAATTATTTTATTCAAATAATAAATCTTTCACGTATATATTATTTTATTTTAATTCTATATCATATCTATCCAGTTACTTTTTTACCCATACTTTAAGAACACAGGTATTACAGTTCTACCCACCTTATAAAAATTTCATCCCCGAAATTTCCTTACCTAACTCAAGAACAATTGTGAATAATATTTCTTCATAGTTGCCTCATGCTCTCACGTAATCTTTTCAACATATTTATTCCGTCACGGAACTTGAATTAATGGAATTACTTTATTACACAAGACTTGTTCTTTTCTATCTAAATTTCTCATTGGTACTTGTATAAAAGTCAAACCTTCCTGAATTTCTACAGCTTGGGTCGAAATATTATGAGATTCATCATGTAAACACTTTCTCAAAAGTGAAACATGAAATATATTGTGTAACTGCTTCAACTTTGGAGACAATTCCAGGTTATACACGACTAATGCAACTTTCTCAACAACCTCATAGGGTCTTACATATCTCGTACTCAACTTTCCTTTCCAGTTTAAATCTTAATACGCCTTTTCGTGGAGATATTTTTAATTACACCCAATCACCTACTTAAAATTCAAGAGGTCTTCTCCTATTATCAGCATAGCTATTCGGTCTACTCTGTGCTACTTTACGATTCTCTCTAACCAGTTTGATCCTCTCAGTTGTTAATTCAATAATTTATGGACCAAATGTATTACTATCTCCTATTTCTTCCCAACATATTGGAGTTCTATACCTCATACCATACAATGTCTCAATTGGTTCCATTCCATTACTAAATTGATGTTGATTATTATAAGCAGATTTCATCAATGACAAGTAAGCATCCCAACTTATTGAGAAACTCATCATATTTGCCCTTAACATATCTTCTAGTGCTCTAATAATCCTTTTTGTTTGCTCAACTGTTTGAGGATGAAAAGTTGTAAGAAACTGCAACTGTGTACACATAGTTTTCTGAAAGCCTCTCTAAAACCAAGATGTAAATCTAGTATCTTTAAATGACACTATGCTTAATAGTACTCCATACCAATTCACAATCTCAGCTACATACAGTTTAGCCAACTTTTTAGGATTCCAATTAGTTTTAATTGGAAGAAAATGGAATGACTTAAAAAGTTTATCTACTATCACTTACACTGTATTGTAACCCCTCTGGGTATGGGAAAATTCAGAAACAAAATCCATACTCTCATTTTTTTATGGTCATTCAAATACATGAAGAGGCTGTAGTAAGTCTCCCGGATGTTTATGCTATGACTTCACTTGCTGACAAACCAAATATTTAGAAATATATTCAGCTATATCCCTCTTTAATCCTGACCATTATAAATTTTGTCTCAATCCTCTATACATCTTATTGTTACTCGGGTGCATCGAATATACATCATCATGTACCTCTCTCAATATCTTTGTTGGAAATCACCTTGACAAGATGTCCAAGTGGTGATCTTCCAAACACCCAAGTCTAGAATGACTTGTAAAAAGAAATACAACAATTGAAAGTAAGAAAGAAAAGAAGACAAACAATTCGTTATCGAGGTTCAACAATAGCCTACATCTCCGTGAGTTCCTCTGAACTCTCTGCACTAAATCAATGGTTCTTTACAATAACAGCAACCCTCTTCAAGAAACCTCAAGTTCTTGAAGAAACCAAAAAGAGAAGAAAGAAGATGATAAGAACTATTACAATGCTCTCTATCTATACTACTCTCTCTTCTTTACAACCAGCCTCTCTACAATGAGTCCCTTTTGTGTTTTGTGTCTTTACACTCTCACACAATTCTTTCTTGTATTGTGTTTTGTCACTCTTTAAAATTGATCTCAAAGTATGTCACAAACTTTTGTTGAGAATGAAGCTAGGTGACCCTTTATATAGTGCACCAACTTCTTGTCTAATCTTGAGAGTCAATCTCCACCCTTAGATCTTGATGACCACTTAACCATGACCCTCCATCAATTCTAAGTGGTACTGTGTGTTTTAACCTTGCATCCACGCACCTAAGAAGAGGCTTAAACAAGCTATCCATGTGTGCATCAGTATGCCTAGTGCTGCGACACTGAACAAGGGGCGGTGCGGCACTAGGCAAAGCACCCATTTCACCACTTGCTGGGTGCTGGTGAAGGAGTGGTGCAGCGCTACCCTCCATTAAACTACCTTCTTGTTGGGTGGTGCTGCGTTGGTGAAGGAGTGGTGTGACACACACTGATGCTGCCCTTCACACAGCTGTGCGCACTCCTTTGCCTTGCTGAATAGGGGTGTGCACACACACCCAAAGTGATGCACACACATGTGTGCACTCCTTTAACATGCTGAAATTTAATCTTCCAACCTTAGTTTAGACTTTAACCATCTTTGAACCATGTTTAAACCTTAGACAAATACAAACAATCTTTTTTCTCAACTCCGCATCATTGGGAACACAAATCCTATGTTCCAATACCAAAATAGCTCATTTCAAATTTTGAACTCATACTGTTTTCTAGTAAGCAGCCAATGCTTAATCTTTTTTTATCTCTTTATCTCTATCTTGCATCTCTAACAAACATTTTACTATAGATGACTGTACAACCATATTTGTTAACAATGATCCTCTATTACTGATATTCAACTTCATTCTTATCTCTCTTAATCTATCATCAATTAAACACTATGACTTTCAATAGCAGTCAATATTCTTGTAGATTTTCTACTCAATGCATCAGCTACCACCTTTGTCTTTTCTAGATGATAGTGAATTGTACAGTCATAATCACTAATCAACTCCATCTACCATCTTTTCCTCAAATACCACTCTCTCTGGGTAGGTAAGTATGTCAAACTCTTATGATCAATGAATATCTCACAAGTGGCTTCATATAGATGATGTCTCAAATCTTTAAAGTAATCACTATGGCAGCCAACTCTAAGCTATGGGTAGGGTAATTTCTATCATGATTCTTCAATTTTCTAGAAGCACATGCCATTACCTTCTCATGTTACATCAACACACATCCCAACTCTTGATGGGATGCATCACTATATACTACAAATCCTTCATCACCAAAAGGAAGCACCTATACTGGAGCTGTAATCAATTTCGCCTTTAGTAATTGAAAACTTTTCTCACACTCCCCACACCATACAAATCTCACCTCTTTCCTGGTCAGTCTAGTGAACAATACTACAATAATAGAAAAATTATGAAAGGATCTTCTATAATAACCAGCTAACCCCAAGATGATTATAATCTCAGTCATATTAGTCGGTCTCTCCCAACTTAATATTGCCTCTACCTTTTATGAATCAACTGTTATGTCATCTCTAGATATTACATGCCCCAAGAAAGTTATTCCATCCAGCCAAAATTCACATTTGGAAAATTATAACATACAATCTCTCTTTCCACAAAATCTCTAACACAATTTCTAAATATTTTTCATGTTCTTCGTTAGTCTTAGAATACACCAAGATGTCATTAATGAACACAACCACAAAACTATCAAGAAATAGTTTAAACATTTTATTCATCAAGTTCATGAATGTTGCTGGAGCATTAGTCAATCCAAATGGAATCACAAAAAATTTATGACCATAATGTGTCCAAAAAGCAATCTTAGGCACGTCTCACTCCTTTATCCTTAACTGGTGATAACTTGATCTCAAGTTTATCTTAGAAAACACTCTCACTCCCTGCAATAGTTCAAACAAATCATCTATCCTTGAAAAAAGATAATTTTTCTTAATGCTTTTTTTATTCAACTGTCTGAAATCTATACACAACCTTATCATTCCATCTTTCTTCTTTACAAATAATACAGAGGCTCCCCATGATGACACACTTGGTTGAATAAATTATTTGTCTAACAATTCTTAAAGTTGAACCTTCAGTTCTTCCAATTCAACAGGTCTTATTCTGTAGAGTGCTATTGAAATAGGTTCAGAAGCCAGAATCACATCCATAAAAAAAAATTCAATCTCTCTACTATGAGGTAAATTAGACAGCTCATCAAGAAATACATTAGAATAATCTTTCACCACTAAAATTTCTTCTAACTTCCCATTTTCCTTTTTAGAATCCATTATGTGTGTCAAATACTCCTCACAATCCTTCTTCAATCATCTACTAGTAGTCAGAGTTTGAGAGTATCTTATGTTCTCCCTAAAAGTTAAACTCCTCATGTCCATATCTTGAACACTATATTCTTTCTAAAACAATTAACCATATTCAAAGATAATAAATCAGCTTCAGATTCTCTATCACTGATACGAATCACACAACCCCTGTAAACATATATGATTATCACTCTATCTCTAGTGGGAACTTCAACAATACTATTATGCATCAAAAGACTAATACCTGCATCAATAAACTTCATAAATACATTGGACGCAAAGGAATAGGTTATACCAAGATCAACTAACATTGATATGTCCACATTATCCACATACAAAGCACTTCAAATTAGGACAATTATGGGATAAATATCTTATCTGATTATATCTATAACAAACTTCTGTCTCTCAATCATACATCATATTACCACTTTCCCTTGGTGGTATGCTTAATTGTTCTGCCATGACTCCTAGTTCCCATAACCTGTCTCCCAAATCTAAGGGTCCCACCGATATTACTCTGAGCTACAGAAACAACAGATCCTGCTTGCCTCTGACTCTGTACTACAGTTTCTTGTAACAAAGAATGCCCCATCAGGGGTGTCTCTCACCCTGTACACTTATACTACCACAACCTCTAAAATCTTCATGTCTAAGCCTCTTTAACCACTCTTTCTCTTTCCTTTAAACTCCATCACATCTTTTTCAATATGAAGTGTTATATCCACCAACTTGACATAATTTATATGCCTTATGTAAGATAATTTCGATCAAATATTAAAATATAGTTCATCTATAGACCTCTTACACTTCTTCTCCTCTATGTCTACCATTTTCGATACGAACCTTGATAAGGCCACAAATCTGCTATCATATTGAGCCACAGTCAATATATTTTACCTCAACTAAATGAAATTTCTCTTCTATTGGGATCTGAAAGTATATGAGCAATATTTATAAAAGAACAAGCCTCCTTAAACTTATTCCAAGTTAAGGGTCTATCAATTTATGCACTTACTTTGGGGAAGAGTATCCTCCAATCATTCTAAAGCTTCTTCTTCTTACTCAAATGAAGCAAAGGTGGCCTTCTGCCTATCAGTTGCAGGTAAAGTACAAAAATAATCTCTTCACATGTTTCACCCATTGCTCAGGCTCAAAAGGATTCATAGATCTTTTAGACAACAAAGCATTCAACTTAATATATTTAACAAAACAATCTCTTTGAATCTTGTGCATAAACTTACCTTTCCCCTTTTGAACGTTTACCATTACTGGATTTACAACAACCTCAGACACTCTCTAGCCTGTTCATCAAGTCTATACTATAGACTATAAACTCTATCATCTGTTACATTCATTTTCTTAAGAGCATGAGCAAGAACTTCTCTTAGCTCATCCCTTTCAATTCTAGATTCTCTCATACCCCTACTAATATCGATTATACTATCAACATGTTCCCTTCTAGGAACCACACACTCATACTCAACTTCAATCTCAACCTCAGCTTGTTTAAAAATTGGGGCCTACCATGCCTTCTCAAGTTAACAACTCTAATTCAAGTTTTAGCACGTCCATGTGTCATCCTCAGACTTTGTATTAAAACATAGTTTATTTTAATCTTCTACTTTCTTTATTTTTATGCAGTCTGCAGAATCATAAAACCTAAGGCTCTGATACCAAAATTGTAACGACCTATCCCGAGTTGGCCACCCTCGAGATGGTGTTGTCACATTCTGAAAATCCCAACATAACACATATATGAAACAATAAAAAAATATACCAACTGTAATTATTTACATCATCATCAACCCTCAACAAGGGAGATACATCACTAAAATCTTAACTTAAACATTATATACAACGTAATATGCATGAATACTTACAAATAATTTTTTTTTCCATTAGTCTGAGGATGTGAATCATGTGGCTTACAGATAATGACTTAGTCTGAATCTCAACTCACCAAACTATCTGTCCTGCCTACTACTTGAAATCATTGTACAATGAAGAGTGAGCTTCACAAGCTCAATGAATTAAGCTTACTAGAAGTATTCAATTGGTATAAGTAGTCTTCCAATATTCATTTATTCATATCTTATATATTTTGATAATAACATTCTATTATCCCTAATTATATCAATTCCCCATCATTTATAAATCTCTTCTTTTCATATAATTAATCATCATTTTGAAACTATCAATTCTATCTCATAATTACCTCATTATGAGGTTCACAGCATATAATCAATCATATAGATAATTCTAATCATTTCATATTTTCATATTTTTTCTTTGCATAATTGTCTCTCTGTATGACTCATCCATCTATCAATAAATTTGTAGTCATAAATAGTACTTTAGCATCTCAAGTGATAACAATCAATATTTAAGCAAATGCAATGCATGAATTTAAATGTTATTATTATTGGGAACGTCTTCCTGCATGTCGACATGTTTTTATCTTAGATCGGCTACCTTCCCGGTTCTTTCATTCTCATTTAGACTGGCTACCTTCCTAGTTCTTTCAGTCTCATTTAGACCGTCTGCCTTCCCGGTTCTTTTATTCTCATTTAGACCGACTGCCTTCCTGATTCTTTTATTTTTATTTAGACCGGCTTTCTTCCCAATTCTTTTATTTTCATTTATATGCATATGAATAATGATATGAAATATGCATATGAATAATAATATAGAAATAAGTATGTCTTCAAACATTCAAATTAGCTGTCTTAATTATTCTCAAATTATTATTTGAAAAATTCTACTAAATTCCTCTCCTCATAAATAATATCAAATCATCAACCATAGCTCGTCAAGAATTTCACTTATCACCTTTATTATTAAATCGACTCATTATTCCGATAATATTATTTCTCATAAAATAATTCTCTACAAATCCATTATTCCGAACATACCTATCAACCAACTTTCATCTATCACCAAATCATAAGTTAATGATTTATTCAAATACTATCACTATATATTTCATATTTATCTTGATTACTTAAAGTAGATCTAACTCACCACGTAGCACTTAGAGCTACTCGTGGATCACCTCCTTGCCTTTCTTGCTCCTTAAGCAATCTCCTCCGGTTGCTGATTGTCAACATCTAACATAATATTTATATTAAATTTCTCATTTATTCTTCAATTTCTCTATAATTCACATCATTTGAAGATTCTCGCATTGAATTTCAGGAATTTCATGCTAAATTTCAAAAATAAACTTCATGTTATTACCTTCTGTTTTTCTTAGAGCTTCCTGTGACTCTCTATAAAATTCTCCCATAAGCTTTTTTAAAAATCTTACTCTTTCAATCTTTCTTTCGGTCCCCAAGTGTTTAAAGAAATAGAATAGTTTGAATTGAGGAAAGGAGAAAACCAAACAAGATTTTGTAAGTAATGAATAAATAAAAGAAAAACTATATATATATATATATATATATATATATATATATATATTTATATTTATATTTATATTTATACTTATACTCACCATATGCAAAATCTTTGTGTCTTATATGCACAATGCATGCAAGGCAAAGGCTACACCTGGGCGTCCAGGTGTAGCCATCCTTTTTTTTTTTCCTTCTTATCTTTCCAACGAAGCATTTTATTTTATTTTCTTTTTCGTTGTATCTGTACCATCACGCGTCCATTTTTTTTTTCAAAAGAATTATTTTCTTCAAATAATAAACCTTTCACGTATATATTATATTATTTTAATTCTATATCATATTTATCAAATTATTTATTTACCCATACTTTAAGAACACGGGTATTACAGTATTGCCTCGTTTAGAGACCTAAGTCGCGCTTTTGTCTCGCACTTTTTTAGTGTCAAAAGACGAAAGAATACCTCAATGAGTTTGTTCAGCATCCACCCGCTGAAGGGTGAAAAGCTTCGTGATTACATATCTTGCTTCAATGCAGGAGCATTGAAGGTCTTGGACTTGGATCCCAAGATCCATATGATAACCTTAAAAAATGGTCTCAAATTAGGTAGTTTTAACTAGAGGCTATCTAGGCGAACGACTATACACTTCAAAGAAATCGTCTCCCGAGCAGAGGAATATATCATAGCTAAGGAAGATTATATATTTTGAAGGGAACATGAAGGATGTAGAGAAAAGCGTAAAAGAGAACAATGAGGGTTTAGAAACGACTCAGTAAAAAGGCTCGTCGGGTTAAAAGACAAAGAACCTTTGAGAGGCTACCTAGAAAGTTTGAGAGTTACAACCCTCTCAACATCTCTCAAGCAAACTTACTGATGGATATCCAGGATCACAACCTAATCCAATGGCCTTAAAAGTCAAAGTGAAATGGAGTAAGAAAAGACAAATCCAAATGGTTCCAGTTCCATCGTGGTCACAACCATGAAATGGATGAGTGTCACGCAATCAATGATGAGATTTAATCCCTCATCCACATGGGGTAATTGAAAGAGTTCACGAAAAACTAATCCTACAGGAGGAACAATAGAAACGAGCCCCGAAGAAGCCCTAGGTGTAACCCTAAATGGAGCTCTAAAAGGGAAGATCGCACTGATAAGAGGAGAAAGAACCAGAAAGGTAGTAAGGAAGATGAGCCTATTATCGTAGGGATAATCACGATCATCTTTGGAGGACCAATAGCTAGTGGACAATTGGTACAGTTGAAAAAGGATTACGCTCGGTCAGTAGTATCAATCACTAGCCTGAGCAAAAAAGTGAAGACTGACTAGCCCAAAACCGCTTTCTTCACAGAGAAAAGCCTTTACTATTATAAAGTTATGTTCTTTAAGCTACAAACATAAGGGCAACTTACCAACGAATGGTCATTAAGCTCTTCAAAGACTAAATAAAATGGAACATGGAAGTACATGTTGACAACATGCTAGATCAAAAGCATGAGGGCAGAAGTACATGTAGTTAACCTGGAAAAAGCCTTCAAGATACTCAAGCACTACCAAATGAAGCTCAACCCAACAAAGTGTGCTTTTGGAGTCACTTCAGGCATATGAGCTTCATGGTAACTCATCGAGGGATTGATTTAATCCTGAAAAGATAAAGATAATCATGGATATAAGCTCACCTCACAATATCAAAGAAGTGTAAAGATTGACCGACTGCATTGTATCCCTAGGCCGTTTCATATCCAAATCTACCAAAAAGTGTTTGCTCTTCTTTAAGGCGCTTAGGAAAGCTAAAGAATGAACAGAAGAGTGTCGTATGTCCTTCAAAAAATTGAAGAAGTATTTGAGCTAGCCCCCATTTTTTATAAAAGCAGTAAAAGTATACGAAATCTTCCTTTACTTAGCCATTAGCCTGGTCGCCCTAACAACAATCCTTGTTCAGGAAGAGGATAGGATATAGAGGCCCATCTATTATATGAGTTGCATGCTTCATGATGTTGAAATACGTTACCTGCCCATAGAGTAACTAATTTACACAGTTCTCATCTTTTTATTTCTAGTCTCACATTGTCACAGTTCTGACCAATTGACCACTGAGACGTGTGTTTACAAGCTAGACATATATGAGAGGATGGTAAAATAGCTAGTAGAACTCAAAGAGTTGGACGTTTGGTACAAACCCATGACAACCATCAAGGCTTATACTTTAGCTGATTTCATTGCAGAAAGTACTTTCCCCAAAGAACCGGTTGGAGAGCAGAAGGACTAGCAAGATGAAGACTCTCCGAGTTGAATCCTCTTAATGGACGAATCTTCCAACAGTAATCGAAATGGAACAGGACTTATACTTATTAGCCTTAAGGGATTCACAGTAGAGTAAGCACTACGGTTCAAATTCCAGGCCTAAAAAAATGAGGTCAAGTATGAAGCACTCCTTATAGCCATGAGGGTAGCCAAAACCATGGTTGCTCAGGTACTAGAAATTTGCAGTGACTCTCAACTAGTGTTCAACTAGATGAAAAGTGTATACGAGGCCAACTGAACAAAGATTGTCAAGTACTTTGAAAAATCCTAGCACGTGGCCATCGTATTCAGTCCAACGTCGCATTCAAGAAGTTTGAGATCAAGTATCTTGACGCCTAGACCTTACTATGTCTGTATACCTAAAGATGTTTCCTGAACCAAGGGGAAACCTAAATGGATCCTATCATGGAGTATTTTCGGGATGGGACGCTCCCTGAGCAAAATAAAAATGTCAGGAAGCTCATTGCTCGCACTACTTGATGCACTTTAATCGAATAACATCTTTACAAGATGGGCCTCAGCACTCCCTATCTGAAGTTCCTTGGCCCGATAGACGAGAGCTATGCCCAAAGAAAAGTACATGAAGGCATTTTTAGGAATCACTTAGAGGGAAGAGCTTTAGCCTTCAAAATTTTTGGACACAGATCTATTGGCCCAAAATGCTGTAACAGACCATCGAGCTGGTTAAGAAATGCAAGAAGTGTCAAGAATTCCTATATAGACTGTATTATATATAGTAATATATGTATTCCTATGTATAATCTTATATATTATATATTTACTATGTATAATAATATTATATTATTTAATTATATATTAGTTAATTATGTTATTTTAATAGTTTCAAATATTTAGTATTTAAACTATTTAATTTTAATTTTATTAAATATTAGTGATCATATTAATTTATTATATTTGTAAACCCTTAACCCTAATTAACCTAAACTCTAATTAATTAATTAAACTAAACCCTGATTAACTTAAGATAAACAATAAACTTTAATTTACACAAACCCTAAACTTATACCTAAACCCTAAGATAAATATTTAATATATATATATATATATATATATATATATATATATGATTTCAAAAATTATCGATTTGAAAATGCTATAATGCCACGTTTGGTGCCATATATTATCGATTATATATTTGAAAATGCTATAATACCACCCTAAAACTGGACTAAACATACCATAAATTAACCATAATCTTTAATTTACTTAAACCCTAAACAATAAACTCCATTTAACCTAAACCTTAAAACCCTAAACTCTAATTAACATAACCTTAAACCCTTTTAACTCTAATCAATCTAAACCCTAAACTCTAATTAACCTAATACGAAATCCTAATTACCCTAAAACCCTAAACCTGAAACTCTAATTGACCTAAACCAAAACCCAAATTACCCGAAAACCCTTGACCCTAAAAACCCTCAATTTGAAACCTAATTAAACCCAACCCTAATTGACCTAAACCCTAATTAATTAATTAATTAATTTGGATATATAAGAATCAAGATAATTTGAATTTTGACAGATTAAAATAAAATAAAATAAAATAAAATTGTAATGATGTAATGTATATAATGTAATTTGTAATGTAATCAAGGTTGTAATGGAATAAGGTTGGAATTCGATTACATTTTTTATTAGAATGGAAAAGATAAAATTGAAGGTGGAGTCAATTACAGTACGTGCTTGGGTAATTAACATATATATGTTCATATAAAGGTTTATGAAATTAAATTGAGTAAAATGTGTTTGAGAATAAAATGTATATAAAATTAATCATATTAATTATTGCATTATATTATACTAATTTATTTTTATTTCGCATATTATTTTATATTTATATATTATTTAATTGTTAATATCTAATCATTTATAATTTTATAATTATTTTATATTAGTTAATGATATTATAAGAATTATTGATATATTATATATGTACTATAATAATATTAATTATATTACTTAACTACATATGTATCTATTAGTTTATTATAATATTTTATTATTTTAAAATATTTAATATTATAAAATATTTAATTAAATTCTTATTTTTTTATTAATTATTAGTCGTATTAATTAATTATATTTTATATTATATATTTTTTTCTTATTTAAAAAATCATTCTAAACATATTAATTATTACCGAGGAAAATATTTCCCCTAATAATAGTAATTTTCCTAAAATTAAAATTAATTTTAAATATATATATTAAAATTAACACCAAGGGAAATAAATCCCTCAATAATAACTTTTTTAATAAAAAATAAATACTGAAATGATTTAAATTTTTTTTATTTTATTATAGTAATTTTCGCCGAGTGCATAAATTCACTCGGTGATAATTTTTTCCAATAAAAAAATAACTTTTTTAAAAAATTAAAAAACATAATACTAAGAAAAATTAGTTATCACCGATAGAATATTCCCTTATAAAAATATTTTCTCCGTCGTTGAAAATCATTACACTACAAGAAAGTTGAGTTTTCGCAACGGATTTTCACAGGACAAATTTTTTATCCTTGCGATAAGTAAGGTTATGCAATGAAAATATATTGTCGCTGCGATAGATTGTTGTCAAAACTTAAATTTCTTTTCCACCACCGAAACAAGACTTGGCTCCAATTTTTACCCTAGAATTTTAAGATTTTAAGCTTTCGCAACAACTACTGACGTTGCAAAAGTTGGCCTTTTTGGCAAGGGCAATTGTGGTTGCGTGAGAGTAAAATACCTTTTACAACAATAATTGTTGTTGTGTTAGGTCTATTAAAATATAAAAAGAGAAAAATTAAATATTCCTTTTTAGTTTTCATTTTCTCTCTTTACACTCATTTCTTCGTTTCTCTCTCATTCGTGACCAGAGTACACGACATGTTGTTCTTACTTTAGTCTTTCATCGATCTTCGTCCTAATTACCCAGAGTAAACCCACACATCATCGATACCTCATTCCCTAGACTTTCTCTCCCTCTTTTCACATGTTCCAGTTTCTCTCTTTTCATATTCTCCAGTTCTTCTCTTCACACATTCTCCAGTTTCTCTCTCTTCTCACAGTCTATAACAATCAATGGCACAGGTGCAACAATTGAGTCCACTTATGTGTTGATCTTACTTGTATTCACGCCCCAAAAAAAGAAGGCCAAAATTTAAGACTTTTTATATTTGTGCTGACTCTATCTCTTTTGTTGCGTTTGGTGTCAATCTTAGCTCTCCATGGCAACACCAAGAATCTCTTTTGTGGCTTTCCTACCATTATTCTTTTCTAATAACATATATGCCTCTCCTCCACCAGTCATGGTAAGTATTTAATTAAATAATTTTATTTTTTACTTGAAAATATGGTTATAATTATGTGGCTTTTTACAAAATAAAACATATAAACCTATCCTTTGTACATCAAATATACGATTACTTACTAAATCTGCTAGTATATCTCAAGAAAATAAATGGGTAACCAATTTGATTGATTCTTCCCCACTATATGTCTAGTACTTGGATCTTTTTCTTTTTTCTATCTTATATTGGATGTAGATGGGTAAATGAATTGTCAATGTTCTAATGCAATTAAGTTGGCTTGCATGTAATTTATGAAAGTTAATCTTGAAAATTCCTATTGATGGTTTACCTTGGGTTTGTTTTGGTATCAAAATGTTGAATTTTTGAATTTTCATTATTATTCAACCAACAATCTGATTAATTTTACCATTGCTTCAAAGTTATGCTATGTGATCCTTTTGTGATATTTTAAGCTTGATACAAACATTGCTATATCTCAACAAGTTTAACTTATTTTTTGATTGAGGGTGAAGGAGTCTCTGTTTTTTATGGCAACTGGACGTTTGTTAAGCTGTAGTAGTTTTTGTATCAAGCTTAAAATATCAATAAAAAAAATTTGGGTATTTTTTTCTACAATTAATTTAGCTTTATATTTCCAGATTTTTAAATATTGATTTCGGGACCAGTACATGCACATGAATCTCTTCATTTGCAAAAGCCTCATATGCATGGTACTGTGAGTCTTGAGTTGAAGTTTAAAATCAATTTTCACATTTTTAGTATTCTGTTTTCTCTCTTTTTCGAGTTCTACAGTTCATGAATATATTTTATGCATAAATTTACCTAATAACAAAAAAAAAAAAAAAAAGAGTTTTGTTTTGAATATTGGACATTCATTCTTCCCCCCTGATTGGTTTTTTGCTTTCCAATACATGCACTGCATATTCAATCTTCAATGAAGATTTTAGAGAGCTTCCTGGGACTCTAAATGCAGACCGTTTAGATAGACATTAGGGCAGGTCAGTTTTGAGCTTGCTACAGAACAAATATGATCATCAGAGTATTACACCCATGTTGTATAGATTTGCTGCTACATAATTTTTTACCCCAAGCCAATAATCTTTGTACAGTTTTCTTTCAAATGGAAATTTTATTATGGAGTATATATAAGAGTACTACTTTCTTTTGTCTTGAAATCATCCCTGTCATCAACTAAAAGGATCAGCAATGAAAACTTCAGTATCGTACCATCCAAAAAAGTAATGTGGTTTCCCATGAATGACTGAAATATTAGAACAGGGGAATTGAAATACAAAATAGAAACCCAAACCGAAAAGTTTGGACTTCATTCTCTATGCTGTTGAAAAGAGCGTTTAGTTATACTGCAAATGAATCTCCAGTTGTTTTTTTTGGTGCAGGTATGTGGTCTTTTTTGTTAACAAATGCCATTGGAGTATAATGTAGAATTGACTGCCGTACATAGTTGGTTTCGAGTGTTAATAATATTTTAAAGATCTATTACATGCGATAGATCACTAGTTTAATCAATTGAATATCACATACCTAATATTTGCGACATATTGTTATTCTGGTAGCACCAGAAGGATCTCAACATACCAATGCGAGCAAGACCATCTAGCTAGGGTTCTTCTTTTTCTTGCTCTCTGTTTAATACGGCAGTTTTATAATGGGGAAAACTCACCTATGGTTGAGAGAGGAGAGGTGACCTAGCTTATATTTATAATAAACTCAATGGGCTAACCCACAAAATCAAGTGGATATCAAGCCCACAAAGTCCATCTTAGGAACCCAATCCAGTCCATTTTATAAATACAAAGCCCTACAAACTAATGAAAACCAATCGATAATATTAGAACATTTTATATATTCTAAAATTCTCTCACTTGGGCAAACATTAGTTGTAGTTTTTTTAATGTCTTAAAAAGACATTTTAGAAAACGACTTTCAGACTGATTACTGATTTTTCCATAATTTTTGGAAAACAAGTTCCTAAGACAACACCTAAACATGATCCAATCCAATAAAGTCATCAACATAGAACCATGACAGCTATTATATCTCAATTGATATAAAACCAATCCATAATCACAAATGCTAATAACTTCATCGACTTAGATCCAGATATGGGAGTGTGGCAACGAAATATGTTGGTATTTGTCCAAGGATTAAACGGGTTGAAGAATGAGGCTTCTGGAGCTTCTGGCGCCACGACACAAGGAGTGTGCGCCGCGGCCTACAGCAAGGGAGAAAAGGTCCTCCACCAGTGTGCGCCGCGGCCTAGCCTTGGTGAGCCACGGCCTCCAGCAGATGGGTCACTTCTGGTCCCAGCATATGGAGGAGTTGTGTCTTGTCTTGCGTCGTGGCCAGCCCTGTTCTAGGCCGCGGCTCAGGCATACTGAGACAAGGTTATTTCAGCCTCTTCAAAGGTGCGTGGGGAATGAACAAAATGCATAGGATCACTTTGGATTGTTGGAGGGCTATGATTGATTGGTCCTCAAGATCTAAGGGTGGAGATTGACTTTAAAGATTGGCTTAAGAAGTGGTGCACTATATAAAGGGTCAGCTAGCTTCAATCTCAATAACAAGTGTGAGACAAGTTGTAAACACAAGATCATCATACAAGAGAATTCAAGCGCAAGTATGAGAGTGCAAAGACACAAAAACATAAGAGAGGCACTAGAATAGATCTCAAAGAGAGGCTGGTTGTTTAGAGAGAGAGTAGTATAGATTGGGGAGAAGGGCTTTGTAATAGTTCCTTATCACTTTCTATTTTCTCTTCTTTCGTTCTTCAAGAACAAGAGGTGTCTTGGAGAGGTGTTGTTGTATCTGTAAAGAACTCATTGATTTAGTGCAGAGAGTTCAGAGGAACTCATGGGGACGTAGGCTATTGCCGAACCTCGTTAACAATTGTTGTGTTCTTTCTTTTCTTTGATTTCTATTTCTATTTCTGATCATTACAAGTCATTCTAGACTTGAGTGTTTAGAAGATCACCACCTAGGCACCTTGAGGTGATTTCCCAACAGTCGTATCAGAGTTGTGGTCCAAGAACAGCAGGTATCAGAGCAAGAACAGAAGGTATCGAAGCAAGACTCCAAGAATCAAATATCAACTTCTTGGGTGATTCAAGAACGGAGTAAAGATCAAGATCTGATCTTGTTCTTGATGGTGATTCAAGAACGGTATTGAAATCAATCTCTGATCATGTTCTTGAGATTTAGAAGAAGTTGGAAGGTAATTGTGGGTGCTGCATAAATCTAGGATTTTTTCCGCAAGATGGGTTCAAACTTCATTGTTGAGAAGTTTGATGGAAATGGAGATTTTTCCCTTTGGAAGCGGAAGATCAAGGCTATTCTTATGCAACAGAAGGTGGACTTGGCTATTAGAGAAGATGATGCTTTTCCAGGAAGTATCACGGAGGTCCAGTGGATTGAGATGAAGAAGATGGCATACAGCACCATTTTCTTGCACATATCAGATAGCGTGACAAGGGAGTGCGGAGACTCGAAAGATCCAGCTGTCATATGGAAGAAACTAGATGAGTTGTTTCTTACCAAAACTCTCCCTAATAAGATTTATCTTCTTAAACGAATATTTGCTTTTAAAATAGATCCTAATAAAGAGTTGCAAGATAATCTTAACGTGTTTAATAAACTAGTTCAAGATTTGGCTAGTTGTAGTATAAAGTTCCCGGATGAACAATTGGCTATTATTTTGTTAAATTCTATTCCTAATTGTTTTAAAAGTTTAATTAATGTAATTGAATATGGAAGAGATACATTAACCAAGGAAATCGTGATTAATGCTATAAGGGCTCATGATTTCAAGGCCAAGATGAGGGAAACATCAAGTGGGGAAGGGCTGTTCGTTAGAGGAAGGCCAGCAACTTGGAATGGCAGTAGCATACATGGAAACTACCGGGAGAAATCAAAGGGTAGAGGGCAGAGCCATGGGAGATCGCATTCTAAACCGAAGTTTGAAGGGAAGCGATGCTTCTTCTGCAATAAGGAGGGTCACTTCAAGAAAGATTGCAAGAAGAAGATGTGGGATGAGAGAGGAAGAAACCATACCAACAATGGAGAGGCTTTGGTTGCCAAGGGAGAACAACAAGATAATGTTCTTGTTGTGTGCTCAAATGTGAGCAGGAGGCAAGGCAGTGAGAAATGGATCCTGGATTCCGGGTGCACTTATCACATGTGCCTTCACCGGAATTGGTTCAAGAATTTCCAGGAAACCAATTATGGAAAGGTTTTCTTGGGGAATGACACTTCTTTCCAAGTGAGGGGGATATGAGACATCCAATAGAGGATGTTTGATGGAGTCACAAGGCTGCTGCGGAATGTGAGGTATCCTCTGGATTTAAGAAGAAATTTGATTTCATTGGGGCAGCTAGATTCCATAGGATATACATAAAAGGCAAAGGGAGGAAAGATCAAGGTAACCAAAGGATCTTTGGTAGTAATCAAAGCAACAATAAAAGATGGTCTCTATGAGATGATCGGAGAGACAGAAATCAATGATCAAGTAGCAAGCTTAATGGATGAGATGGATAGGGCAGCCCTTTGGCACACTCGCTTGGGACATATGAGCAAAAAGAGCTTGCAAGTTCTTAGTAAGGATGGTCTACTTGGTGGTGACAAAGTAGAGAAACTCGATTTCAGCGAGTGTTGCGTTCTTGGGAAGTGATGAGAGTCATAAAATGCCTCTCAACTGTGGTTAATTGTTAGCATTTTAGGATTGATCTCGGTCTTTATTGTGCTTTTATATGTTAATAACTCTAAAATAATATTATTGGACCACTGACTTATTTCAGTGTAATTTTCAGGTGCTTTAAGTTTAAAAGAGAAAGAGAAGCGATCGTTGCTTAAAAGACCAAGATCCCATGCTTCTGGAAGGACAAGATGGGCTGCTTCCTGAATTGCGATCGAGCGCACAAGCAGTGCGATCGAGCAAGGTACTCTGCAGTGTATATACGATCGAGTGCACAAGCCGCGATCGAGCGCATGTGCGATCGATCGCACTCAGGCTGCAATCAAGCGCACCAGGACATATCCCACATCGGCTAGATAACACATAGCATTCCGGGAGTTTGCCTATATAAAGACCCACTCTGCTCAGTTGAAATCATCAACCAATCGGAGCTCTTCTAAGATCATTAGAGAGTGACTCTAGAGGGCCTTTAGGAGTAAATCCAGAGGGCCTTTAAGAGGAATCTGAAGTATAAAATTTGGAGGGCAAGCTGAGGATGATTGTTGAGAGGCCGGAGGCAACTCAAGGAGGCATGAGCTCTATGGCCAGCTAATCTTTAAGCAAGGCGAAGGGATGAATCCCTAGGTGTAGTTGTTCTTATTTTCCTTTATTTGGTTCAGTTGTAGTTGGATATTATTTTCGTTAAACATTGTTATGTTTTATTCTTTAATTTAATTAGTAGATTTATTATAACTCCGGTGATTGCATGCTTCTTTTCCATATAAGTTCAGTCATGCTTTTCTTATGTGTACCTGTTTGGGTGTGATTGAGTCCGGTAGATCTCTTTTATAGATTTGTCCATTGCTGCGGTATTGCCGTTAGATATATCGTCGTCTTTTGATAATTTATAAGTTGGGTCGTGTGTGTTTAAAAGTAGAGAATAATTCATAACAATTACATTAGGATTTATAATTGCGCTTTAATTGAATATATGCCGATTGCCTGTTTGGGACGTGAAACTAGCAATCGAGATAAAAACAACTGAATCAAGTTAGGATTAGAGCAACGAGCCTAAAGAGGATTTCCGGAACCTTGTCATCCTTAATTATATTTTCAAACCTATTCACACAATTACTCTTTTTCTCAAACAAACTCAGATTCATTTAATCTTTTATCATTTGTGTTGAGGTTTACACCTTATTTTGTAATTAACTTGTTTCCCTGTGGAATCGACACCCCAAAAATATACTACAACTACCACGTTATGTTTTGGGCATAATCAAATTTTGGCGCCGTTGCCGGGGAAACGCGCTTAAGTATAAGGAAGTTTGTCAACTTTTGACATAACAATAAAAGAATTGTAAATAATTTCTTTCAGTATTTTATTTGATATTTTGTGATCTTGCATGCCCAGATATAGGGACACTTTGGGTAGATTCGCTTGTAGGCCTGTGCTAGAGATAGAAGGAACCTTTTTAAACCCTTTGTTTGATAATCCATCTAGTCCTGAGGAAATGAGTGAACACGAGAATCAACCTACTAGGACCCTTGAGGATTACCTCCACCCTACACGCACAACCACACCATCTTGCATCATGTTTCCAGCCAACATTCCCCAATTAGATCTTAGGACAGGGATGATACAGTTACTCCCTACATTTTATGGCATGGAAAATGAGAACCCATATGTGCACATTAGGGAGTTTGAGGAAGTAGTCGCAACTTTCCCTGATCAAGGTGCAACTGCTGACATTGTGCGACTTAAGTTCTTTCCTTTTTCTTTGAAGGATAGAGCTAAGAGTTGGCTATACTCACTTAGACCATGATCTATTGGGTCGTGGACTAAGATGACTCGGGCTTTCTTTAACAAGTGCTAATGCGTTGAAAAGACAAATCTCCACCTTTGCACAAAAGGAAAACGAGACTTTATATCAGTCTTGGGAGAAATTTAAAAAGCTGTTGAGTATGTGCCCACACCATGGGTATGAAAATTAGCGTTTAGTGAGCTATTTCTATGAGGGTCTTACCTATAGAGAGCGCCAATTTGTAGAGATGATATGCAATAGGGAATTTTTGAAAAAAGACCCCGATGAGGCTATTGAATACCTCAATGAGCTTGCTGAGAAAGCTCATACATGGACTGGACCTAGTGCTACTGAAAGCACGAATAGGTCATGACCTATAGAAAATCCTAGTGGTGGAGGGATATACCATCTTAGGGAAGAAGACAACCTGAAAGCTAAGGTTGAAATGCTCACTAGGGAGTTAGAGGCATTGAAAACGAAGGGCTCAAAGCAAACACATGTAGCTAATCATGCCGAGTCTTTAGAGCCGTGTTTTGTGTGTGGCATGGTAGATCACCTCCTCCAAGAATGCCCCACATTTGCTGATATGAGAGGGCTATATGAGGAACAATGTAATGCCTTAGGCATGTACAAGAAGCCTCTTGCACCTTTCTTTAACACTTATAACCCGGGGTGGCGAAATCACCACAACTTCAGCTGGAAATCTGAAAACCAGCATGTGCAGCCCCCTAGATCATCCCCTGCACCTTATCATGCACCCTTATCCTCTAGGAACTCGCTAGAAGACACCTTACAAGCCTTTATAAAGGTACAGGGTAAGACGAACCAAAGGTTTGAGGCATTATTAACACAGGTGATGGAAGAGAATAGAGAAACTATGAGCCAAGTGTCTAAGTTAATAAGCTCTTCAAGTATGACTGAGCGAGGTAAGTTCCTTTCCCAAACTCAGTCCATACCTCACGGTCAACATATAGCACAAGAAAACCTGAAAGATGTAAATGTCATTGTGACCCGAAGTGGTAAGTCACTACACATCCCACCAATGAATGTATCCGATGATGTGGAAAAGGGTCAAACTAGTAGTAATACTGGACTGACCAAAGACCCTGAAGTGACCAAAGTCCTGTTAAGGCACCATACCCTCAAGCCTTAAAGTCAAACAAGAAAAATCTGGACTTAAACAATGAAATCCTCGAGAACTTAAGGCAAGTGAAACTCAATCTTCCTCTTTTGCATGTGATTAAACAAGTGCCTACCTATGCAAAAGTTCTCAAGGATTTATGCACAATTGAGAGGAGACACCATGTCAAGAAAACTGCATTCCTAATTGAGCAAGTTAGTGCTTTAATTGAGGAAAGAATTCCCCCAAAATACAAGGATCCAGGCTGTCCTACCATTGCATGCAGCATTGGAAATCATGAGGTTGGAAAAGCCTTACTAGATCTAGGAGCTAGTGTGAACCTGATACTATTTTTTATTTATGTACAGCTAGGTTTAGGGGAAATCAAACCAACCGGTGTGGTGTTACAGTTGGCTGACCGTTCAGTCAAAGTACCCCGGGGTGTGGTAGAGGATGTGTTGATTCAGATTGACAAATTTTATTATCCTGTTGATTTCCTAATCCTTAACACAACTTCTGCTGTTGACACTAACTCAAAAAATCCTTTGATTTTGGGTAGCTTTTCCTTGCTACTGCAAATGCTCTGATTAATTGCAGGAATGGACTCATGAAGCTGTCTTTTGGAAACATGACCTTAGAAGTGAACATTTTCAATGTTGCAAAACAGCCCGAAGATGAGGATGAAAATCACCAGTTATATATGCTCGAGTCACTTATCGATGAGGGAGTTTCCATGGCTCATGATTTTGATCCTTTTAAGAATTTTCTTGTTAATTCTGAGATTGATTTATTTGATGATAAAACTGATGTAATCGATATTTGTGTTGTTTTTGACAAATCTCAGGATTATGACACCCGCCCATGGCAACCAAGGTTCGAAGAGTTGCCTGAAAGAAGTGAAAAACAAACCCCCTCAAGTGTGGCAGCACCTAAAGTCGAATTGAAGCCACTACTTAAGGGTTTAAAGCATGCATTTCTCGGTCCAGGTGATACCTTTCCTGTTAATATTTCATCTGAATTATCTGAGACCCAACATGAGAAACTGATTCAGACCTTAATTGCACATAAATCAGCCTTAGGATGGAGCATAGCTGATTTGAAGGGAATTAATCCCCTTATCTGCTCCCATAAAATAAATTTGGATGAAGGAACCAGTCCTCGTAGAGACCCTCAACGTAGACTTAACCCCACTATGAAAGAAGTAGTGAAAAATGAAGTGCTGAAACTGTTAGATGCGGGTATTATATATCCCATAACTGATAGTAAATGGGTAAGTCCTACACAAGTAGTTCCCAAAAAGTCCGGAGTCATTATGGTAATGAATGACCTAGGAGAGTTAGTCCCTACCAAACTTGTGACCAGGTGGCGTATGTGCATTGATTACAGAAAATTAAATGCTGCCACCCGAAAAGACCATTTCCTACTCATTTTTGTTGATCAAATTCTTGAGCATGTAGCTGGTCACTCTTTTTACTGTTTCTTAGATGGTTATTCTGGCTATTATCAGATAGAAATTACATTAGAAGACCAGGATAAAACCACTTTTACTTGTCCCTTTGGCACTTATGCTTTTCGTAGAATGCCATTTGGATTATGTAATGCCCCTGCCACTTTTCAACGTTGCATGATGAGTATTTTTAGTGACATGGTTGAAAATTGCATGGAGGTTTTTATGGATGACCTGACTGTTTTTGGATCTTCATTTGATACATGCTTAATAAATTTGGAAAGAGTATTAATTCGATGTGAGGAAAAAGAATTGGTTTTAAACTGGGAAAAATGTCATTTCATGGTCCCATTTGGTATTGTCTTAGGGCATATTATCTCTTCTAAAGGAATAAAGGTTGATCAATCTAAGATTGAATTAATCTCTAAATTGCCTACACCTAAGACAATAAAGGATGTGAGATCTTTCCTTGGTCATGCTGGCTTTTATAGGAGGTTTATACAAAATTTTTCCAACATATCTAGACCGTTATGTGCCCTTCTAGATAAAAATGCCCCATTTGAGTGGACTCCAGCTTGTCAAGAGGCCTTTAAAACACTGATTGACAAGCTTACTTCAGCACCTATAATGCAGTCACCTGATTGTAATTTACCCTTTGAAATCATGTGTGATGCTAGTGACTACGCTGTAGGTGCTGTTCTTGGACAGCGAAGAAAGGGAAAACCATTTGTGATTTACTATGCTAGTAAGACTTTAAATAGTGCTCAAATGAATTACTCCACAACTGAAAAAGAATTACTAGCTGTAGTATTTGCTTTGGATAAATTTCGTGCATATTTAATTGGCTCTCCTATCCTTATTTTTACAGATCATGCAGCCTTTAAGTACCTTCTTACAAAGAAGGATGCTAAGGCACACCTAATCCGATGGATCCTACTCCTACAAGAATTCGATATCACCATCAAAGACAAGAAAGGAGTAGAGAATGTAGTAGCTAACCATCTTTCAAGGCTCACATTTGAGGATACGGCAGATAACATGCCGATCAAAGATGACTTTCCCGATGAGCATTTACTTGCTGTTACTGCCTTACCATGGTTTGCTCACATTGTGAATTACTTGGTTACAGGTGAGATACCTGTGGATTGGAGCGCTTACGATAAGAGGAAATTTTTATATGAGGTATGTAAGTTTTATTGAGATGATCCATATCTTTTCAAGTACTACCCGGACCAAATTCTAAGGCGTCGCATCCCTAATGAAGAGATTGCACGTGTCTTAGAATTTTGTCATTCCCTAGCTTGTGGAGGCCACTTTTCAATGAAAAAAACCGCTGCAAAAATTTTGCAGTGTGGATTTTATTGGCCTACCTTGTTTAAGGATACAAACACCTATTGTCGCTCATGTGAAAGGTGTTAAAAGTTAGGAGCTATGTCTCGGCGAAATGTGATGCCTTTAAACCCCATTTTAATAATTGAAATATTTGATTGTTGGGGCATCGATTTTATGGGACCCTTTTCTCCTTCTTTTGGATACCTATATATCATTGTGGCAATAGACTATGTATCTAAGTGGGTAGAGGCAGCAGCTTCCCGAAGCAATGATAATAGAACGGTACTTAAATTTCTTAAAGAAAATGTGTTATCTCGATTTGGTACACCACGTGCTATAATTAGTGATCAAGGTACACATTTTTGCAACCGTTCTTTTGAAGCTTTGATGCGAAAATATGGAGTGTTACATAAAATTTTTACTGCTTATCATCCTCAGACTAGTGGGCAAGTAGAGCTTGCTAATAGGGAGATTAAACAAATTCTAGAAAAAACGGTTAACCCGGATCGCAAGGATTAGTCTTTGAGACTAATTGATGCGCTTTGGGCCTACCGTACAGCTTTTAAAACTCCCTTAGATATGTCATCTTATCGGCTTGTTTATGGAAAGCCTTGTCACTTACCTGTAGAGCTCAAGCATCGAGCATATTGGGCAATCAAATCTTTTAATTTTGACATAGGAGAAGCAGGTAAGCTTCGAAAATATCAATTAACCGAGTTGGAGGAATTAAGAAACGATGCTTATGAGAGCTCTAGAATCTATAAGTCTAAAATGAAAATATTCCATGATAAAAATATTTTGAGAAAAACGTTTAAACCTAATGATCGGGTGTTCTTATACGAATCTAGACTCCATAAGCATCCTGGAAAACTTCGGTCGAGGTGGACCGGCCCTTTTGTAGTGAAAACTACTTTTGAAAATGGGGCGGTAGAAATTGAAGATACTAGGGATGGTCGAATTTTCAAAGTCAATGGTCAACGACTTAAGATCTTAGTCGATAGACAAGATTCAGAAGTGGAAGATATTCCGCTTATGGATCCGGTCTACGCATCTTGACCACACAACACAGGTACATATTTACTTTTATTTTTTTTGTTTTGTTTTGTTTGTTTCGTTTTTATTTTATTTTATTATTGAGTCCATTTTAAATTTTTAGTGTGCTAACACACGGTGGTACACCACAGTTGCTTTCTTTTTTGTTTGTTCTATGTTGTAGATCGGACTTTCAACAAGAAGTTGAGCATGAGGTTCAATTGGTCGTGCATGATTTTCAGCTCTACACACCTTTGGTTAAAAAGGGAGTTTCCTTAATTTTTGCTTTTACATTGAGGACAATATTTATCTTCAGTTGGGAGGTGGAGGAAACACATTTCTTATTGCATACCATACCATTGAACTGTTGAACTGCTTGGTGTCATTTTTGTTTGTTTTTAGCATGGTTGTTGTTAGCCTTAGAGTCAATTTACATGTCAATGATATAAACTTAATTGAGATAGCATATAGCATTCAGAAGTAGTTAAATCTTGCTTCGATTTGAAATTAATTTAAGTATCAATCTTGATCTGGTTTGAGACTCTAGTTTGTGGTAAGATTGTATGATTAGTCTTAGACATTTAGAAAAGTTTTATGTGTGATTATTTTTTTGAATATTTTTTGCGGTCTCGATAAGCTCTAGAACTTACTTGATAACCACTTGAGGCGAATTCCTAGAATGCACATTACTTAGGATATGATATAGGCAATTTTTAAACCGTTTGAGCCTTTCAACCCTACCATTGCTATATTTATCACTAGTCACCTATTTGAGCATTTTTCTTGAAAAAGAATTTGAGCTTTGTTTCTTTCAATAGCCAATTTACTTACCTTTATGAGCCTAAAAATATTTTATCCTTACCTTTCTTTTAAAAGAACTTAGTTATACACATGTTGTGAGAAGCACTTAAAAGGAGTAAAGGGTGGAAATATGAAAACAAATATCACTACCGCAACCCAAGTACATTAAAGGAGATAAGTTGGGGGTTGTGGAAAAGAAAAGAAAAAAAAAGTGAATTATGGCAAAGAAAAAAGAAAAGAAAAAAAAAAGTGGTGATTTATTGAGAGATATACTCTTATAAAAAAATGTTGAAAGAGTTGGGTGTTGAAGTAAAGTTATCCAGTGCTTAAAGAGTTGTGTTCAAAACTAAGAGATTAAGTTCTTTTACTTGTTGAATCCTTTCCGTTCCTTCTTAACCTTTACCTTAGCCTAACGTTACAAACTTATTAAAGACCTATTGATCCAACGTAGTGTGACTTTTCTACAATAGTGGAGAGTGGTTTGAAACGTAAGCATATGGAGCTTGTTTTTGTGATTGACATCACACTATTTATTATGTTTTTAGAGACCAAGATTTGTATTCGTGAATGTTATGATGTTTGGATTAATGGATTGTGGTAAGATGGATGTTAAGAGTCAATAACGATTTTAAAATTGATGTTTGAATTACTTTTGGATTTGGGTGAAATTTAATGATTCTTTGTGTCGTGTATTATGTGCAAATTTTGAGAAAAAATGTGAATTACTCTTGGTTAACACTAATATTGCTTTTCATTTAATATGACTCCCACCATAGAATTCATCTCTTAATTTCGCTTGAATTTCTAGGGACTAGCAATAAGTTAGTTGGGGGTTGTGATGAGAGTCATAAAATGCCTCTCAACTATGGTTAATTGTTAGCATTTTAGGATTGATCTCGGTATTTATTGTGCTTTTATATGTTAATAACTCTAAAGTAATATTATTGGACCACTGACTTATTTCAGTGTAATTTTCAGGTACTTTAAGTTTAAAAGAGAAAGAGAAACGATCGTTGCTTAAAAGACCAAGATCCCATGCTTCTGGAAGGACAAGATGAGCTGCTGCCTGAATTTCGATCGAGCACACAAGCAGTGCGATCAAGCGCACATCCTACATCGAGCAAGGTACTCTGCAGTGTATATGCGATCGAGCGCACAAGCCACATCGGCTAGATAACACATAGCATTCCGGGAGTTTGCCTATATAAAGACCCACTATGCTCAGCTGAAATCATCAACCAATTGGAGCTCTTCTAAAATCATCTTCTGAGATCATTAGAGAGTGACTCTAGAGGGCCTTTAGGAGTAAATCCAAATGGCCTTTAAGAGGAATCCGAAGTATAAAATTTGGAGGGCAAGCTGAGGATGATCGTTGAGAGGCCGGAGGTAACTCAAGGAGGCATGAGCTCTATGGCCAGCTAATCTCCAAGCAAGGCGAAGGGATGAATCCCTAGGTGTAGTTGTTCTTATTTTCCTTTATTTGGTTCAGTTGTAGTTGGATATTATTTTCGTTAAACATTGTTATGTTTTATTCTTTAATTTAATTAGTAGATTTATTATAACTCCGGTGATTGCATGCTTCTTTTCCATATAAGTTCAATAATGCTTTTCTTATGTGTACCTGTTTGGGTGTGATTGAGTCTGGTAGATCTCTTTTATAGATTTGTCCATTGCTGTGGTATTGTCATTAGATATATCGTCGTCTTTTGATAATTTATAAGTTGGGTCATGTGTGTTTAAAAGTAGAGAATAATTCATAACAATTACATTAGGATTTATAATTGCGCTTTAATTGAATATATGCCGATTGCCTGTTTGGGACGTGAAACTAGCAATCGAGATAAAAACAACTGAATCAAGTTAGGATTAGAGCAACGAGCTTAGGGAGGATTTCCGGAACCTTATCATCCTTAATTATATTTTCAAACCTATTCACACAATTACCCTTTTTCTCAAATAAACTCAGACTCATTTAATCTTTTATCATTTGTGTTGAGGTTTACACCTTCTTTTATAATTAACTTGTTTTCCTGTGGAATCGACACCCCAAAACTATACTATAACTACCGCGTTATGTTTTGGGCGTAATCAGGAAGCAACACCGGGTCAGCTTCAAAGTGCACAAGTCTAAGGGCATTCTTGACTACATTCATTCAGACCTTTGGGGACCAGCAAGAACACCAATACAGGGAGGAAATCGTTACATTCTGTCTTTATTTGATGATTATTCAAGAAAGGTTTAGGTTTATTTGCTTAAAAATAAATCAGATGCTTTGAATAAATTTGTGGTGTGGAAAAAGTTGTTGGAGACTCAACGGATAGGGTAGTTAAGGTTTTACGAACCGATAATGGCTTAGAATTTTGCAATCAGGATTTTGATAAATTCTATGAGTTAAATGGGATTCTTAGACATAGAACGGTTGTAAAAACACCTTACCAAAATGGAGTTGCTGAGAGGATGGATAGGACCCTTATGGAAAAGGTTAGGTGCATGTTAATTGGGTCTGGTTTACCAAAATGTTTTTGGGGGAAAGTTGTGTCTACTGCTGCATATTTGGTTAATAGATCACCCTCTAGAGCTTTAGAGCTCAAGACTCCCGAAGAGATGTGGAGTGGGAAACCCCCTGAGTTGAACAACCTTAGAACTTTTGGATGTGTTGCATTTGCACATCAAAAGGATGATAAACTTAGTCCAAGGTCTAGAAAATATGTGTTTCTAGGGTATAGTGATGGGGTTAAGGGTAATAGGTTGTGGTCTTTAGAGTCAAAAGGAATGAAACTCATAATAAGTAAGGATGCTATTTTTAATGAATTTTTATTTCCCTATTTGGAGAAAACTAACTCTGCAGGGGCTAGTGAGCAAACCAGTCCAAAATTTGTGGAGCATAGCATCAGGGAAAATTCAGTTCAGGTAGAGTAAGGATGGCAAAAGGGTTCAGACCAGGTAGAGCCCATTGATGAAGACCAAGCTTAGGACACTCAAGAGGAGGCTGAGCTAGAAGGGGTTGATGCAGCAAGTCAGAATGACTACCAGCTCATAAGGGACCGGGGAAAAAGGGTGGTCAGACTACCTTTGAGATATGGGTTTGCGAATGCTAATGTAGTAGCTCCTTATTCAGAATGAGGGATGGTTGAACCAGAAACTTACATGGATGCCATGGAATGTAAGGATTCGTCAAGATGGCAGCTAGCTACGGAGGAAGAAATAGGTTCTTTGAGGGAGAACAACTATTGGGAATTGGTGCCTAAACTAGAAAAACAGAGAGTTGTGGATTGTAAGTGGATCTACAAGATCAAATAAGGGAACCCTTCAGGGGATGAATTCCGGTATAAAGCTAGGCTAGCGGCGAAGGGGTTCACACAAAGAGAAAGCATAGATTTCATCGAAATATTCTCACCAGTTGTGAAATACAAGAAGATACGGATAGTATTGGCAATGGTAGTCCAATTTGATTGGGAGATCAAGCAAATGAATGTGAAGATAGTGTTCTTACATGGAGAGCTTGATAAGACCATCTACATGAGGCAACCCAAAGGCTATGAGAAATGAAGGCAGGGAGAGTTGGTGTGCCAATTGAAGAAATCTCTCTATGGCCTAAAGAAATCACCTCGGCAATGAAATAAGAGGTTTAATTCCTTTGTAACTAGCTTGGGTTTCATGAGGAGCTACTATGATTCGTGCTTGTACTATATGGGGCACAAGGTGGAGGAAGTGGTGATCATCCTCATAATGTTGATGATATGCTGCTGGTTGGGAGTAGCATGGAGAGGATAGAAGAATTGAAGTCTCACTCATTTCGAAGTTTGAGATGAAGGATCTTGACCATACATAGAAGATCCTTGGGATGAGTATAATCCCAGAAAGGCAGAGAAACAGATTGAAGGTTTCTCAATCTTCCTACATAGAAAAGATGATATCTAAGTTTTCTATGGAAGATAGCAAACTAGTGAAGGTTCCACTTGCTGGTCATTTCAAGTTCTCCAGCGATCAATGTCCGAGATCAGAGGTGAAGAAGAAGGAAATGGAGAAGGTCATTAACTCTAGTACGGTTGGATCAGTTATGTTCACCATGGTAAGCACTAGACCTGACATTGCTCATGCAATTAGTGTTCTCAGTAGATTTATGAGTAATCCTGGAAATGAGCATTGGCTTGGGATGAAGTGGTTGCTGAGGTACTTGAAGGGAAGCCCAGATGTGGGGCTGGTTTATAAGAAAAGGGGTAAGTCCATCTGTCTTGAGGGTTATGCTGATTCAAACTATGAAGCAGACCGGGATAAAAGAAGATCGATTACCTCCTACTTCTTCAACTTAAACGGATGTTGTATAAGTTGGAAAGCTCAGTTGCAGCCGATGGTAGCACTCTCAACAACCGAGGCTGAGTACATATCGGCTACGGAAGCCATAAAGGAGGCTATATGGTGCAAAGGGTTGTTGGAAGAGTTGAAGGTCCTGAAAGAGTAGGTGGTGGTGTATTCGGATAGCCAAAGTGCGTTGCATTTATGTAAGAATCCGGTGTTCCATGAGAGGACAAAGTATATGGATGTTCAATATTATTTCATTCAAGAAAATTTTACGAAAGGATGCATTCATGTGGATAAGGCAACCACAGAAGAAAATCCTACAGATTTAGGCACCAAAGTTCTACCTCTAAGTAAGTTCAATCATTGCCTTGGACTTCTTAGGATTGGAGTCAGTTGATATGGTGACTCAAGTTGAGTTTGGATCCTAAGTTCTCTGCACAATGGGTTCGGGTTTAATCGCTTAGACAAAGGTAAAGAATGTTGGTATTTGTCTAAGGATTAAACAGGTTGAAGAATGAGGCTTCTGGAGCTTCTGGCGCCACGACCTACAACAAGGGAGAAAAGGTCCTCCACCAGTGTACGCCGCGACCCAGACTTGGTGAGCCACGGCCTCTAGCAGATGGGTCACTTCTGGGCAATGTGCGCCTCGGCACAGGGTGGTGTACGCTGCGGCACCCAACACATGGAGGAGTTGTGTCCTATCTTGTGTCGCGACCAGCCTTGTTCTGGGCCGTGGTGCCAAGCACACTAAGACAAGGTTATTTCAGCCTCTTTAAAGGTACGTGGGGCATAAACAAAACGTATAAGATCACCTTGGATTGTTGGAGGGCTATGATTGATTGGTCTTTAAGATCTAAGAGTGGAGATTGACTTCAAAGATTGGCTCAAGAAATGGTGCACTATATAAAGGGTCACCTAGCTTCAATCTCAATAACAAGTGTGAGACAAGTTGTAAACACAAGATCATCATACAAGAGAATTCAAGTGCAAGTGTGAGAGTGCAAAGACACAAAAACACAGGAGAGGTACTAGAATAGATCTCAAAGAGAGGCTGGTTGTTTAGAGAGAGAGTAGTATAGATTGGGGAGAATAGCTTTGTAATAGTTCCTTATCACTTTTTGTTTTCTCTTCTTTCGTTCTTCAAGAACATGAGGTTTCTTGGAGAGGTGTTGTTGTATCTGTAAAGAATTCATTGATTTAGTGCAGAGAGTTTAAAGGAACTCACGGGGATGTAGGCTATTGCTGAACCTTGATAACAAATGTTGTGTTCTTTCTTTTCTTTGATTTCTGTTTCTCTGATCATTACAAGTCATTCTAGATTTGGGTATTTGGAAGATCACCACTTGGGCATCTTGAGGTGATTTCCTAACAAAATAGCGCCAACATATGATCTAAAAAATGCCATTCCATTATCAGTCCTCGATTTCTCTATTACCTACTTCACCAAGAAACTAGAGAAATCCAGAGTTTCTCTATTATCTGCTTCACCCAGAAGCTAGAGAAAACCCTATGGGGTTCTCGATTTCTCTATTACATGCTTCACTGAGAAGTTAGAGAAATCTCAGTTTCCTCTATTAACCTACTTCACCCAGAAGTTAGAAAAAACCTAAGGCTTCACCTAGAAGCTTGAGTAACCCCACAGCTTCACCTAAAAACCAATATGTCTCAGTTAATAAGACTCAAGTTTGCGACATGGTATTACGAGACATACTCAATAATGACATAAAAGTCATTCTTAAAACATCTAACACATCTTAAAATTTTAATGTATCATGACGTGTCATATATATATATATAATGTGCACAAAAATAGTCATAATATAATATCAATCAAAGAAAACAATGATCATCAATAATATTTTATTACGTATCAAAAGATGTCCAAAAGAAAACAATATATAAACTGACATAAAAGTCTCAATATAAAAGTCATACTCCCACTTATAAAATACATCAAAGAACTAACAATATTCATATTGTCTACATGTTTGACAAAATCTAAAGACCCAAGACCCCTGATTAAAGAATCAGTAAGCATAGCCCCGGTATCAATATGCTCAAAAAACATATCACCATTGTCAACCCATTCACTAATCTTAAAGTATTTTAGCTCTAAGTATTTTGCACCGCTAGAAATTTTAGTATTCTTCGCAAAGAATACTGCAACTATGTTATCACAGAAAAGTCTAAGTGGTCTAAAGATGGAATCTACAACTCTAAGCCTTGAAATAAAGTTCCTCTACCATTTAGAATGTGCACCAGCCTCGAAGCAAGCTGTAACCTCAACCTACATATTGGATAAGGTAACAAGTGATTGTTAGCACTTTTCCATGAGATGGCACCTCCTGTTAACATGAAAATATAACTTGTGGTGGATTTGCCATCATCTGAACTGCTCACCTTGCCATCATCTGTGTATCCAATGACCTCTAAATGGTCAACCTGTTGGTATACTAACCTGTAATTCTTGGTCTTCTACAAATACCAAATAACTTTCGTTGTAGTTGAACAATGAACACGACCAGGATTATCAGAGAATTTGCCAAGCATACTCACTACATAAGCAATGTTCGGCCTCGTACAAACCTCATAATACATCAAACTCCCAACTACACTAGTATGTGGAATATTTTTCATGGCCTTCCTCTAAAGATCATTCTTGGGACACTGGTCCTTATTCAATTTGTATCCCTTACACACAAGAGTGGTGGTAGGGTTACAACTCTGCATGTTGAACCTAGTAAGAACACGATCAATGTAGGCTCTTTGGGACAAACCTAAAAATTTTCTAGATTTATCTCTATGAATCTTTATCCCGAGATCAAAAGTAGCATCTCCAAGATCTTTTGTATCAAAGACCTCGGACAACATCCTCTTAGTCTCATGAAGCAAACCTAAGTCATTGTTGGCAAGTAGAACATCATCAATGTACAAAACCAGAAAGATAAATTTACTCCCACTAATCTTAAGATATATGCAAGAATCAACCGTGTTCTCTTCAAAACCGAATGATCGAACCACCTCACAGAATCTGAAATACCATTGTGTAGAAGTTTATTTAAGGCCATAGAGGGACTTTTTAAGTTTACACACCATGTGCTCTTTCCTAGCCTCAAAAAATCCCTCAAGTTGCTGCATGTAAACCTCATCACAAAGAATACCATTTAGAAAAGTAGTTTTGACATCCATTTGATGAAGCTCTAAATCAAATTGAGCTGAAAGAGCCATGATAATTCTAAAGGAATCTTTTGTGGACACTAGTGAGAAAGTTTCAGTGTAATCAATACCATGTCTATGTGTATATCCCTTAACAACCAGCCTCGCCTTAAACCTCTCTATCTTACCCTTGGAATCAAGTTTGGTCTTGTACACCCACCTACAACCAATGGGTTTGATACCCTTAGGAAGCTTAATAAGATCCCAAACCTTATTACAAGCCATAGATGGCACCTTATCAGTCATCACATCCATCCACATAGCGGATTGTGAACTATTAACAACATCATGAAAAGTTACTGGATCAACCATATGACCAGTATCAAATTCACTTTCACCCAAATAAACATAATAGTCTGGAATAGTATATCTCCTTTGTTTTACAGACCTTCTTAAGGGTACCACAATAATAGGATCTTGAGGTTGAGCAACAACTTCATCCACAAGTTTTTGATTCTCAACTGTAACTTCATCCATATATTTCTGATTCTCAACAGTAACTTCATCCATAGGTACAACAGTCTCATGTAAAACTGGTAAAGGAAAATTGACATATCAAGTTTGCTCAACTTGATCAACTAGTTGAGAATGTACAACAACATCATACTCTAGGAATTTAGCAGTTTGAGACTCCACAATTCTTGTACCATATTTAGGACAATAGAACCTGTACCCTTTAGAGTGTTCTAGATACTCAATGAAGAAAGAAAAAAAAAGTAGATCTAGGTTTTGTTTTCTTTTCAGAAGGGTTATAAATTCTAACCTCAGTAGGATAACCCAGACATAAAAGTGGTTCAGACTAGGTTTTCTCCCAACCCACAACTCAAAGGGTGTTTTAGGCACAGACTTACTAGGTATTCGGTTAAGAATGTAAAGAGTGGTTTTAATGGCCTCACTCCAAATGTATTATGGTAAGTTAGTCCTACTCATCATACTTCCCATCATATCCTTAAGTGTGCGATTACACCTTTTTGCCAGACCATTTTGTTCAAGACTACCAGGCATAGTATATTGGGCAACAATCCCACACTCTTGTAAGTATTTGGCAAACAGTCCCATTTCTTGGCCAACATCATCATGTTTATCATAATACTCACCACCACAATCAAACCTCACTATCTTAATGAGTTTCCCTAATTGTTTTTCCACTTATGTTTTAAAGATTTTGAATTTTTCAAGAGAGGAAAACTTTTCTTTAATTAAGTAGATAAAACCATAGTGAGAAAAATCATCAATGAAGATGATAAAGTATTTGTTTCCACACAAAGTGGCTGAGTAAAGTCCACTTATGTCAGTGTGGATTATTTCTAAAAGATCTAAACTATGTGTTGCCCTATTCTTTTTTTTATTTTGGTCAACTTACCTCTAATGCAATCGACACAAGTTTCTAAGTCTTCAAAATCGAGGGAAATAAGTATATCATCTTTGATTAATCTCTCCACCCTTTCCCTAGAAATGTGACCTAATCTTTTGTGCCACAGTATTGAGGATTTGCCTTATGTAAGGGCCTTTTGGAAATAATTTTATAAACATTCAAAGAGGTATAAATGTTATTAGAAGCCAAACGCATTCTATACAAACCATCAGACAAAAAACATTCACCAATAAATTTATAATAAAAAAATAGTTGAGTTTTTGAATTTCCAAAATTAAATGAATATCCAGATTTGTCAAACATTGAAACAGAAACTAAATTAAGTCTAAAGGATGGAACATAAAAAGAGTTTTCTAAAACAAGTTGATAACCGGTTTCTAATAGCAAAGTAACATCTCCTACAAACTCAACGTCCACCTCAACATTATTCCCGACTCTTAGTTTCCTTTCCAGCTCACTTGGCCTCCGTTTGCTTTTGAACCCCTACAAGGAGAAGGCAACAGGAGTAGTTGAGCCTTTAACTGAGCTTTTTAACTAGTGCATTCATGCTTATAATGACCAGGTTTTCTACAATGAAAGGATTTACCCTTCCTTTCTTTTTCCTTAATAAAATTCTTAGGACTCCCACCTTATGTATAGACTCTTCATTGTGTTTCTTACCATGAACATACTCAGGATATCACTTGAACTTTGAATTGTAGGCATTTTTACTTGAGAAGCGTTTGGGATGAGACACAAACAGGGCCATAGCACTCTTTTCTTTGTTAAGTTTTTCTTCCTCAGCTACACATTTGGTGATCAATTCATTGATAGACCACATTTCATTTTGGGTGTTTTCGGCTGTTTTGATTTAGCTGAATGAGGGAGACAAAGCGTTTAAAGCATAGTTTACAACATAGTTGTCAGGAAGATAAATGGAACGGTCTTTGAGTTTGGACTAAAGTGAGACAATTTTAAGGATGTATTCCTTAACACCCCCACCTTCATACCTCAACCCATTAATTCACTCATTAGAGTACCTGCTTCAGCAGTAAGAGATACCTGATATCTTTCGCCTACAGCAGTAAAGAATTCTCTAGCAATGCCTATATCAGGTATACTGCCCAACATATGCTCAGTAAAGAATTCTCTAGCAATGCCTATATCAGGTATACTGCCCAACATATGCTCAGAGATTGACCTCTCCATAGCCAACCAGCATAGCCTGTTAGATCTCTCCCACTTGGCATAAAAGTCCTTATCAGCAGTAGTCCTCTCACCAGTGAGATCAGCAAGCTTATCAATATGAAGAACCAAGCCAATGTCCATAATACCCAAGGCAAACTCGATATCTTGTTTCCACTTCTTGTAATTTGATCCAGTCAGGATCTCAATTGAAGCATTACCATTGTTAACAACAAATGAAACTGATGAAGGAAAAATATAAGGCAACCATATTAATGAATTTGAGTGGTAATAACAGGATTTCAAACACATCATACAAACTCCCCTTTGGGCAGAGAATGAAATACACATTTAGGTTTTCCTACATGAAACTACTAACTGAATGCATACTAATTTTTTGAAATGTCTAACACATTTGGGTCGATAAGACACTCTAGACTAGTGTACATTCAAACAATAGTTTCATGCTTATCAATTATTAACACACGCAATAACCTCATTTGGACATACGATTGAATGTATTAATCTAGCCCTAAAAAATATGAAATAATATTAAAAATTTAACAAACAGACCACATTCAAACAATAGTTCATGCTCATCAATTATTAGCACACGCAATAACCTCTTTTGGGCAGGCGATAGAATGTATTAATCTAGTCCCAAACGGTATGAAAAAATATTTAAAAATTTTAAGAACATACCACATTCAAACAGCAGTTCATGCTTATCAATTATTAACACACACAATAACCTTTTTTGGGCAAGCGATTGAATGTATTAATCTAGCCCTAAATGATATGAAATAATTTTAAAAATTTAACGAACAGACTGCTTTGGTGGATAATGAACATACCACTTTGGTGACAACCATCCAGTTCAACCCTTAAAATTATTTCAAACAAATACTGTAACAACATATGCATGATTTAAATCACTACTTAAATTTCGTTTATTGTTATTATACAAGAATTGTGTTGATAATTAATTATGTTATGCAAGAGAAACATTATCAATAAACGTAACATGTAACAGCATCAGGTTTGAAATTTTATAACAGTAACATTAACAACACTTAATGTGGGCTTGTTACAAATTAGAGCATTAATGCTCCATAACTTATTCTTGCAATTGTTACAACATTTAAGTGAATGTTGTTACAAAATTGGAAAAAATCATTAATTGTTGCTCAATTATTTCAGGCCATAATAATAATAATAATAATAATTTTATGAAACAAAAAAAAAAATAAATCTGTTAAACTGTTATATGTTCTACTAATGGAAGATGTAAATGTAATAAGTAGTATAAGATCAACTCCTCTTCATAATCAAGTTACAATTTACTACCTCTACTAGTTACCATTAATAATGAAAAAAACTGTGTTAGCTATGTATAATTACGGGAGACAAATTGTAGGTGGGCCCAGAAACTAGGAGGTCTTTCACACAGCTTTTTTTTTTAATAAAAAAATCAACTTTTTCACGCAACCCATCATCTAAAAAAAATTGGTCTATCATAACTGATACACATGCTTTATTCAAACATTGTACAAGCTGGCACACACAAAAGCACATGTTCAGGCTTACCCAAAAAAAAAAAGTACATGTTCAGGCTTACCAAACAGCACCAGTTCAGGCAGACGAGATTCTAGTATTTAATTCAAATGATTACATACATGCAGGTTTGATTATATAAGAGATAGGTGTATGAAAAGAAAAAGAGTTATGTAACTTTTTAAAAAAAAAATTATTTAACTAAACAAAATTGAAAAGGCACATTAGTATACCAATTTTCTACTTGCCCACTAGCTAATGCAAGTATTCTTATCCAATTTTATGACCTCATGCACATAACTTTAGATGCCCAGTGGATAATGAAGCAATTGGAAAACACTGGCATAAAATTTACACATTCATAATTCTTAAATATATAATACACATTATTATATGTATATATATGATGAAATAAAAATTTATATATATACAATATAATATATAAAATTAGGTATCTAATACACGTAAAGTCAAGCTTTGATACCACAAGTTAATAATATTTTAAAGATCTACTACATGCGGTAAATCACTAGTTTAATCAATTGAATATCACATATCTGATGTTTGCGACATACTATTATTCTGGTAACACTAGAGGAATCTCAACATACCAATGCGTACAAGACTGTCTATCTAGGGTTCTTCATTTCCTTGCTCTCTCTGTTTAATACAACAGTTTTATAATGGAGAAAACTCACTTAGGGTTGAGAGAGGAGAGGGGACTTATCTCTTATTTATAATAAACTCAATAGGCCGTCCATCATAGTCCATTAGGTATGTCAGGCTCACCCAACCACATCTAAATTAATTAAGTATATCTGGTCCATTCACAAGATTAAGTGGATTTTAGGCACACAAAGTCCATCTTAAGAACCTAATCTAGTTCGTTTTATAAATATAAAACCCTACAAACTAATGAAAATCCATCAACAATATAAGGTTTAATTCTCTTAACCAGTAAAGCATTTAATAGACTTATTGGAAGTGTTGAATTTCAGTTGGGTTCTTAATCTTGGGAATGAGAATTACAGAAGTTTCACTAATTTTATGGGACATGAATCCAGTTTGAAAAAAATATATTAACAACTTGCACAATTGAATCTCCTATAATGAGCCAGTAATGTTTGTAGAATTTTGCATTCAGACCATCAGGCCAGGGGTTTTATTGTTTCTCATATTTCAAACCAGGTCTCTAGTTTTGTCTGGCAGCATGATAATTAGAGTTAAGTTTAGGGGCTAAAGGATCATAGGGAAATTGTTCTAAATGAGGTGAAGAAGAAGTGAATAGATTATAAAATGACTACGTAATATAATTACTAACCTCTGTACTATCCATAATCTAACCCAAACGCTGATAAAAAATAACTTCTATAGATTTATATGATCTCCTATGTTTAACTTTTGCAGAGAAGTATAAATTTTGCCCTTTGTGTCCAAAAAATCATTTTGTGCTTCAACAGCTTCAAACAGTTATAAGACAGAGAGATTTCATGAGAGAAGGATATCTATCTGATCCTTTAATTTTGCCCTTTGTGTCCAAAAAATCACTTCTTGTATATTAGTGACTATATGCTCCTTAATTTGGTTTTAGACACAAATTTTAACTAGCTTTGGCATGCACTGCTAACTGTTTTTACTTCTTTCTTTATTAATTATTATCATATAATAGATACAATTATATATCCTGTCACAACTTGTGAATTTGTTGTACTTGTGCAAAATAAATGTCACACTTTTCTTTATTACTATTCGGCCACTCTTTTGATGCTGAAAAAAAGAAGAACAATGAAGCCTACTGCTTTAACATCACTTGTGTGAATTGAAATGAGTAAACAGTTGATATCAAAGAAAAATTAGGATAACTGTGTCATTTACAAAATCCTTTCATTATTAGATGTAATAGCTAGCATTTATTTTGATGCAAAAATCTTAGTTACTTGCTTTATTAGTTGTTGATTTTTTTACAAGTTACTTTATAATTATTAGCTTTTGATTTTGATGATCTAGTTGCTTTTTATTTTGATTTTATATGCATGGTGAATTTGTTTTATCGGATGAAACGTACATTAGGAGGATATATATTGGGATATAATTAACTATTTAGTTTTTGTTGGTGATCTCAAATTTTATATTTTCTAAAATTGGATTGAAATCTAATGCTGAAATTGATTGTCGTATGTACGTGCGGTTGATATTTTCAATATTTAATCATTCCACTAACGATTCTTCATTTTATAATAAATGATGAATGTGTTTCTTTTCTTAATTTATCTAATATATTTTGATAACTTTTGTTATTATGTAAATATGGTTTGTTTTGGATTTGATATGCATATTTTTAAGCAGCAAATTATATATAAAAAACTATTGGAAATTTTTTGTAAGGATTTTCTTCATTGTGTAAAGAACTTTTACAATGACTTTGTGGTTGTTAAATAGTCGTTACAATGTGGTCTTCCCAATTATCATATAGTCGTTGCAATAGGGCTTCTGGAACAATGTAGGAATTTTTGAATTGTTGCAAAAGAGTTCACATATCGCAATGACATTTTTGTTGGCAAATAATATTATATGTAATTGATAAGACTGGTTTATAGCATCGACAAGGTTTTTACAACGACAAATTTTATTGTGTTAACTTCTTTTTTGCAAGGAACCTTAGTCATTGCGGGGCTTTTAGTTACGGAGTTTATCACAATGATTTTTGGCAACAATGTTTGACTTTTTACAAAGATCTTTTCATTGCGAAAAGTCAATTTTTTTTAGCATTATCACTAAAAAAATATGAAAAATTCAATAAGAGTTTTTCTTGTAGTGTTTCTATTTTACATCTTTTTATAAACCAGTCTTATTGACTTCAGTTTTTTGGAAGATGGTAATTAGTAGTAATAATTATCAGGCCTTGGATTGGGAGAGTCGTCAGTTGCCTAGTTTTATGGTTACGTACGTTGCCATGTGAGACTTACTTGAAAAGCCCATGGTAATATGATATCTTATCCAGAACTTAGGATTTAATAATCTGAAAACTTGCAATGGACACTGTAACACTGATATATATCTTAATTAATTAATTAATGATGAGCTAGTCACTAGACTTGCTGTAATTAGCTTTATTAATTTGTTTGTACCACTACAAGGGAAAGAGGCACCTACGATAAGGTTTTTTCTCGTTGAAAGAAATCTGTGATGAGCTCTCATCGTAGATGATCCCATTGCAATTTGATTAGTCGCAGATAGAAATAATCAGCAACGAAAAAAATTGTTGATTAAAAATTTTGTAATAAGAATAGTCTTATTAGCGTTGGGATTTTCTTTCGTTGATATTTTTCATCAAAGAAATTACGACAAAAAATATTAATATTATAATAATTTTTAGCGACGGCAGTCCTCTCGCAGATATTTTTAACTATCAGCGAGGGGAAGCCCGTCGCAAATAGTTTTTTTATGTTGCATTATCAGCGACGAAATTCCCCTCGCTGATGATTTTTTTTAATATTTCCTAAAATGTTTTCAAAAATAGAAAATTTCTTGCTAACAATGTATTGAATTTACATTCAAAATTTTAAGTAACTACATTAATACGAAGTGAACAAATTCTAATTATAGTCAAAATTACAAAAACGATGTACAATATCCAAATATAATAATAATAATAAACATAAAATGTTATAATATTTAAATAAAATGTCCTAAGGATTCCCAAGATCGTTGTCACACATAGGATCTTCACTGGCCTCGTCGTCCTCCACGGCATCATCGAGAGAAAGCTGAAACAAAAAAGTAAGCAGTATTATTGAATGAAAAAATAAATAAGTTAATTTGAAAGCTTTTTGGTAGAAAACCTTTATATTATCTATGTTTCTAAATCAAAACCTTATGGGTTTGTAATCCGTGGTTCGAAATGAATTTTGTTTATTCCCACTAGTCATATTCTACTAAACGGACGAGACAGTAACCTTGCCTTGTCTATTAGACAAGTATTCTACTCTTTTGACCTTAAAACCACTAAGTTATCTACTCTTTTAGATCGAAAACCCCTAGGTTTGTAACCTATGATTCGAAATAGATTCTGTTTGTTCCCACTACTCACATTCTACCAAACGGACGTGACAGTAACCCCACTTCGTCCGTTAGATAAGTATTCTACTCTTTTGACCTTAAAACCGCTAAGTTATCTACTTTTTTAGACCGAAACCCCTCGGGTTTGTAACCCGTGATCCAAAATGGATTCCATTTGTTCCCACTATTCACATTATACCAAATGGATGTGACAGTAACCCCGCCTCGTCCGTTAGACAAGTATTCTACTTTTTTGACCTTAAAACCGCTAAGTTATCTACTTTTTAGACTGAAACCTCTTGGGTTTGTAACCCATGATCTGAAATGGATTTCGTTTGTTCCCACTTCTCACATTCTACCAAATTGACGTGATAGTAACCCCGTCTCGTCTGTTAGACAAGCATTATACTCTTTTGACCTTAAAACTGCTAAGTTATATACTTTTTTAGACTGAAACCCCCTAGGTTTGTAACCCGTGATCTGAAATGGATTCTGTTTGTTCCCACTACTCATTTTCTACCAAACGGACGTGATGGAAAACCCAACTCATCATTTAGACAAGTATTCTACTCTTTTGACCGCAAAACCACTAAATTATCTATTTTTTTCGGAAGACTAAGTTCAACAACTATAGATATTACAAGATTAACATAAGCAAACTTACAGGAAAACTTATAATATACAAAACATATGAAATGCATATTTTAGTGCAAAATGAAGAAACCCAAAACTATCCAAGAAAAATAGAACAAATCTGAAACTGATGAATATCAATTCTTTAAAATATGCGATATAATGCGACTATAACATTCATTTTAACAATGAAATATAGAGTTTGTGACAAATAGGTCTAATCTATCATTCGGGTCAATGTCACATCAATATCTTGAATATCCAATCTAAAATCATATGATTAAGATATTATATTGACTACCAACAACAACATATATGTCTACTAAGATATAACCAATATTGACAACATTTTTAATCTTTGGAGCACACAATAAATTGTCTGAAATCACTATTGACAGTCTGACCAACATAAAAAAGAAGATAAGCATGAAATCATGTTTTGATCAATAAATACAAGTCAAAATCAGAAATTTGAGTAATATCTTAATTTTTTTTTTGATAATATTGAGTAATACCTTAATCACAAACATCAAACCAGTCTTGAACTGAAGAACACCTCTACCATCATCACTGTTTAGGTCCAAGTTTTGTGCCATAGTATATGCTTGCTCACACACTACATTTGAAACGATTGAACTTGAATAAAGTATATAAAGAAATTCAAAGTTTGGTATTTCACAAAGGGAGTACAAAGAGAAGGAAGAATTGTATTTCTCGATGTGAAGTTTGCACTATACAGAAGCTCCTATTTATACATATTCTTTGCAGACAAATTACACTAATATACCCTAATCAATTACCTACAATCAATAGAATCAATCTCAACAAATCAGCCCTTATAGATTGATTTGACCAAATCTACTCTATCCTCAACATTCCCCCTCAAGTTGGAGTGGATATTAATGACACTCAACTTGTTCAATAGATGGTTGAATTAAGTAGGTTCGAGAGCTTTGGTAAATAGATATGATGGTTATTGACTTGTGGGCATGTGAATGGTTTGAATGACTTGGTTCTGGAGCTTCTCCCGAATGAGATGACAATCGACCTCTATATGCTTTGTTCGCTCATAGAATACCAGATGGATGCAATGTAGATAGCTACTTTGTTATCACAGTATAGCTTGACTAGTTGTGGATGTGCTATTTGGAGATCTGTCAGAAGTTGCTTTAACCAAGTAATTTCACAACAGGTTGATGCCATAAATCAGTACTCTGCTTCAGCTGAGGATCGTGAAATTGTTGTTTGCTTTTTGGTCTTCCAAAAAATTGGTGATTTTCCAAGTAGAATACAGTACCCAGTAATCGATCGCTGAGTATCTCTACATCGAGCCCAGTCCGCATCAAAAAATGCATGCAATTAAACATCACTAGAAGTTGATAGAAAAATTCCTTGGCCAGATGATTGTTTGAGATATTGTAAGACTCGATGTGCTACATCCAAGTGATATGTTCGAGGTTTGTCCATGAATTGACTCAGAATGTGTACTGCATATGCTAAGTCTGGCCTAGCGATGGTCAAATATATCAGCTTCCCAACCAATCGTCGACATGAAGATGGATCTGAATGTAGTTCTCCATCAGTCTCACTAAGAGCTAGATTTGGCTCCATGGGTAAATTTCTTGGTTTAGCACCAATAAATCCAGTTTCCTCAAGTATTTCCAAGGTGTATTTCCTCTGTGATAAAAGGATGCCAGTTTTTGAGTGGGCCACTTCTATACCCTGAAAATATTTGAGAATGCCAAGGTCTTTGAGTTTAAAACATTCTCCCAAGTATTTCTTGAGTGCATCAATTTGTTCCAAGTTGTTTCCTGCCAAGATGATGTCGTCTACATATACCAAGACAATTGTAAAATTGTTTTTGTGGGATCGAACGAACATTGAATAATCTGCTTTAGACTATTTATATTCGACACTAATGAGAGTGAAAGAAAGCTTGGCGTACCATTGTCTGGAGGCTTGTTTGAGGCCATATAGGGACTTATTGAGCTTGCAGATTCAGTTCTCTGCTTTTCATCCGAAACCAAGAGGAAGGTTCATGTAGATGTCTTCATCGAGGCCTTCATGCAGGAAGGCATTATTAACATTAAGTTGATGAAGATGCCAATTTTGTGCAGCAGCAAGGGTGAGAACAGTGCGAACACTAACCATTTTGGCAATAGGAGCAAAGGTTTCAGAGTAATCGATACCTTCCTTCTTATTATAGCCTTTGGCAACGAGGCGAGCCTTATAACGTTCCATAGAGCCATCTGAATTGTGTTTGATTTTGTACACCTATTTGTAACCAATGGGTTTTTTATGGGGTGGAAAAAGAGTCAAAGTCCAAGTATGGTTGGCTTCCAAGGCATCAATTTCAGCATGCATGGCATCGCGCCACTTAGGATCCTGCATAGCCTACAAGAATGACTTGAGTTCTTGTGCAAGGGAGATAGCAGTGGTGAAGGCACGGTGTGTTAGAGAAAGAGAATCATAAGAAAAGAAATTAGAGAGAGGATAAATGGTACCTGAGGAGTGGACCAATGTTGAGTCAGATGGTGGGATAAGCCGAGGCGGGAGTGCTTGTTCAACATAGAAATCCTGTAAGTAGGCATGTGGCTAGATCTGATGTCTGGATTACTGAACTTGTACAAGTGGGGTAGGAGAAGAGGGAATATCATTAAGTGGGGAAGTATGTGGCTGGGTAGAGGGTTCAGAAAGAAAATTTGGAAATTCAATAGGATGAGGTAAAACAGTAGAGGGTGACTCTAAAGTACTTTGTGAGTCTAAGGTACTTTGGCTAAAAGGAAATTGATCATCGTAAAAAACCACATCATGGGATATAAAAGGTCTGGCGAGTTGCAAGATCATACAGCTCATAACCTTTTTTTCCGTATGGATAGCCAAGGAAGACACAACGGGTCACACGGAGATCAAATTTTGAAAGATGAAGGAAGTGAATGGAGGCATTACAAAGATATCTAAAGACTCGAAGATGGTCGTATTTAGGTGGGGTACTGTATAGCTTCTCATAAGGAGATTTCCCGCCCAAAAGAGGAGTGTGTGTTCTATTTATCAAATAAGTTGCAGTGAGGAGAGCATGACCCCAAAAGTGTTTAGGCATATTGGCCTGAAAAAGAAAAGCTCGGGAAACATTCAAAAGATGACGATGTTTACGTTCTACGACTCCATTTTGTTTAGAAGTGGAGATGCAACTCGTTTGGTCAATGATGCTCTTTTTCTGAATAGAATGAGGAAATTTCAAATTCGGGCCCATTATCACTACGGACAATTTTGATCGTAGTAAAATATTCGTTTTCAATGAGCCGAATAAAAGAAAGAAGAAAATGACAGGTATCTAACTTATGACGCATTAAGTATACCCAAGTACACCTGGTGTAATCATCAACAATGGTCAAAACATATTGTTCCCCAGTGAAAGATGGAACACGGTAACCCCCTAAATGTCTACGTGTATTAAATGAAAAGGTGTAGTAGAAGAAATTGAATTGGAAGAAAATTCAAGACGAGTTTGTTTAGCTAATGGGAAAATATAACATGTTTATAAATTTAAACAAATTTCAGAAACATTATTGGAAAGTAAAGATAAAATTTTATTGGATAAATGGCCAAGTCAGCAATGCCAAAGTTAAGAATTTGATGTAGCCACCTGACAACGAGCGGGATTCATTTTGGTGACATAATACAAGTCATCCCGCTCAGTGCCCAATCCAATCATCCTCATCGAGCGTAGGTCCTAAATTAGGCACAGATAAGCAGAAAAAATTATTAGACAATTGAGAGTTTGACATAGCACACGAATGAAAATAAGGTTAAAATGAAAGGAAGGGACACAAAGGACATTTTTCAAAATAAGGGAGGAAGAGGAAATGACAAAATCAATATGGGTTACCACAACATGAGAGCCATCTAGGAGACGTACAGTACAACCATGTATAGGAATAAAGTAGGTTAAATCAGTGGGAGAACACACCATATGATCGATGGCTCCACTGTCAAGAATCCAAAGTGTTTCAGGAGAGAGGAGAGTTGGTTTACCTAATAAGGATGACTCAGAAGTACGCACATGGTTTGCCATAGGTGAGGACTGGGTGGAAGTATTTAGTATGGCTAAAAACTGTTAGTATTGATCAAGAGTGAAAGGAAAACTGCCAATGGGCGGTTTGTTGTCAGCGAAAGAAACTTGGTGTACACTTGGTTTGGAATCGGAGTCAATCTTGCGGGAGCTAGGTGAGAACCCATGGACGAAGTAGCAGCGATCAACATGGCAGTGAGTACATTTCTGTCGTGGCTTACGGAACGTTTTGCCATCTTTTGGTTTGGAAATGAGACCTTTGGCAGCTAAAGCAACACCGTCGATGAATGTTCCATTGGCATTCCTTTTGAAGAACCAAGTTGTAAATGCGACTGATCGTGGGGAGAGGGTCCATCAACAATATCTATGCACGGATGGCACCAAAAGACTCATTAAGGCCCATGAGGAACTTCATGGTTCGCTGGTATTGCTGGTATTGAGTGATGTCTTCTTGGAACAAATGAGATTGAAGTGATGCAAGATTCATCCTATAATAGCTTCAGCTTGGAAAAGTATGTTGCCACCGATGTATTGCTGATGAGAGTCATAAAATGCATCTAAACAATACTTAATTGTTAACATTTTAAGGTTGATCTCGGTCATAATCACACTTTTACATATTGATAACCCTAAAGTGATATTCATAAATCATCAACTTAATTCGATGCATTTTCAGGTGCTTTGAGTACAAAAGAGATAATAAAGCGATCCATGTTTAAAGCACCAAAAGATCTTGGGTGTCGGTGCTCGTTTTTGTCCAAGGTTTAGACATGTCCAAACATGATTCAAAGATGGTTAAAGTCTAAAAAAAGGCTGGACTAATAAATTAAAGTAAGCTAAAAGACTGCACACAAGTGTGTGCATCACTTTGGAGCAAGTAAAGGGTAGGCACACTAGTGTGTGCACTTCTGCATACAAGCTGAAGGAGTTTCACTGAATTGCCAGAATTTCCCGCACAGATCAATCATCTTTGCAGATTAAACTGTATTGATGTTAGGAAGAACCAGATGATGAGCCATATATTCTTAGAAAGATCCGGAAGTCTATTTTCTAGAGAATTTTACGATTCGTAAAAATGATTTTTCTAGAGAAAGTTATGGCAGTTTTAGTGGAAACAGTTCAGGCCAGCACAGCAGGCCCAGACGCACAGCAGGTCCAGGCACACAGCACGGCCCACTCGCCTCTTGACCGGATTAGGGCGAGCAAATGACATTCTCCAAGACCAAAACACCCCCCTCATGCTCTATAAATATATCTTTATGGAGTGTGCAGCTGGATATTGAAGAGAGAAAGCAAGGAAGAGAGGATTCAAGGGATCCAAATCCAGCATTCTTCCATTTTATTTCTAAGTTTTCTTTGGTTGCAAATCAAGGGGAGAACATCCATATTGTTCATCCACCTTGAAGTCCATGGCCAAATCAAGGGGAGAGTATCCTTATTGTTCTTCCACCTTGATTTCTATGGCCAACTAATCATTTTACAAGGGAAAGGGATGAATCTTTAGGGATTTCTTGTTCTTTATTTCTTGTTCTTGATTCAGTTGTATGGATTTATTGTTAAATATTGTTTATGAATTATTCATTGATTAAGTAAGAAGATTTGAGTTCATGTGATAGATGTACTTTTTATTCTTCTTCTTTTAGACTCTCTTAATCCGGTGATTGCATCATTCTCCTCCATTGAGGTTGCTTGGATGTGATTGATTCCGGTAGATTTATCTTATTGATTGTCCATTACTGCGATATTATCTTTTAAGATATATTGTCGTTTCTTGATAATCTTTAAGATCGGTCATGTGTGCATGAACCGAAATCAATGATTAATTCGTAGCAATTATATAAGAGTTGTAAATGTGCTTGATTGAATATATTCCGATTGCTTGTTTGGGAGTTGAAACTTGCAATCAAGATAAAATCAATTGAATCAAGAGTGGAAATAGGGAACAAACCTAAGGAGGATTCCCGGAACCTTGTTATTTCTCATTTATATTTCATTTACATTTACGCAATTTTCCTTTACATTATTTCACCATCAAAGCTCAAAAATCTTGAGTTTAACTTTTATCGTTCGTTTTAAGGTTCACACATTTTCTTTTGTACTTAACTTGTTTCCCTGTGGAATCGACACCCCAAAGCAGTACTACAATAACCGTGTTATACTTTGGGCGTAATCAAATTTTGGCGCCGTTGCCGGGGAAACGCACTTAAGTATAAGGAAACTTGTCAACTTTGAGTGTGACGGTAAAAAAAAAAAAAAATCGTAAATATTTTTCTTTTCAGCAGTTTGTAAATACGGTAATATCATTCATTTACTTTTGTTTTTATTTTCTAATTTTCTTTTATTATTCTGTTTCTATTTATCTGTTTATTACTCTGTTTTATTTATTTGTTTATTATTCTGTTTTATTTATTTGTTTATTTATTTATTACTTTGTTTTATTTATTTATTCCCCCTCTAAATTAATTGGTGCATGCTTAGACCGAGAAATTCGCGAGGTAGATTCATTAGAGGACCCGAATTAGAGTTACCCTCTCCTTCCACCTCCATTGGTGAAACCTCGCCTAGATTAAACCATAGTGCACCCCCATCAGAAAATTTAGAGGATTTTGTTAATATGGCCGATAATCATAATGAAAATGTTGCCATGACACTTCAGGAATACCTCCACCCTACATGCACAGCCACACCATCATGCATCATGTTTCCAGCCAATACTCGCCAGCTAAATTTTAAACCAAGGATGATTCAATTACTCCCTACTTTTCATGGCTTGGATAACGAAAACCCATATGTTCACATTAAAGAGTTTGAGGAAGTAGTCGCGACTTTTCATAGTCACGATGAAACCGATGACATTGTTAGGCTTAAGTTCTTTCCTTTTGCTTTGAAGGATAGAGCTAAGAGTTGGCTATACTCACTAAGATCACGATCTATTGGGTCGTGGACTAAGATGACTCAAATTTTCTTCAATAAATACTTTCCCCAACATAAGACCAATGCTTTGAAAAGACAAATCTCCACCTTTGCACAAAAGGACAGCGAGACTCTGTATCAGTCTTGGGAGAGATTTAAAGAGTTATTGAGTATGTGCCCTCACCATGGGTATGAGAATTGGCGTTTAGTGAGCAATTTCTATGAGGGTCTTACCTATAGAGAACGCCAATTTGTAGAGATGATGTGTAATGGTGGGTTCTTGGAGAAAGATCCTGATGAGGCCATAGAGTACCTCAATGAGCTTGCTGAAAAATCTCACACTTGGACTGGACCTAGTGCTACTGAAAACACAAATAGGTCACGACATATAGAGCACCCAAATGGTGGTGGAATTCACCATCTTAAGGAAGAGGATAACCTTAAGGCCAAGGTCGAGATGCTTACTAGGGAACTAGAGGTATTAAAGGCTAAGAGCTTAAAGCCAACACACGTGGTTAATCATGCAAAATCTTTTGAACCATGTTTTGTGTGTGGCGGGGTAGACCATCTCGCCCAAGAATGCCCCACATTTGTTGATATGAGAGGGATGTATAAGGAACAATGTAATGCCCTAGGCATGTACATGAAGCCTTCTACACCCTTCTCTAACACCTATAATTCGGGATGGCGAAATCACCCCAATTTCAGCTGGAAGTCTGAAAACCAGCAACTTGCACAACCCCCTGCACCATATCCTGAACCATATCATGCACCTGTATCTTCTAAGATTTCTTTAGAAGACACTTTACATGCTTTTATTGAAGCACAGGGAAAGACAAATCAAAGGCTTGAATCTTTAATTGTGCAGGTTGTTGAAGAACATAAAGAGATAAAGAGCCAAGTGTCCAAGCTGACGAGCTACTTGAGTGTGACTGAGCAAGGTAAGTTCCCTTCTCAAGCTCAGTCCACATCCTATGGTCAGCACCAAACACAACAGAAGAAAGAGAAGGTGAATGCCATTGAGACACTTAGTGGTAAGTCGTTACACATCCCAACACCGAACAAATCAGAGGATGTAGACGACAACCACCAAGTATATACCCTCAACCATGGCTTCACGGGAGCATATATCGAGCCAAAATTTGCAGATGTTACTAATGACATCTTTAAGGTCTCTCCAAAGCACACAAGCAGCAAATTTAACAGTAAAGCAATTGTTGGTGTAGTCAACTCATGTTTGTCTAGGAAGGAATAAGAGTGTCTGGCTGAAGACATAAAACTTAGCGCTTATGGGAGGCACCCCAAAGCATATCCTTTTATTTTTATTGTTATTGTTTTTCATAATTCATTTTCTTGTTTATTATTAGTATTTTGCTGTTTTCCAGTTTTATTTTCGTATTTCTTTTTCAGGGACAATTATACGAAGCAGTTCAAATGGTGGTGCACAATTTTCAGCTTCTGTGCACTTTTGGCTACAAATGGAGTTTCCTTATCTTTTGCTTTCACATTGAGGACAATGCCTACTTTAAGTTGGGGGTGGAGGAAACATATTCCTGTTTTTTTTATGTTTTTCATTGAACTGATGGGTGTCATTTTACCTTTTTGTTTGTTTTTAGCATGCTTTGTGTTAGCTTTGAAGTTAATTCACATGTTAATGATATGAGCTTAATCGAGATAGCATATAGCATTTAGAAGAATTTAAATCTTGCTTCGCTTTTGAGAATAAATTAAGTGTCAATTTTTCTTTGGTTTGAGACTCTGGTTTGTGGTAAGATTGCATGATTAGTCTAAAGCATTTGGAGAAGTTTTATGCGCGGTTGTTTTGTGAATACTTTTGCGGTCTCTACAAGCTCTAGAACTTATTTGATAATCACTTGAGGCAAAAATCATAGAATGCACACTACTTAGGATATGATGTAGGCCATTTTTGGATTGTTTGAGCCTTTTTAAACTTACCCTTGTTATATTTATCGCTAGTCACCTATTTGAGCCTTTTTTTTAAAAGAAAAATTGAGCCTTGTTTCTTTCGATAAACCATTTACTTACCTTTATGAGCCTAAAAATATTTTATCCTTACCTCTCTTTTAAAAGAACTTAGTTATACACATGTTGTGAGAAGCACTTAAAAGGAGTAAGGGTGGAAATATGAGAAAATATTACTACCATAACCCAAGTACATTAAAAGAGATAAGTTGGGGGTTGTGGAAAAGAAAAGAAAAGAATGAAAGAGGAGGTGAATGGTCTTATGCCAAAATAAAAAAATAAAAAAAAGAGAAAAAATGAATTATGGCAAAGAAAGAAGAAAAAAAAAATGGTGATTTATTGCGAGAAATGCTCGAAAAATGGTTGAAAGAGTTGGGTGTTGAAGTAAGGTTATCTTGTGCTTAAAGTGGTTGTGTTTAAATTAAGAGACTTAGTTTTTTTATTTGTTTAAACTTTCCCGTTCTTTCTTGACCTTTACCCTAGCCTAACGTTGCAAGCTTATTAAAGACCTATTGATTCGATGAAGTGTGATTTTTCTACATAGTGGAGAGTCATTTGAAAAGTGAGCATATGGAGCTTGATTTGTGATTGATGTCACGCAAATTAATATGTTTTTAGAGGCCAAGACTTGTATTCATGCTATGTTGTGCATAAAATCATCCAGGTGTTCGGACTAATGTATTGTGTTAAGATGGATCGTAAGAGTCGATAACAATTTTAAGGTTGACATTTGGATTATTCTTGGACCTGAGTGATATTTAATGATTCTATGTGCTGTATGTTATGCATGATTTTTGAGATAGATTTTTGAATCACTCTTGGTTAACGCCAGCATTGCTGTATTTTGCTTTGATTTCTAAATAAAGAATTCATTTCATGCTTTTCGCTTGAATTGCTAGGGACTAGCAATAAGCTAGTTGGGGGTTGTGATGAGAGTCATAAAATGCATCTAAACAATACTTAATTGTTAACATTTTAGGGTTGATCTCGGTCATAATCACACATTTACATGTTGATAACTCTAAAGTGATATTCATAAATCAACGACTTAATTCGATGCATTTTCAGGTGCTTTGAGTACAAAAGAGATAATAAAGTGATCCATGTTTAAAGCACCAAAAGATCTTGGGTGTCGGTGCTCGTTTTTTTCCAAGGTTTAGACATGTCAAAACATGATTCAAAGATGGTTAAAGTCTAAACCAAGGATGAAGTAATAAAGTACAGTAAGCTAAAAGACTGCACACAAGTGTGTGCATCACTTTGGAGCAAGTTAAGGGTAGGCACACTAGTGTGTGCACTTCTGCATGCAAGCTGAAGGAGTTTCACTGAATTGCCAGAATTTCCCGCACAGATCAATCATCTTTGTAGATTAAACTGTATTGATGTAGGAAGAACCAGATGATTAGCCATATATTCTTAGAAAGATCCGGAAGTCTATTTTCTGGAGAATTTTACGGTTCATAAAAAGGATTTTTCTAGAGAAAGTTATGGCAGTTTTAGTGGAAACAGTTCAGGCCAGCACAGCAGGCCAAGACGCACAGCAGGCCCAGGCGCACAGCACGGCCCACTCGCCTCTTGACCAGATTAGGGCTAGAAAATGACATTCTCCAAGACCAAAACACCCCCCTCATGCTCTATAAATATATCTTTATGGAGTGTGCAGCTGGATATTGAAGAGAGAAAGCAAGGAAGAGAGGATTCAAGGGATCCAAATCCAGCATTCTTCCATTTTATTTCTAAGTTTTCTTTGGTTGCAAATCAAGGGGAGAACATCCATATTGTTCATCCACCTTGAACTCCATGGCCAAATCAAGGGGAGAGCATCCTTATTGTTCTTCCACCTTGATTTCCATGGCCAACTAATCATTTTACAAGGGAAAGGGATGAATCTTTAGGGATTTTTTGTTCTTTATTTCCTGTTCTTGATTCAGTTGTATGGATTTATTGTTAAATATTGTTTATGAATTATTCATTGATTAAATAAGAAGATTTAAGTTCATGTGATAGATGTACTTTTTATTCTTCTTCTTTTAGACTCTCTTAATTCGGTGATTGCATCCTTCTCCTCCATTGAGGTTGCTTGGATGTGATTGATTCCGGTAGATTTATCTTATTGATTGTCCATTACTACGATATTATCTTTTAAGATATATTGTCGTTTCTTAATAATCTTTAAGATCGGTCATGTGTGCATGAACCGAAATCAATGATTAATTCGTAGTAATTATATAAGAGTTGTAAATGTGCTTGATTGAATATATTCTGATTGCTTGTTTGGGAGTTGAAACTTGCAATCGAGATAAAATCAATTGAATCAAGAGTGGAAATAGGGAACAAACCTAAGGAGGATTCCCGGAACCTTGTTATTTCTCATTTATATTTCATTTACATTTACGCAATTTTCCTTTACATTTACGCAATTTTCCTTTACATTATTTCACTATCAAAGCTCAAAAATCTTGAGTTTAACTTTTATCGTTCATTTTAAGGTTCACACATTTTCCTTTGTACTTAACTTGTTTCCCTGTAGAATCGACACCCCAAAGCCGTACTACAATAACTGTGTTATACTTTGGGTGTAATCAATTGCCTTAAACAAGATTATGAATTTCTTGTTGAAGGTGATACATTTGAAGGCCATTAACTTGGGAAAAATGATCCTTCAAATTTACCCAAATATCTCGAGCAAGATCACAGAAAATAACGCTAGCAGAAATATCCTAGGAAAGAGAATTAAGTAACCAAGCTTTTACCATATTATTGCAGCGAGACCACTGGTGGTATTCTGTAGTAGATGATTTGGCAGGCTTGGAAATAGTGCCATCAATGAAGCCAATCTTATTTTTGGTGTCGAGGGCAATGAGCATGGATTGACTCCACGTGGTGTCATTGGTTTCGGTCAATGGTTGAAAAACCAAAACAACACCAGGATTGTTCAAAGTGCTGAGATACAAGTGGTGGCTTGGATCATCAAATTTTTGAGAGTTTTGGGTGCCGTCAACATTGGAAGCCATTAGGGAGAAAGTGGTGCAGACAGTTATCTCGAAAATACAACCAGTTAAGTTCCCAGGAAAGTGAAGGAAGTCACAATGAACCGCTTAAAACCCAAGACTTTCCTTAGCCAGAGCTTGCCTAGACATTGTATTTGTTGAGAGTACTGTAAATCTCACTAACAAACTTATGGCCCTTAAGAAAAATTCAGGAGAGGTTTTTTTTTTTTTTTTTTTTTTTTTGGGGGTTGGGGGGGGGGGGGAGGAATCCGGGCCGGGTCAGATCGGGGAATGGACCGACTGGTCTGGACCGCGGGTTAGGGTGCGTGGGTTAGGGCGGTCACGCGGGTCAATCGGTCAAGCAGATCGCGTGTTGGACTGATCCGAGTGCTGGGCTGGTCCGTATGTTGGGCTAATCCGAGCCAGTCACGCAGGCCTTGTGGCGCTGGACTTGGGAAACTTTGTTGAAGTTTGGGTCGGGAAAAGCTTGTTGCAAACAGATTGAATTCTGTTTGAATCTGGGCTGGTACCGATTGAGCTTTAAGCAATTTTAATTGCAATTTGAGCCCTAATTGAACTCTGGTTTTTCAGTTGAAGAAGAAAGCTTCAAGATGCACTCCCCATGTTTGACAGAATGTCTAAACCATGTGGAGTTCTCTGATTTGCAAGCTTATGGAAATTAATTTGTTTCCCGTAGCATACAAACAACTTGTAAGAGATAAGTATGAAAACTGAGAAAAGGAAGAAGATTGTGCCCTCTATAGTTTCGAAATCCTAAAGCTCTGATACCATAAAGAAATTCAGAGTTTGGTATTTCACAGAGGGAGTACAAAAAGAGAGAGAAGAATTGTATTTCTCAGTGTGAAGTTTACACTATACAAAAGCTCCTATTTATACACATTCTCTGCAGAACAATTATACCAATTTAGCCTAATCAATTACCTACAATCAAGCCAAATCAATCAATAGAATCAATATAAAAAAATCAACTCTTATTTGCTGATTTGACCAAATTTGTTGTATTCTCAACAAGTATGTCATCAGGTTAGTGAAAATAGAAGTATCAAAATCACTTCATGCAATAAAAAATAGATGTACATAATCTCCAGATTCACGGTAACTTGATATTGACTTTATCAAAATTTTAAAAGGCCATGGGCAGTACTATTCAAAAATCTAAAATCCCATATTGAACCAATATACGGATATCAGCATGGATCAGAATCAGTGGATCTCAAATAATTATACCCGAGTTCAAAGCTGATTAGAAAAGCAACATAGAATTCACAATGAACCAAAAGCAAAATGTAACGAGGAAAAAAATTCATACATAAATATAAATATGAAACTAAAAGTTATCCTCAGGAGGACATGTTGTAAGAATGCATATTAAGTATAAACCAGTACAACATTACATTAAATGGATTCAGCTTTTGACCAGATTGGATACTTCATCAAACATCTGGGTTCAACTTTGATTAAATCAGCATTTTTAACATGAGTTTAACTTCAAACAACTCTTCCGAACTGAATCTTATTGATTTGCATCTGAATAATTCTCATCCCTGACCACCATGAACATGTCCTTCATAATACAAGTAGAATATTCATCTTTCCCTAGTCACAAAAGGCCTCCCGATGCCTTATAAACCATTTAATCTTGAAGCATAATGCCCCTAAGATTTCATTTTTATAACAGAAAATTAAGTCATCCCATATATTCTTTTTCTTTCTTATAGTTCATTTCTCATCATTACTATTCAGTCTATTGAAACATCCATCTGATAAATTCTCTTAAGTCAGGTCAGTTATGTACATCCTATATCCACTTTTATTCTTAAACCACCTTCACCAGGAAGAAAAATAATGAAGCATACCAAGTAATGTCTCTCCAACATTAAACATGAAGAGATCATCTCAAATACACTTCTCCAACCTTATGTCCTACAACCCTATTTCTGTTAAATTCTAATTTGGAAAGATGCTTCAGTTTCTACTGATCAATTTCTAGCCCTGCCATGCATCCACTTCAAGTAGGGGTGGCAATTTTGGACACAACACAACACGAAATAAAGCGTGTTAGTGTTGAGTATAATCGAGTTCGTGTCGTAATCGTGTCGACATGATTATGACACAGAAAAATCGTGTCGTGTCGCGGGTTGACCCGCCAATCCAAAATGACGTGATTAAATTCATGGGTTTGATGGGTCGTATTGACACGATTATGACTCATGACCTGTTTATTACCCATTTAAAAAAATTGTCTATTACATTAAAAAAAATTCTTAGTGTGTGTATAAAATAAACTCTAATTCCTATTTTACCACATCACAAACACAAAACACTCTCTCACAGACTCACCCAATAGCGGCGCATCACAGAGTCTACAGACTCTTTTCCCTCTCCCAATATGATGATAGTTGATAAGATAATGTTTAAGCTATTAATTAGACTTTTTTATGTGTATTTGGATCATGAATATGTTGGAATTTGGATTATGAACGATTAGATGATTGATTATGTAATATAACTTATATTTGCTTATGTAATAAACAGGTCGTATCTGGTTAATCGTGTCGGGTCTAACACAACCCGTTTATTAAATGAGTTAAGCGTGTCGTATTATGTTACCCGTTTATAAACAGGTCGTATTAGTGTTGGGTTTTTTTTAACACGATTAATAATTGTGTCATGTTCATGTCGACTCATTTAGTGTTATACCCAATTAAAGCACGACACGAACATAACATGTCAACTCGAATTACCACCCCTAACTTCAAGCACGATCACTTTCCCTATCAACGCACATTCCATGCCCAATATGTTTCTTGCTCCCTGAGAATATTCTTAAACATTGTAACAGCCTAACACGGAATGCATTGTGCACCTAACTCATATATAATTTTCCTTCAAATTCAATTGGTATACATAAAAAAAACTGTGAGCTTGTTTATCTCGCAATTCATACAAATTTACCCGTAGTTGCTATTTCTGTCGTACGATTACTATTTTCTAGCATTTAACTCCATACTCAAAACCGCTAAGTTGTGAAATATGAGGAAGATTATGGCTTACCCTTTCTAAATCGTGGTGTGGGCCGTCGGAAAACGTCTACAAGTGGCTGGATTTTTATAGTTTTTACAGAGAGAGAAAGTAGATCGAAAAATGAAAATTGTTGTTTTATAGAGAGATTCGATTCTTGGCTTAGGGAAGAGATGGAAGAAGGAGAGATGCTTTTTGCTGGTTTGGAGGAGCTACTGCAGCCGGCCACTGCGGCCCAATATAGTAACATGAAGGAGAGAGAAGATGAAGAACGAAGAATACGCAAGGAACTAGAGAGAGTATGGCGGAGAGAGAAGAGAAAATGGAGGGAAGATGGAGGAGTAGGGAGGGGTCGCTACCGCCGGAGTGGTCGTCGGTGCGCTCGACAGGGTGTGAGAGGAGAGGAAGAGATTGTGGAGAGAGAGAGAGAGGAATTTTGGTTGAAATCGTGAATCGAAACTACGTCGTTTTAGGCTGTTTTTTAGAATATACATCAGCGACGAGATTTGTAACTATCAGCGATGGAAATCCCTTCACTGATATTTTTAGAATTTCCTATTTTGGATATATATATCAGCGAGAGAATTATTAAATATCGGCGACGGGCATCAAAGTATCAACGATGGGTAAAATTATTAACAATGAGATTCCACTCGTTGATAATTTTCTAAAAAATAAAGCTACCAATTAATCAGTGACAAGTCTCGTCGCTGATAATCACTTTCAGCGAGGAGAGGATAACTTCAATAATTATAGGATCCTTAATTAATTAATTACTCAATATATTTGTTTAGTTCAATCTGGCAAACCACAACTCTCAATTAGTACGAGCTACTGGCTCAGTGGTCGCTCTTTTCCACCTATGGGTGAGTGAGCTCCTCCTGTCGGGTTGGATAACCGTCAACGTTTTGAGAGTCTCATTCGCCAACAAATGTTCAATGCTCCGTGTAACGGACTGATAACGATAACATGACGCATATATTATTCACTGTCAAATTTTTATCAGCACAAGATTTTTTACATTGCGAAGAATATAGAGTGTGTTCAATTGTAATTATTTTTTTGTTATAAAATTTTGTATAAGAAAATAGAATATAAAAATCAAGATTTATAAGCATGTTGTACACATTGTTTAAAGCTTTATTCATCATCACTTGTATAAATAAGTTTGTTATGTGTTACAAATAAATAGTACTTTATGATACAACAAATCTCTGTTTGAAGCCTGCTGTCAGTAAAATTTAAAGGACTTCGGATTTAATTCTGTTTTGAAGTATTGTAAATATTTTGGCAGAGGTTCGAGGGAGAAAAGAGAAAAAGATAATAAAAAAATAAAAAAAGTAATCTGAAAGTTGGGAGAACGAAGTATTTATAGTGCTGAAAAAACATGATTTTTCAACTGAAAATACATAATTTTTTCAATCTTAATGAAAGTTGTCAGATGGAGTTTGTTATTTTTTTAACGACTAAGATCGCATCTGACCAACATAGTTATGACCGTTAATGAAAATCTCACGTCTCTCTTGTTTTTCTCGCGTCTTTTCGTTTAAATTGTATCATTTGATTTTTCGGGTCGGATTTTATTCAAAAATATATATTTGAACCCGAACAATGGACACAGGTTGGGTTCGGGGTGAGGGCTCCTCTACAACACAAGTGCAAAGTGCGACTTTGCAATGCGACCGGGCTCGAGCAGTGCAACGTATTGTGAGCCTTCGTTCTATCCCATTTACAACACAAGTAAATAAGAATCTTAAATAAATGCTTATATCATTTTCTTATCAAAGTGTGATAAAATCAATTTGAGTTTTCAAACAACTCTTTACTATCATTTTAAACTCATTTATTAAAGTTCATTTTGAACAAAAATAAATATCCATTAAAACTCCCACTTTAGATTTATTGAAAGCACATAATTAAAAGTTTTTTAATGACTATTAATTAACTTAAATTTAGATTTTAAAATAATCCAAAATCAGCTTTTAATACTGATTTTTCTAACATTTTTTTTTTCTAATTTTCCAAAAAAACTTTGCATTTGAAAAATAATTTTTGAATCTTTTCCAACCGAAAGCGATGATAGTTTTTGCTAGGACAATAGTTGCCTGTATATCCTCGTCCACTTTCTTCTTGCAAATTTGGAGAAGTAGTGAGGTCAGTCTCGCTCACACCTATCTGCTTAAGTGGAAAATTCATTGCACATCATTTTCCATTGATGAAACAACCAAATGGTGGTGATAGTCCAGGTATTCTCCTTGCTTAATTGGAAAACAAAAATCCACTTGTCTCATTTCCAATCAATCTTTTCAATACTGCCACCAGCAACTATCAATATATGATTCATGTTTGAAATTTTTTTTTGGATTCATGTGGCCAGGAAAAGCCTTCCAATTTTTATTTTTATTTTTCAAACATAAGTAATTTTGGGTTGTTAAAGGTCCATTATACGTTCATAATTATAATAATTGCATATAAGAAAAAGCCCATTGGATTTTTTATGGTCAAAACATGGCCATTGATGGATGGTGGGGAAATGGGTAGGGCCCATTATATACAGTGGGATCCACTTAGATATGAAAGATAAGGGCCATTTTTGGAATTAATTCTACTTTCTCCAACAACCTGACTCTTCCTCTCCATTATGCTAAGGTTTGGTCTTTCGATTAGCTGTTAAGGGGTAGCCAACCCTCACCTTACAACACCTACATTAGGACCCAAGTGAACTACCTAAAGACCACATTATTTGATGCAAAAAATTACAATTTTATCATCACAATTCCTTCTACAATTAAGGTCTTACCATGTAATTTTCTCATATTCATATCCTTGTCAAGCATTAATGGCGCCTGGAATGAGTAAACTGGCGATAATATAAGGCAAGGAGGTATTTTAATTCCTTCTACAATTAAGGTCTTATTATTTGGAGGTAATTAAAGACAGACATTCGAGCGTGGGGTCCTCTCGAGCTTTCGGTCCTAAGACGAAAGAAAGCTCCCAACAAAACATCAGCCTTTCCACAACGCATACATCCTTCCTCAGCTCTCTCCACCCCTTCGTTTGATACCACGTGTCATGCACATGACCCTCAAAACGTGACATCGTTCTCATTCCACGAGGAGACTATCAATGTCATCGCGTGAAATTTTTAAGTGGGTGGTGAACTCGTCATATATAAATAAGTTTGGTTTATGCGGCTTTTGACGTTATCTTTTTTTTTTTATTTAAATTTTTATAATGACAAAAAATCGAATATTATATTGAATTGACGTGGCAATCTAATAGATTCGTTTATAATTGACATGGTAAGCCCAGCGTAATTAAACTGCTCATAATCGATTTGTGTGTTTGATCAATAGAATGAAATGTCAATTTAAACTAATGAATGATCATAAAATTTTGTTCACATTTTGATTAGTTTTACACAAACAAAAGATTTAGAGATTGTTTAGAATAAATGAATTTTATAAATTTTATGAAATTTATTTTATAATTTTATATTTATTATACTTGGAAGAAAAAAAAAATTATAAACTCACTATAGAATTAAGTTAACTTGTTCAAATTCTATTAAAATTGATAAAAATTACAAATGAATTCTACAAAATGAAGAGTAAAAAGTTAAATGATCAAAGTACTATCTTTTTCTTTCTCTCCATTTTTTTCCCATCTACATATTTTAAATTTTTCATTTATTCCAAACATTTTAAATATAAATATTAAATTGAATTTTTCAAATTAACAAAATAAATTTAAACATCAATTTTTTAATGAATTATTTTCAATTCATTTGAAAATTAAATAAATTATATTTTCATTTGGTTCCAAACAAATTATTAATAAAAATATTTTGATTTTAACAATGTGTTTGGGAGTGAGGTTCTGAGGGTTAAATAAAAAATAAAAAAAAGGAAATGAAAGGTTTCTAAAACCCCATGTTTGGGAGATTTTTTTTATAATGAAAGAAAAGGTTATGGGGTTTTCCAATAACTTTCCAAAACATCCAAACCATCATTTTTAAGACCCCAAATTGGGGGGTTTTGGCTGAGAAAAAGAATTGGGTTTATAAACTTTTGTATTGTCCTCACAATTATGATCTTACTTTTTCTTGAATTTTCGAACTTATCCCTTTATTCACAAAAACCTAATTTAACACACAATCCAGAGTTAAGTGGCTTGTTTCAAGAGGTAATCATTGGGAACACACCCCAAGTTGGAGAGATGTTAGCAGCATAAAAATTAAGATTAAAAACTCGGATAGCACACACACAAATTGATGAGATTTATGAGAAGAACAATTACTCTTTTAATTTTTTATTTGATTGATTATTCACTTAATGTGCCAACCTTTATATAACCTTATCAAAAATACGATTACTAGTAAGATTTAAATTACTAATAAAATACACTAACTACTCTCAATAGGAATAGACCAACTAAATCTATTAGAACTAAAATAATTAATCCTATTTGGTTTAGGTTTCTAACATTGATTCCCTTAAACCAAGTCTTCAAGTTTGAGCATCCCCGTCATCTTCTTGAGATTAAAAAATGTGTCCGCCTTGAGTGGCTTTATAAAGATATCAGCAACTTGATATTCAGACGCACAAAAATAAACCACAATTTTTTTGTCTTTCATCAAGTCACGAATATAATGGTATTTGATATCAATGTGCTTACTTTTACCATGAAAAACCGGATTCTTTATTAGTGCAATTGCAGATTTATTATCGTAGAAAATTATTGTAGGGACATTTTGTTCATGGTGCAACTCACCAAGAATTCTTCTCAACCATACTATTTGAGTAGTGCAATTTCCAACAGCATTGTATTCATCTTCTACGGTCGAAAGTGCAACCATTTGTTGATTTTTAGAAGACCAAGAAAAAACTATTGACCCAAGATGGAAAGTACAACCTAATGTATTTTTACGCTTTTCAATGCCACCTGGCCAATTACTATTTGTATATCCAACAAGTTTTATACCATTAGTGCAAGAATAAAAAAAAATAGATATCGTCACTTTGAGTACCTTTAATGTATCTCAAAATATGCTTTGTGGCTTGCAAGTAAGATTGACACGGAGCCTCCATAAATCTACTGATAATCTCAATACTATAGACAATATTAAGTCGAGTAAAAGTCAAATATCGTAAACTTCTCACCAATCTTTTAAACTTGATAGAATCAATTAATTCACCACTTCCATCTTTCACAAGTTTTAATATTTCTTCAACTGGAGTTAAACTTAGTTTGCTTGATTCCATCTTGAATATCTTCAAAATATCACTAGCAAATTTTTTATGTTAAATAAATATGTCAAATATGTCATCTTCTCTTTGAGTAACCTCAATACCAAGGAAGTAAGACATCAAACCCATACCTATCATTTCAAACTGTCTAATCAGAGCCTCCTTGAATTTTTCCATCAACTTTGGTTTATTACCAGTAAAAATCAAATCATCCATGTATAATGTAGAGCCTGGTATTTTATTTATAATATTAAAAGTCATGAAGTTTTACTTATGTGTGTTATTGGTGTTGCTTGTTCAGTTTTGAGCTAATTTTTTTTATCCATTGTATTTGAAGTTTGTGAATACTTTTGAAGAATAGTAAGAGAAACTAAGAAAAAACATAAATTTGTAAAGCTATGGGGTGGAAATAGGAAATGATGCCAAAAAAAGAGTTATTGTGGAATTAATGAAAAAATTTGTCTATAAATAGAGTGTGGGAGAAAGGGAGAGACCAACAAATGCTGGAACCCTCTAGAAAACCTAGAGAAAGAGAAGAGAAAAAGGAAGGAAGAAGAAAGAGATGAAGAAAATGAGGAAGAAGAAGGAAAGGATGAGAGTTTCTTGCTAACCTAAAGTGTGATCGAAGAAAGACACTAAGGACTAAGAAAAATCCAAGGTTGGAGCTTGGTATAGCAAATGTGAGGTTCACATTAGTTTTAGTAAGCGATATAGTATGTTCAATAATATATAAAAGATTTAAAGGTATACAATATAACTTAATTATGAAATCATAAATATTAGTGTGTCTAGATTGATATGTACATAGAGTTAAGGTTTACTGATAATTTATAATTAAGGACATGTGAGAATATAATGGGCATAGCGATTGGAACAATACTCCGAAACTACTGAAAATAAGTACTTAGTAGTAAGTATACACATAGAAGTATGTGTGTGTGTGTGTGTGTATATACATATTTATGATTTCTTGTATAAGCTTCTTGGTATGACCTCTCTAGTATGAACAATATACTATTTGAGTTGATGACTATAAAATCAAAAGGTTGTTGAAGTATAAATGATATAGAAATGAGAAATGTTAATATATACATATATAAAGTGATATGATTTATATAAGTTATGAATTTAATGATATGAGAAGCTGACGAATGCTTGATTAAAGATTTGTTTGGATTATAGTTTACAATTATTGTATTTGATTTTAAATATAAGGACTCCACATAGTAAGAGGTAAGGGGGAGATCCAATTTGAATTTAAATGTAAAGAGTCTGTTTAATAGGGGTAGAGAGGAGATCTAAATTTTATTTTAAAGATAGGACTCCGTCTAGTAAGGGGTAAGGAGAAGATCCGACTTGTTTTAACGTTAAGACCTCACCTAGTAAGGGGTAAGGAGGGGATCCAAATTATTTACTTGGGGAGACGTCCCACGATTACTACATGATTAGCCAATGGGAAGCAAATAAAAATGTATTGAGATTGGAATGAAGATAAGTTAATAAAGAAATGAATTCGCATCGCATTGCATTGCATTTTTGCATTGATGGCTGGTGAAAATTATGTTTGTCCCATGAGATGCATAAATTATATTTGGACCATGAGAGACATGAATTATGTTTGGCCCATGAGTGACATGAGTTATACTTAGCCCATGCGAGGCAAAATTTGTGTTTGATCCATGAAGATGTTTTGTGTTTGGCCCATGAAGTGTATTTGATTTTTGGCCTATGAAAGACATATGATATGACTTATTAAATGAAATACGTGTGGATGATAATTATTTGTGATATGATAAGAATATATAAGGAGATGAACGTTATAAATAAATAGTTTGCACTAATGTTATGGTAAGAGTGTATTTATATAATAAAAATGTAATTTTCTAAAGATTGGACTCTCCTTGAAAATCTAAAAGATATAAGTCGTTTTACACCTATATCTACTTATAACCTATATGATAAGAATTGGAATTTAAGAAGAATGTCCCTAAAACAATTACTCTTAGTAAGATGTTTTACTCACTGAGCTTTTTAGCTCACCATCTTCTTTTATTTAACATTTCAGGAAAGTTGGCAGAAAATTTGTGGTCAAGGTTGATGGAAGACCTTAATAAGGTCATCGTACACGGCATCCTCATTGTTGAGTATCTTTAGGATTTTTCCTTTTCTTTATGTCTCTTGTAACGCCTTAGAGTTGATAAATTTTTTTCAAGATTGTATTTTGAAATGATTGAAAGAATTATTGCTTGATTTATATGTTTGCATCTTGAGTCAAGGTGCTTAGTGTTGAAAGATAATGGAGCCGTTCCGAGTAGAGCCTACTCGAGATAAGTCATTACATTTTTGGTATCAGAGCTTTAGGTTTAAGGGTCTATAGACTTAGTTGCATGGTGCATGGTGTATGGAGTAGTTATAGAAAGTCAGTTGTATAGAGTTAGAGATGATGTTGTTTAGGAGTTAAAACCAGTAATGGTTTGAGTGGGAGTAATATGTTTTGAGATTTAAGCGGAGTTGATTTGTGTGTGATTATTATGTGAATTCAATGTTACCGGGATTGAATTTTTCTGTTGTAGAATCTCGTTAATAATACTTGTGATGAGAGCATTTGATACGATACCTTGGTGTAAAAAAATGTTTGATTGATGACTTTCTCGCGCAATTGGGGAAAATTTTATGTGGTTGATTGTTTGATGAAAACGTTGAAAGGTGAAAAATTAAGAATATTTTTTTCTCTCTTTAAATCGTATTACTAACTTAAAGCTTTATAATGATTTTGTGAACTTAACTTTGTTGAAATGACTTGTTTGTTAAACCTTATGGATAATTGGCCTTGATGAAATCATGGATTGTGAATGCTTTAAATTGATGCAAATACTTTGATTATTATGTCATTTATGTGTTCATAAAGATGTTATAATATGGTTTGGTTGTTGAATGAGGTATAATAAACTGAAGAGAGTAAGGGAAGATTTTCCTCATAAGTAGAGCAATTTTGTTCGAAATTTTTTGCTTTGATGTTGTGAACATCATTTGATTATTAATGAGCTCCTAATTAAAAAGATTTGGAAATTTTGTTAAGAATGTTTCCTTAAAGGAATAAGTGGTGCTATTTACTGAAACTAAATTGATTTATGTAAACTTATTGCATTGATGTTTTCCTTTTCATATTGTTTGCACTATGGTGTTTGTGAGAAATGATTGTATAGATATTATGTAACTTTGAGTCAATAAATAGTTATCATGGAAATTAGTGAAAATTGTGAATTTGAAACAAATAGTCTTGATTTGTGGGTTTGAATGTGCTTGTGTTTGAGAGTTGATCATAGACTAAAGGTAGTTGTTTGAATGTCGGTTTGAAGTACTTTGAAAATCCAAACTATATTAACAATTGAAAAATATGGGAAGTAGGAATTTATTGAAATAAGTGATATGATTTATATGAGTTATGAATTTAATGATATGAGAAGTTGACGAATGCTTGATTAAATATTTGTTTGGATTATGATTTACAATTATTGCATTTGATTTTAAATGTAAGGACTCCACCTAGTAAGGGGTAAAGAGGATATCCAATTTGAATTTAAATGTAAGGACTCCGCCTAATATGGGGTAGAGGGGAGATCCAAATTTTATTTTAAAGATAAAACTCTACCTAGTAAGGAGTAGGGAGAAAATCCAACTTGTTTTAACATTAGGACTTCACCTTGCAAGGTGTAGGGAAGGGATCCAAATTATTTACTTGGGGAGTCGTCCCAATTACTACATGATTAGTTCATGGGAGGCAAATAAAAATGAATTGAGATTGGAATGAAGAGAAGTGAATAAAAAAGTGAATTCCCATCGCATTGCATTATTCCATTGATGGTTGGTGAAAATTATGTTTGATCCATAAGAGACATGAATTATATTTGACCCATGAGAGACATGAATTGTGCTGGGACCTATAAGAGGCATGAATTATATTTGGCCTATGAAAGGCATGAATTATGTTTGGTCCATGAGTGACATGAGTTATACTTAGCCTATGAAGGCAAAATTTGTGTTTGATCCATGAAGATGTTTTGTGTTTGGCCAACGAAGAGTATTTGATTTTTTGTCATATGAAAGGCATATGATGTGACTTATTAAATGAAATATATGTGGAAGATAATTATTTGTGATATGATAAGAATATATGAGGAGATGAATGTTATAAATAAATAGTTTGTACTAATGTTATAGTAAGATTGTATTTATATAATAAATATATACTTTTCTAAAGATTGGACTCTCCTTGAAAATCTAAAAGATGTAAGTCGTTTTACACCTATATCTACTTATGACATATATGATAAGAATTGGAATTTAAGAAGAATGTCTCTGAAACGATTACTCTTAGTAAGATGTTTTACTCACTGAGTTTTTTAGCTCATCCCCTCATTTTATTTAACATTTCAGGAAAGTCGACGAAAGATTTGTGGTTAAGGTTCATGGAAGACCTTAATAAGGTCATCGTACATGACATCCTCATTGTTAAGTCTCTTTAAGAGTTTTCCTTTTCTTTATGTCTCTTGTAAAGCCTTAGAGTTGATAAATTGTATTGAAGGATTTATTGTATTCAAAATTGTATGTTTGTATTAAATTGAAATGATTGAAAGAATTATTGCTTGATTGATATGTTTGCATCTTGAGTCAAGGTACTCAGTACTGAAAGGTAATGAAACCATTTCGAGTAGAGCCCACTCAGGATGGGTCATTACATATAAGCACACAATTAGAATGTATCTCTACAAGTTCTTTACAAAGTATGTGTAAACTGAGGTTCCAATTCCAAAAGGGGGGGGAATTGGGTTTTTAAAAACTTTCACTAATTACTTGCAAGTTTATAAAAACAGTTAAATGCACAAGCGTATAAACAAGTAATGTGCTTTAAATAAAAGAGTTTAAGGAATAAAAATTGCAAACTCAGTTTATAGTGGTTCGGCAATATCGGATTCATCCGACCCTATGTCCACTCTCTTCAAGGAACCTCCTTGAAGTGATCCACTAAAACTCTTAGTCATACAACTTCACGGGTGTTGCACAAACCTTACAAACAATCCCTTCCACTTGGAAACTTATCCCTTCCTCTTGGAAGCTAATCTCTTCCTTGCGGAAGTTAATCCCTTTATAATAAATATGAGTTGCTGTAAAGTAAATGGTAGAGAGATAGCAATGAATGCTTTTACAAATGAACAATATCTCTCTTTCAAAGTAAAGCTTGAAGAATGGCTCAATAATAAATCTTTCAAGGCTTTTGTGTATTAATGAGCAAAAACTTAATTGAATGTGTAATCTCTTATTTTTAGATGCTCATTGGAGTGGGTTTATATAGCCTTGAATTAATATAGCCGTTTGATACTGACTTGGTACGTTTTGGTGCATTAAATTCTAAAGTCTGTTGCTTTAACGGTCATATTTTTCGAATTACCAATCGACTAGGTCTTAGTACCAGTCGACTAGGTCAAGTGAAATGTCTCACTTTTTAAGGCTGTGAAGAGTACTAGTCGTTTGGGTCATTAGTACTAGTCGACTGGGGACATACTGTCTGAGATGCCAGTCGACTGGTATAGATCACCCAGTTGACTAGCGACATACTGTCCTATATCCCAGTCGTCTGGTATAAGGATCCAGTCGATTGGGTTGCCCTTCAACCTAGTTTTTCATATTTTGAAATGTTTTTGACTTAGAAACATTTGAATAAATAGTTTTTGTTAAAATTATTTTACAAAGGGAGCCATCAGACAAGCTAGTTACTTGAACAAACGAGATTTACAACTTGTTTCAATACCTTATACCTACACTAGATTTTCTGTCTTGACTTGGTGTCTGATTCGGTTAAGTTCTTGCATCTTGATTCTTGGCTATATGTTTTTATCGTTTAAAACACTTAGATAACACTGTTAGTATAATTAGAATAGTGTTTTTCATTATTAAAATTTAGATGAGGGTCAATAATCTCCTCCTTTTTGATGATGACAAAACTAGTAAGAGAAAACAGTTTTAAACACTAAGTGTTGGGTTTTTAGAAAAAAAAAATGGGCAGAGTTTTCTCTGTTTTTTGGAATAAAACCAACCTGTAAAACGTTCAAATAGTTTATAATCAGCCCAACCAAGCAACTCAACATATAGTCTTATATCCAATAAGTTCTTTAGAGCGATGCTCCCCATAAATCTATGCTCTATTTTAAGTTTACAGTCATTTTTCTCTCCCGTTTTGACAACAACAGAAAAGAAGGTAGTAATCTAAAAAATAAGTCACATAGACACTATAGATAGTAAGATCATGCATAAATAGACTTGTATAAGAAAATTATATATAATTTGGAGTTGGGAAGATATCCCGAGAAGAGTCGAAAGTTTCTTTACGTGCATAAGCAGTTACAGCATATCCAAGCAAAGAAGGATTTACATGAAGTAAACATATTACGTAAAAGTAAAGCGAGTATATGAATCATAATGTAAACATGAAATATAGTCATATAACGTAAATATCCATACATCACGGGCTTCTAAGGGCCAAAAATAAAAACTACAATGTATGATAAGTAATGTTCGTGCCAAGAACAACTAAAAGCTATATTTATATATATATATATATATATATATATATATATATATACACACACACACACACACAACTGAAAAACATAACATAAAGCAACTCAACGAGTGGGAGAATCAGAGTTGTCTTTAATAAGATCCCGAAGCTCAGCCAAAGAGCCTTCTGTATGCTCTCGGTTCAGCTCAAAGTCATCTCTGAAGGAGCGAAAGTCATGATGCATGACATCTACAAAAGAGCTCAAGCTCTAGAACCCAGACTGCATAGACAGCTAAAAGCTCATAATGGCTTAGAGAAGATCGTCATATCTAGCTAGACCAATACTAGAACTGCCAAGAGGTGGTGCTCGATCATCCGTGTCCATAGCAAGGGCTGCAGCATCTGGACCCTTGTCGTCATCTCTACTGTCATCCTCGCCAATCATGATGTTCTTCTCGGCCTTGGAATAGATCATCCCATTTCAGACCTTGCAACCTATCTTCTTCAGAGAAGAGACGTTGATGATATCCTTGGGGCTGATGTCTTAAGCCTCAGAGGTAGGAAGAGAAACCTGGAAGTCCTGGAGGATGAGTGTGATGAGCATCCCATAGGGAAGGCATCTGGAGTCACTAGCTTTGTCGTTTATCATGTTGGCGAGCAGAAGGGGGTAAATATTGAAGTGGTGTCTAGTTTTAAGACACTAAATCAATACCACATCTATCTTTGAAAGATAGCCCAGACTCCCAAGTCTAGGATGGATGGTAAACTCACAATGAGGTTGAACAACTTCGAGTCAAGGGGCACGTCACTATATGTGTGAAATGTAGTGGCCCGAAAGATATAGTTAGAGTCGCCCCTAACTATTCAACATGCCTCCTCGTAATCGAAGTTGTCTAGCCATCCGTCCAGACTCCATTGGATCCCTCCCACAGGGATCCCCAGAATACTCACCAGAAGGTCAGTGTTGACCTCGAACTCCACACCCATCATACTGGTTCTGAACCGAAAAGCCAGTGGACTAGGTTTCACCAAGTTTGCGTAGAACTGGTGAATCAGTCGTGGATAAAATTTTTGGTGGATCTTGACCAGTAGGGTCAAGAAAATTGCTTCAAAGAAAGGTAATATATCAAAATTAGCATGACAAATATATTCGAAGTTAACGAATCTACTCGTCATGATCTTTTTATTACGGATGATAGTGGTATACCTCTCCTTTGCTGCTGGACTGGAAAACAGGGAGCCGTCGAGTTCTGTCCTCATCTTTTTGCTCGAGAAGCCTGCTAATCCTTTCTTTTTTGCGTCCGGTGTAGTAGATTTGTTGGACCTTGGCCTAGTAGGCACGTGAGGTCCCTCAATTGTGGTTTTAATATGGATTCTCTCAGACATTATGGAGGAAAAGTGTTTTTAAAGAGAGAGAGAGAGATTTAGGAAAAAATTGGAGATTTCAACCATGGAAAGTTGAAATAAATGATATGGAGGAGGAGATCAAGGCTTTTATAGAGTGTTTTGAGGAGATTTTAGTTAGAATGATGAGATTTTTTAGAGAAAGAAAGCTTAGAGTTTTCAAAAATGGTGTGAAACTGAAGAAATTTGAAGAGACTATTTATAGAATCACGATACCAGTCAATTGGGTTAGGGCACCAGTCGACTGGGTCATTTACAGATTTGAGAATTTTTGACATACCAGTCGAGTGGGTCGGGACACCAGTCGACTAGGTAAACTGGCAGAGACATACCAGTCGACTAGGTTACACTTACTAGTCGATTGGGTAGTTACCAAAAATTCAAATTTTGGCTCGAAACAGGGTCTTGTTCTACTAGTCAACTGGTATAGACTTAACAATCGACTGGGTAAATAGGTAGTGAGTTACCAGTCGACTGGGATAGACTTACCAGTCAATTAGATCTTTAAAAGAAAACTTTCAGTTTAGAGTTTTAGCACGAAATTTGTTTATCTATACTATCTTGAGTAAGGGAAATATTAAATAAGGTTTAATACTCATAGATGTCAAGTATGCAAATAATGAAAGATGATGCAATCAGGCACACAGTTTACCATAATCTAATAATCCCATTAACAGTCTAATTTTACAGAAACTAGCTTCACTTAAAGGTTTTGTAAGAATGTCAGCTATTTGATCTTTTGAATGTATGAATTCTAGTCTTATATCACCTTTTTGAGCATGGTCTCTTAAAAAATGATGTCTAATTTCTATGTGTTTGGTTCTAGAGTGCTGAATAGGGTTTTTGGTTAAGCTGATAGCACTTGTATTATCGCAATGTATTGGGATACTTTTAAAGCTCATGCCATAGTTTTCTAGTTGTTGTTTCATCCATAATATTTGGGCACAACAACTTCCAGCTGCAGCGTATTCCGCTTCGGCGGTTGATTGTGCAATGAAGTTTTGTTTCTTGGAAAACTAAAAGGTTAACATTGCACCTAAGAATTGGCATGTTCCACTTGTACTTTTTCTATCTAACCTACACCCTGCAAAGTCAGCATCTGAATATCCTATAAGCTCAAAAGATGAATCTCTAGAGTACCATAATCCTAAGGTTTGAGTTCCTTGTAGATATCTAAGGATTCTTTTTACTGCAATTACATGTGATTCATTTGAATTAGCCTGAAATCTAGCACATATGCATACACTGAACATTATATCAGGTCTACTTGCAGTTAAATAAAATAAAACTCCTATCATGCTTCTATAATATTTAGTGTATACACATTTACCTCCTTTATCAAGGTTAAGTTTTGTAGATGTGCTCATAGGAGTACTAAGTGACTTTGAGCTTTCCATCCCGAACCTCTTTAATAGGTCCTTGGTGTATTTTGATTGATTGATGAAGATACCTCCTTTCAATTGTTTGATTTGAAGTCCAAGGAAATAGGTAAGTTCTCCCATCATACTCATTTCAAATTCACTTTGCATGCACTTGGCAAACTCTTGACACATAGATTCATTAGTAGCACCAAATATAATATCATCAACATATATTTGGACTAGTAGAGTGTCATTTATGTGAGTTTTTGTGAAGATTATTGTGTCTACTTTTCCTCTTATAAAATTATTATCAATAAAAAATTTACTTAGTCATTTATAACATGCTCTTGGGGCTTGCTTCAACCCATATAGAGCTTTAGAAAGCTTGTAGACATGATTTGGAAGACTAGGATTCTCAAATCCAAGAGGTTGCTCAACGTATACCTCTTCTTTTATAAAGCCATTTAAGAAGGCACTCTTTACGTCTATTTGAAATAATTTAAACTTATTAAAGCATGCAAAGGCCAATAACATTCGAATAGCTTCTAATCTTGCTACGGGAGCATAGGTCTCATCAAATTCTATTCCTTCTTCTTGATTATATCCCTTAGCAACTAGTCTAGCATTGTTTCTAGTTACTATTCCATTTTCATCCATCTTATTTTTAAATACCCAGTTAGTTCCTATTATTGTATGATTCTTTGGTCTAGGAACTAGATTCTATACATTGTTCCTTTCAAATTGATTTATTTCTTATTGCATGACAATTATCCAATCATTATTCTTTTCGGCTTCTATAAATGTCTTAGGTTCTATTTAAGACAAATAGGCTACATACTTGCAAATGTTTCTAATTGAGGAACGAGTTTTTACCCCTTGTGAAGGATCACCAATCACTTGATCGATTGGGTGATAATTTACATACCTCCAATCTTTGGGAAGACTATCCTCTTGTTGACTTGTAGATAGTTAGTCCAATTTGAGAGTTTTTATCTCTTGATTCGTTTAAGATGGGCTATCATTCGGGTCAAAAATGGGACTCGGTGTCTCTATTGTTGGAATGAAATCTGCATCATCATTGAAAGAAATTTCTCTACTACTAAATGGGTTAGACTCATCAAGGGTTACATGTATGGATTTTTCTACCACTAGAGTTCTCTTATTGAAGACTCTATAAGCCTTACTAGAGGTTGAATATCCTAAGAATATCCTCTCATCGGTCTTAGAGTCAAATTTACTAAAGTTAGTTTTATTGTTATTTAGGATGAAGCATTTACAACCAAATGTATGAAAATAAGAGATGTTAGGCTTTCACCTTTCAATAATTCATAAGGAGTTTTGTCAAGCATATTCCTAATTAAAATTCTATTCAAGATATAGCAAGAAGTGTTTACCGCTTCCGCCCAAAAGTATTTTGGTAAGCTATTTTCACAAAACATTGTTCTTGCAAATTCTTCTAGAACTCTATTTTTCCTCTCAACAACTTCATTTTGTTGAACAGCTCTAGGGGCTGAAAAGTTGTGATCAATTCTATTTTCATCACAATATTTTGAAAGGCTTTGGTTTTCGAATTCTTTTCCATGATAACTTCTAATGTTTGAAATACAAATTCTTTTTTCATTTTGAACCTTTTTGCAAAAGTTTTCAAATCCTTTGAAAGCTTTATCCTTGTGAGCAATAAAGATAACAAAGGTATATCTTGAATAGTCATCAACAATAACAAGGGCATATTGATGGCCACCTAGACTAATGGTACTTATTGGACCAAATAAGTCTATATGCAAAAGTTCCAATGATCTAGTAGTTGAGACTACATTCTTTGATTTAAAAGAAATTCTAGTTTGTTTACCCATTTGACAAGCATCACATACTTTATCTTTTTCAATTTTTATTTTGTGTAGTCTAATGACTAAATATTTTCTAGAAATGATTTTAAGAAAATTTGTGTTCACATGACCAAGCCTTCTATGCCATAGCTATGGGTTTTCACTAAATGCGGGAAAACATTTTTCATTTTCCAAATGCAAGGATTTTAAATCAACTATATAGATATTTTCATGTCTTTAGCCAACAAACTTGATCTTGTTACTCTTGATGTCTATAACTAGACAATGAGAGGTTTCAAATATGACTTTGTTGCCTTTGTCACATAGTTGACTAATACTTAGCAAGTTCAGCTTAAGGTCTTGTACTAATAATACATTATCTATGGTTGAGAAATTATTACCAATTTTTCCATGCCTGATGATCTTTATTTTATGTTGTCTCCAATGGTGACATATTCGCTATCTCTTAGAGTTAGCTATTTGAATACACTTTTATCACATGTCATGTGCTTTGAGCATCCACTATCAAGGTACCAACATTTACCTTTTTCTTTGCTGTGGAGACAAATCTACATCATATAAGGATACACAATTGCATTTTTAAGTACCCAAAATTTCTTGGGTCCTTTGGGGTTAGTTCTAGAAAATTCGGTTCCTTTTGGGACCCATACTTTCTTAACAACATATGGTGTTCTACAAACATGTTGATGATGCACAATCCTAGGATAATAGTTATTGAAATTTCTAGGATGACTTAGTTGTGCATGTCTATAATTCTTTAGATAATAATTCCTAGGATACATGTTTCTATTGTGAGGAATATGCATGTCATTTCTAGGAGATGTATGATGATGATTTCTAGGATACTTGCTTGCATTATTATGAATATGCATATTATTTCTAGAATAACCATGATAGTAATTCCTAGGATATGCTTGTGCAGTGTTCAAGTTTTGATTATACATATTGTTTCTAGGATGCACATGATGGTCATTCCTAGGATGTGTATAAGCATTTCTTGAGTGAGCATACATATAAGCATGAGTATTTCTAGGATGCTTCATTCTTGTATATGCATTAGAATTAGTATTTCTAGACCTACTAGCATTCATTGAGGGAATGCTTTTGACCTTCCTATTGGTCTTTGAAGTAGAGGCTTCATTCACACATGATGCTTTCATGAATAAGCACTCTATTGGGTTTTGCTTGCCTAATGGAGAATAACCTAACTTGGATTTTCCTCAATTTAATCTTTGGCAAGATAACACTTCATCTAGCATTTCTTTTCTAAGCATGAGTCTAGATATCGTGCCATTCAATTCTATTATCTTCTTCTTTAAGTTTTCATTTTCATCTTTAAGAAAATCTTGAGAAGAATCATAAAGTAATGAAGATAGCCTATCTTTTTCTTCTTTTAGACCTATCATCTCTTTAGAAAGATATGACACCTCATTTTTAAGAATGAAGTTCCTAGAATCGAATTTCTTTAATTCTTCATGCATTTTATTTATGACTTCTATCAATTCTTCACAACTACTAGCAATGTTATTTTTTGAAGAGGGAGAAGTTGATACCTTATTTTCATCATCGATTACCATAAGATATAGGTTGGCAATTTCCTCGTATCCGATCTCTTTATCCGAGGAGTCTTCTTCTTCGTCATCACTCCAAGTGGTTGCAATCATAGCTTTCTTTTTAAAGCTCTCATATGGTTTGCTTGTAGCTGTATAATCGGCTTTGTTGTAATGGCTTTTTGCATCCATAGCACACAAGTGGTTCCCTTTTTGAAGTGAGATCTCTTGTGTATGGTTTCTTGCTTTTCTTCAAGAATCTGTGAAACTGTTTGGTGATCAAAGCCATCTCACCATCTTCTTCGCTGCTCTCCATCTCTTCTTCTGTTTCTTCTTCTTTGTTGCTCATAGAGGCTTTGAGAGCAATCACCTTTTTCTTCTTTTCATCATCATTGACAATAGGATTCATCTCTTCCATTTTGTATGTCAATAGTGATCCGAGAAGTGTTTCAACGTCAAGTTTGTCGAGATCTTTGGTCTCTGTGATGGCCGTCTTCTTTGCTTTCCAAGTGGGTGGAAAAGATCTTAAGATTTTTCTTGTTAGTTCAAACTCCTCAATGTTCCTACCAAGAAGCTTCAAACCATTAAAAATAGTTGTGAAACGTGAGTGCATTTGAGAAATTGTTTCGTTAGGAGACATTTTAAAAGATTCATATTCGGATACTAGCATATAGATTTTTTATTTTTTAACCTCACTAGTTCCTTCATATGTAACTTGCAGTTTATCCCAAATCTCCTTAGCCGAAACACATGTAAAATTTTTATTATATTATGAAATATCTAAAGCATAATGTAAAATGCTTGTGGCTTTACTATTGAGAGACATCATTCTACAATCCTCATCATTGAACTCAATTTTGAGTTTAGGCATTGTATGATTGATTTCTCTAATAGTTATTTCCTTTGTAAGAATTTTAGGTCATTCCTCAATGACTCTCCATAGATTATAATCTTATCCTTCGACAAAGATTTTCATCATGTTTTTCCAATAGTTATAGTTGGGGACATTGAACAAGGGAGGCCTAGTGTAGGAATGTCCCTTAGAATAGCTATTCGATGCCATCAGATCAATTCAATGATTTTAAGCCTGAAATTGAGAACGAGCCTTAGATACCAATTGTAGACTGATGTTCTAATCCAAGAGGGGGGTGAATTGGGTTTTTAAAAACTTTTACTAATTACTTGCAAGTTTATAAAAACAGTTAAATACACAAGCGTATAAACAAGTAATGTGCTTTAAAAAAAAGAGTTTAAGGAACAGAAATTGTAAATTCAGTTTATAATTGTTCCGTAATATCGGATTCGTTCCGACCCTATGTCTACTCTCTTCAAGGAACCTCTTTGAAGTGATCCACTAAAACTCTTAGTCGTACAACTTCATGGGTGTTGCATAAATCTTACAAACAATCCCTTCCACTTGGAAGCTTATCTCTTCCTCTCGGAAGCTAATTTCTACCTTGCGGAAGTTAATCCCTTTACAATAAATATGAGTTGTTGTAAAGTAAATGGTAGAGAGATAGCAATGAATGCTTTTACAAATAAACAATATCTCTTTTTCAAAGTAAAGCTTGAAGAATGGCTCAATAATATATCTTTTAAGGCTTTTGTGTATTAATGAGAAAAAACTCAATTGAATGTGTAATCTTCTGTTTTTAAATGCTCATTGGAGTGGGTTTATATAGTCTTGAATTAATATGGCTGTTTGATTCTGACTTAGTATGTTTTGGTGCATTAAATGCTCAAGTCTGTCGCCTTAACGGTTATATTTTTTGAATTACTAATCGATTGGGTCTTAGTACCAGTCGACTGGGTCAAGTGAAATGTATCACTTTTTAAGGCTGTGAAGAGTACCAGTCGACTGAGTCATTAGTACCAGTCTACTGAGGACATACTGTCCGAGATGCCAGTCGACTGGTATAGATCACCCAGTCGACTGGGGACATACTATCCCATATCCTAGTCGTCTGGTATAAGGATCCAGTCGAATGGGTTGCCCTTCAACCCAGTTTTTCATGTTTTGAAATGTTTTTGACTTAGAAACATTTGAATAAATAGTTTTTGTCAAAATAATTTTATAAAAGGAGCCATAAGACAAGCTAGTTACCTAAACAAACGAGATATACAACTTGTTTCAATACCTTATGCCTAGACTAGATCTTTTGTCTTGACTTGGTGTCTGATTCGGTTGAGTTCTTGCATCTTGATTCTTGGCTATATGCTTTTATCATTTAAAACACTTAGATAACACTGTTAGTACAATCAAAGTAGTGTTTTGTCATTATTAAAATTTAGATGAGGGTCAACAGTATGCTTATAGAGACATTTATGAAATTCATTCTAAAGAAAATAAGAATCAGTGCGCATGTACCATGCTCTAGGTGCTTGTTTCAAACCATACAAGGCCATTTTCATCCGATAAACCATTTTTTACTCCTCTTTTTTTAATAACTTAGAGGTTGCTCAACATATACTTTTTCTTCAATCACATCATTCAAGAAAGCAATCTTCACATCCATTTGAAAAAAATTTCAGTGACTTTAGGCAGTAAGAGAAATAATCATACACAAAATATCAAGTCTTGCAAAAGGAGCAAACACCTCAAAATAATCAATATCTGGCTTTTCCTTGTATCCTTTGGCTACTAACCACGCTTTGAAACGATCCACTTCTCTACTATGCTTACACTTGGTCTTGTATACCTACTTGACACCAATTGCATTCTTATCACTTGGAAGATTCGAGAGCTCCCGAGTGTTATTTTTCTCTATTGCATGAATTTCATCATCCATCGCGTGAACCCAGTGATCATCATAAACATCTTCCTCATGTCAAAGGATCACAGTCTACAAAAAAAAAAAAAAAAAAAAAAAAATTTACCATGTCTTCATCATTAACAAAATCAGTTTCATTACCAACCACATAGTATTGAAAAAACGTAGGCAAACGACGTTGACATTGTAGACGATTAGATGAATCTGTAGCTATGGGCAACACATTCTTAGGCTGCAAATTTTGTTCTTCAATTTCTCACTATATACCATCAGTAACTGGTAGCTGCAATGATTCTTTTCTTTCAACAGACCAATCCCAAACACCTTGCTCATCAAAAATAGCGTTGTGACTCACAATCACCTTGTTTGTTTTCGAGTTATACGATTTTTAGCCTTTTGTCTCATGACTATAGCCAATAAAAATGCATTTTTAGCTTTGTCGTCAAGCTTTTTTTCGCACGAGCTCGATTCGAATCTTGTTTTTATGCTGCTGTAAGTTGTGTCTCATCGTCCGATTCAAGAACTCCATTCTGTATGACATCCAAAGCTTCTATGTGATAAAAAAAAGTATCCATCTTAATTTTCCACTTTTCAAAATCTTTTTTCCCATCAAACTTGAATACATGGGATTCGACATATTTTGTCATCGAACCTATTGTATTGTTTTCTTCACTTACTTTGATACCAAATGTTAGCAGTAGAAAAATTAGGATGGAAAACTCAGATAGAACACACAAAAATCGATGAAATTTGAGAGAAGGAAAACTACTATTTTAATTTTTTATTTGATTGATTATTCACCTAATGTGCCAGCTTTTATATAAGCTTCTTAAAAATACACTTACCAGTAAGATTTAAATAATTAATAAATAAACTAACTATTCCCAATAAGAATAGATCAATTAAATTTATTAGAAGTAAAATAACTAATCCTTTTTGGTTTAGGTTTCAAATATTAGAAGAATTACTTCCCCCAATTGAGTGTTCTTTCAGCAGCAAACCTGTTGGGCGAAACTATATGGCGTGTTCATGATGATTGTTCTGTGAGTAGCATATTTCAGTGAATTCAAAGAGGAAAATTGAAAATGTTAACTCCTTCAAATATCTACACAGATGGCTTTGGAGTTTTGGCCTTGGTTCAGATGGTAAAGGGTAGGTGCAAGATAGGTAGACTTTAGGTTCAAATCTCAAGCGTAGCACAAGGGCAGAGAAAATGCGCATACACGATTCTCATCCGTTCTCTTTTTGTTCTTCGTAATATTATTTTATTTTCGTTTTTTGTTACTTTGTTTTGATTAATATTAAAATTGAAACTATGAATAAATATTTATGTATATTTAATACTTATGCTTGCTTTTAAAAAAAATACTTAGATATATATATATATATATAAATTTTATATTTATAACTTTTAACTTATTTCTTTATTTTCTTTTTCTAACTAAACAAGAAAATTATTAATTTTTTTTGACCTTTCCATTTAATGTTTAAGTATAACATTAAATGATAAACGATCAAAACAAAAATGTTTAAAAATTAAGTGAAATATCATTTTCCCCCCTCAAAATAATTGATTTCATTTCATTGTTGTCCTTTATTTGCAATCTCCTGGTGATGGAATCCCATGAACTTGTTAATGATTAACATCAACATGATTTGCCCCTTCAGAATATAAGAACCATCGAATTTGTGGGAATCTTTTGACTCGGCATGCCTTTTTGTCATTTCTTTTCATTATTTTTAATTAAGGAGTTTTAATTTTGTAAGACTAGTTCACTTTAAGGGGCCACACATACTTAGATTATTTTTTTATTGACATGTATTAGAAATTAAATTATACTTTTCAGACAGATGAAGCAGTAAGCCGATAACAAGCAACTAAGTGTGTTAATTATAAAATTGTTGGTTATATCGAATTTAAAATTAATATTTTAAACTCATTTAAAATTCTATTGAAAATTTTAAAAAATTTATTAATAATATCAATATAAATGTAAAATTCAAAAAATAATGTTACTAATAAAATTTATCAAAATTATCAATAAAATTTCGAAAACCAAAAATTTCTCGTGTTATTATACATGAACATTTTAGATTCAAAAATAATATTACTAATGAAATTCATCAAAATTATCAATAAAATTTTGAAAACAAAAAATGAGTCATTATACATGGGCATTCTAAGTTTTATTCTTCGGTTTATATATACATATTTTTTTTTATCAAACTCAAATTTGTTATATAGAAAGTTTGAAAATGACTTATAGACCAATCTTTACTTTAAGGATGAAATATTGAATAGATATTCTTGCATTCACACAGGAAACACTAATTAAAGGAAAATTCTGAACCCTTTTTACATGCAATTGTCTGTCCAATTTTATTTGCTTTACAGCTTAGAGCGAAAAACCATGAATGAGCCTCTAAAATTGGTAACAAGAAAATAGTGGCATGCATATGGCCCCTACATCTTCCCTATACGGTGCATATGCACGTGAACCAGTCTGCTCAAAGTCGAACCCCTGGTCGAGCTTTTCTCGCTCAACAACATTGGTGGAATGTGCACAATAAAGCTGATGAAAAGTTCCATTGGTCGTTTCGATCGAGTCCACGTTTTGTATTAAAAAAAATGAATATCTTTTTACACTCCACGAATGGACAGGATAGATTGTGGCAGACATCGAAGAATCCATACGGCATTGAAGATTTGGGTGTGATAATTAAAGAGATTCTTTGGTAAGAGTCAACACGAAAATTAATTTACATGATGGATTCTTCCTCCACAATTGTACAACTTTTGCAATCTTCTTATATTTGGAAGATGAAAAATTCAAATGCTATGCTATTTTAACTTTCCTTTTAGCTGATGTAATGAGAATTTTAGGAAAGGAAGTTGAGTTAATCAGTAGAACGTACGCTTAGTTCACGGCCAAAATCCAAATTAATTCATTTCTAAGTCTCTTGATTGGGCCTTGAGTTGGGGAACTCTTGGGCTTGATCTTCTAATCCGTCAAGTCTAGACAAAAATGTTCATTTACTATTTCAGCCACTAAGCATTCACATTATTCTTGATGCCTGCACACAAATTGGAATCAAATAAAATTGTATATAATTTTAAATTTAAAATAGTTTTTACCATATCTATCAACGCCAAAATACAATAAGAATTTTATCCCTGTAGTTAAAATTGTAACATGATCACGTTCATAGACATTTCTTAATATCCCTTAGGTTCAAGTAAAAACACATATTCCTAAGGGTGACAGCCTGAGTTTGTTATGCCCTTGCTGGGGTTGGGTTTGTGTCAGGTTATGACTCAACCCCATGAGGGAGTGCTTGCAGTTGCAGGTTGTTCGTTTAGACCTCTCTCGGCATAGATTTCCCAACTGGAAGGGGGTTACGCTTGGGAGGGTTGTCAAAGATTAATTAATTCTTCTCTTTTATATTTTTTCATAAATGTGTGTGAGATAATTGAAGTGCTGCTATGCATACTTTCTTATGATAATCTGAATCATCAAATAAGGTATGCCATATATTGGTTTAACTGATTTAATTCGAAGAACATTAGCTTTAAAGAATCTCTTAGTAGTTTTATTTTATCTTTGAATCCAAAGCGAAAACACACTTACTAATAGAAAAGTTATTTAAATTCATAAACCGATCGAATCAAAGTATATCCAAATATACTTGTTAAAGAATTATTGGATAGGATTGTCTACGGGATATTTTAAAACTCAATATATATGCAGATTTATTGGAATTTAGATTATAATCGAATATTGTAAAAGCTTATTATATTAAAAATATATCAATACAAATTTAAAAAATATATTTATTTTAAATGTTTAATCTTTTTATCAATACATATATTTTAAATAATTCATGTAGTATACTTGAAAAGTACTAACTTGTAATACGTAATATATATGTATTTTTATATCATAAAAACAAAACATATATATAATAATATAATACATATTATATAATATTAAAATAGAAGTGAATCAAAAGAAAAATTTAAATTTAAATTGTTTATTAAATAAATTAGTAGATTCGAAATAAAATCGAATTAATGGATCAATTTTTTTTATATATCTATCTCTTTGTATGAACCGATATCCATAATCCGGTGACAGGCCTACTTGCGTCTCTACATTCGCTGCCTTGTCCTCATTGACCTTGCTCATTTCAGGTGACGAAGCCCACTGAGGCAAGTAGGTTGGATCTATAGTTTGAGCCCAAAGAGAACTCTTAATCTAACCCATTAAAAAGGTGCACAAACGTATAGGCCTGTGACTAATAAGTCCTAAATATCAATCGGATTTTAGTAGATACCCGCCCGTCACTTAAGGCGGGAGAGATTTGTTCAGGTATTCGTCACTTCACGAAGAAGAAGAAGAAGAAGAAGAAGCGAAGGAAAACTGAAAAGAGACCATAAAAAAAAATTTAGAGAGAGATAAGCGAAAATGAAGGCAACAAAGAGGGGCAAAGTGATGAACTCTACGGATGTTTACCGTAAGGAGCTTCGCAAAAAGGAATTGAAAAGGTTACGGTTTTCATCTTATGAAGTACACCGTTTCTTAGGGTTTCGTTTTAAATTTTGGCTCTAATATAATCGAATTTAGCGGTTTGTTGCTATAATTCCACGTTCATTGGGCTAATTCACGTTCTAAAAAAACACAAATAAAATGATACGATTTTTTAACGGTATGGTGGTTGCTGTTTCCAGTTTCTAGAAATTGAGAACATTTACCTGGGCTTGAGCGGAATTAGCTTAACCAGGTTCAATGTAGTGTTTTTTCTTCTTCCCTTTTCCTTCCGTTATGATGTAAATTGGTACAATAAACAAGCAGATCATGTTATGATATTCTCATCGAACTTAGCTCTGTTTTATATAGCTTACTTGTGACCAAATTAATGAAAAATTTAAGGTGTGAATTTAACTTGCAATTCTCTCTTTCTAAAGTATCTCGTCCTAGTTTTGGATTAAGGCTTAGTTGAGTTGATTTCTTTTCCTTTAAGAAACAGAAAACTGTTTTTTTTTTTTCTTTTTCTTGTAAATAACAAAAAGTGATAAGAAATGTGAGTGGATTGTTTTAATGGTAATTGGTTGTGTTGACTGTTGAGTTGAACTGATATGAACAGGTTAAGAAAATAATATTCCTTGAGATAGTGGCATTATCCAATCTTTTAAGGCTATGATTAGTATTGAGGAAAAGTTGGAGGAAGGAAGAAGAAGAGGATGGAAAAAATAAGAAGATTGATGTTTTCATCAAGATGATAGAAAAGTGAGAGGAAAGAAAGAATGACAAAAGAATTAGCTTATTTTAGCTTCTATTCTTTGATCATCTCAATTTGAGGGGATTGTGACGTGGGAAGAAAACATTAATCATCTCCTTTTTCTTTCGTCTCACTTTTCTTGCCTACCAAACAATAGAGAAGTGCTCTACACTTAATTTTTAATCCTTTTCCTCTCCCTTGCTCTCACCTTTTCTCTCTGCCAGTCATAGCCTAAGAGCTCGTTTGGTATGATGACATGATAGGATGATTTTTTTAATGGTAAAATAAAGAAGAAAATCATTCTATCCTGCCCTTTTTCAGGGAACCAAACAGGCTCTAACTTGTTGAAGATATACTGCTGTTGTTGCCTGGCATTGCTGTATCATTTGATGGGTAAATTCTTTTTTAAACACACTTTAACTATATTTTTTTTTCCAATTGTGTAACAGAACAAGAAAGAGAGGAAGAAGGTGAGGGAGGTGGGGATTTTGAAGAAGGATCCTGAGGCGATCAAAGAGCAGATTGATAAGTTAGAAATGATGAGTAAGTCATATCTATTTGAGCATTTCTAACGAGCCCAAAAGTTCTTTTTTATTAATTAACATTATTGAAAACATAGCAAAACTTTATTAGTGGCAGTTATAGTTCAAAAAGTGTGGAATGTTACTGTAATCATTGTACTATTGTAGTGACACTGTATCTTTCTTTAATTCAGCCGGCTGTGGAGTTCTAGAGTATTGTAAGAACTAACTTAAATTTCGAAAAAAAGAAGTGAAATTTTTTTTTTCTTGGTAACTTAAAAGCCGAGCATGTACTTCTATTTTTTCTCTTTCCTTTTGGCTTTTCTTGAAGGATATTGTGTTCCATTACCTTACTTCTTGTGTCTGTCCAGTTTCTGTACCAGAATCGTTAAATTATATGCAATCTGTCTTGGCTTAGGTATGCAAACTAGACTTGGACTACCTCTGCTTGTTGTTAGATATGTATATATATGAATGGGTTCAAAGCAATGATATGGATAACTCTTAACCTTTAGTTATTTAGGATTTAAGAGTGTCCTAAGAAATAACTTAAAATTCGAAAGAAAAAAAAAGGGAACAAAATCTTTTTCTTGGTAACATTGTCAGTCAATATCGGTTTTGGAAGTATTGTTCACTTGTACTTTTGTTCTTATTTTCTTTCCTTTTGGCTTTTCTTGAAGGATATTTGCTCCATTGCCTTACTTCTTGTGTCTGTCAAGTTTCAGTACCAGAGGCGTTAAATTATATGTAATCTGTCTTGGCTTAGGTATGCAGACTAGACCCTAGACTACCTCTGCTTGTTGTTATATATATATATATGAATGGGTTCAGAGCAATGATATGGATATCTCTTAGCCTTTAGTTATTTAGGATTTAAGAGTGTCGATAGAAATAACTTACAAATTGGAAAGAAAAAGAAAAAGGTGAGCAAAATTTTTTCTTCGTAACATTGTCAGTCAATATAAGTTTTGGAAGTTTTGTTCACTAGTAATTTTTTTCCTTTCCTTATGGATTTTCTTGACGGATATTTTGTTTCATTACCTTACTTCTTATATCTGTCCAGTTTCTGTACCAGAATCGTTAAATTATTGGAATCTGTCTTGGCTTAGGTATGCAAACTAGTCCTGGACTACCTCTGCTTGTTGTTATCTATTATATATGTATTAATGGATTTAAAGCAATGATATGGATAACTCTTAACCTTTGTTTATTTAGGATTTCAAGGAAATAGGTTTAGGGTTGAGTGGTTTAAGTGAAAATGTTAGTAGCATTGTGTTTGCATGTTGATTCAGCTTGGTGCATCTGCTTTGGGATCCAGTTGTTTTCCTTTCTTTTGTTTGGGCTTAAGCTACTGGAGTTTTATTTCGAGTATTTCTTTGTGTGTTATCCAGAGAGATTGGAGAACTATTTTGATTTAGTCTCCATTTTTTTTCCTTTTAGGAGGATTCCTTGTCATCCTCATTTGTACTTTTTTTTCTCTCTCTTAATGAATTCATTTATTTTTTTATGAAAAAGATAATTTTAATTGTGAAATGCAGCTTGGTTAAGTAGCGTTTACCCGTTCAAACTAATTACTGTGTGTATTACAGAAGCTGAAGGTGCTTTGGACAAAGCAAGAAAGCACAAGAAGAGACAACTTGAAGACACACTTAACCTTGTCATAAAAAAGAGGAAGGTCATTGTCATTATATGGCTTTCTTTTCTATATGTATCAAGTTTTTTCCCTCCTCATAACTTGATAGTGTATTTTGTATCCATGTCAGTTTATAAGATAGAAGCCATTTATTTACTTTATATCCAACCTACATTTCATAACATTTTTCTGCTACTTTTAGCATTTGTTGTCTATATGTAATGACCAGTCTACTTAACTTTCTTGGGCAGGAATATGAAGAAAAAATGAAGGAGAAGGGGGAGGCCACGGTTATGTTTAGGTGAAGAATCATATTTCTTCCTGGTCTATTTCGGTCTATTTTTTCTTTTTTGTGATTGAACTTTTTTAGACTTAACATCTCTTTTTTTCTTATTGACAAACTGTAGTTTGTCTTCTGCTGCAGTCATTTGGGGCCTCCTCGGAGAAGGACAAGTGCAGAAGAAGAAGAGAGACTGAAGCACCCAAAGCCTGAGGTATTGGTTTACTTGTAAATGCTATGTCATTTCCTGTCTGCTTACTTAGAAACTTATTTTACTCGGTTGTTCTTGGCTGCAGGACTCTGTTTACTATCACCCTACATTGAATCCCACCGGCGCCCCACTACCTGAAGAACCTACAATGTATAAATCATCAATAGGTATTGTTATCTATTTTTTTCTTCTTACATCTTGGCTTAAAATAAGTCACTGACTTACTCTCACACTCTAAATGCTTATGGCTGTGGCCGACAGGACCTAGAATTCCCTTATCTGCTGCTTTGTCAAGTGCTGCCTCATCATCTTCAAAATCAGAGTCTGAGGATGCTGCCTTAGCTGTACCACCACCTCCTCTTTTGCCAGATAATGGTACATTGGGCTCTGGGGATGGCTCTGTTGTACCTGCATCTTTGCCTCTACCACCTCCACCTCCAATGCCCCCACAGCCTGCTGCAGCAAATGTGGGTGTGTCATTGCCTCTACCACCTTTGCCGCCACCGCCTCCTGGCCCCCCACCTAAAGAGCAAGCTGCAATGCGACCTCCACTTCCTCCGCCTCCACCCCTCCCCCACTCTATGCAACCACCTCCGCCTGGCACTGGTGAAAGTGAAAAGGAGAGAAATCTTTCTGCACTGCCAGAAGATTCGACCTCCAAGGAGCTTGCTCAGGTAAGCTCTTCTCATTGACCTTATCTGACTATGCTGTGTCTTAAGATGCATAGAAACTTAACGTGACTTATCAGAATGAAATTTAACATTAACTGGTAGTATTTATAGCGATGTCAAGTAGGACTTAGGGATCGTACGAGTTTCACTAAGTTAACACAAGTATATGCTTTGTTTTCAAGTTCCATGAAGGTGTATACTTGGCTGATCCAGATCTCAAGTGTCAAAGAAACTTACCATTTTATTTAAATTGTTGCACTGTATGTAAAATAAAAGTAGATGTCTTCTCTTTCTTGCTCATATAGGTGTCTCTGGTGCTCCCTCCACATCCTCCCGCACCTGGGATTTCACCAAAGTCTGTAAGTAATGAACCTGAAGGTGCTCCATCAGAAGCTGATGCCAATAATCCTCCTGCTACTAAGGATTTTTCTAAAGTAGTTCCACCACCACCTCCTCCAAGGCAACAGCCTCCAGTTCCTGGACCTGCCTTGATCCCTACTTTACAGCCAGATGTATTACCCCCATGAATATCGCGTTTCCCCCCACCTCCACCTCCCCCAGACGCGCGGGCACCATTATCTTCTCCTGGACTTCCCGGCCAAGCAGCACCCCCTGGAATGATGGTCCCACTAATCCCAAGGCCGCCATATGGTCCTCCCCCTGGACTGCCCCCAATGATGAGACCACCACTTCCACCTGGTCCTCCACCTACGTTACAAGAAGATGTTTATGCTGCAAATAGGCCACATGTACAACAGAAGCCATCATATGTAAAATCTGCTGCACCTACTGTTGTTAAGAGGCCACTAGCTCAGCACACCCCAGAACTTACAGCTATGGTGAGTTAATTCGTCTTTGCCAGTCTTTGATTATTTTACATATTCCTCTGCTAGCTATCTTGTGTTATTTCTTTACAGGCTTCCATAATTTGATGTTTTGTCGATGAATGTGTTTGTAAATTATTTGTATTATTGGTTTCACATTTTGTTAGAGCATTTTTTCATTTTTTTTTCAACAATACGTTATAATATTTTGAAATTTAGGCATCAGGAGACTATCACTTTCATTGCTGGTGATGCTCACGTTCAGGCTTTCTGGAGTTTAGTGGAAGATATACCCATGCTGACTATGGGCCTGTTTAAGCAAGGAGTATCAATAGGTTGAAAAATTTCAATTCAAGCTGAACTCTAGTAATACATGGTGAGCCTAGGAAATTCTTTAACTAATAGTGATTTTTGGTGCAAAGACAGTTGACTGGTCTTATTGCCATTTACCTACTTCAATCAGCTCATATATTATGGCTCAACCAAGAGCTTACTCATCTAACTTGGTTATTTGGCAAAAGTTTAAGATATCCAAAAGAGAACTTTACTTAAATGTGGGAAGCATTCAAAATATGCAAAAAAATTATGATGTTTTTCTGATGTGTAGATATTGACTGGAGTGATGTGCTTAGACTTAGAGATTTTCTGTTGAACATAACAACTCCCCATTGTCTAGATACAAGCAACACCTATGTATGTTTAGGTTCAATTCCCCGCATCTCCATTTCTCCTTTATATTTACAACTTGTTGAAAAAAGAAGTTACACAATTGTATATACATTTAATTATGTTTTTGCATTTGTGTGCTTAATTAAGAGGGAACCATGAAGAATAAACTAGTGTCTAAAGTAATCAATGCGTAAAACTTTCTATAAACAAAAGGACTTATCATCATAAGTCTTAACAGACTATTCTGGAAGCAGGAGATATTTCTCTGATCCACATGTTCTTGTGAATTTACTTAACATCAGAAGCTCATCTCAAATAGATATAGGCCATAGGAAAGCAGAGTGGACTAGGTTCAACTGCTTAGCGCAAGGAAAATTCAGGTTTCACTAGCTTTAGTTGAACCAAGTACAACTACAAGTGAAGAAAGCTCAAATGGGTTTAGATGCTAGTGGTGATGTGTTCAAAAGGGTTTAAAATATGTTTAGAATCCCTAGAATTTCTGTCACAACTCACTAGAACTTATTGCTGTGTTTTTGGTTGTGCATTCAATGTCCTTATAAAAATGGCATTAGCGGTTTATAAATGATGGGAAGGTCTGAATGGGTTGGTAATTTGCTGTATGAGAGTACTATCTTCTTTATCTAAATTTCCTTTTATGAATGTGTATTTGGTGTGGTTTCTAGTTGGTGGATGGCTAAAGTTGGGGAGGGGGCTTATGGTGTGAGATCATGATCTTCTCCATTTGAGAATTGAAATGGAGTCAAGTTTATGGTGAGATTGAATGCCACATCATCAAATTGAGAATATATGAATTCAAATTTGTTATGATGACATTCAATCCCACCATGAATTTGACCTCCACTTAAATTCTCATATGGAGAGGATCGTGGTCCTATGGCGTGGGGGTTTGGAGTTGAATATGGAAAGGGGGGATAGTTTTTGTCCTTGGATTTCTTTTTCGGTGGGCAATGGTGAAGGGGTTCAACTTCAGCATGATTCTTGGTGTGGGGATTCTCCTTTGAAAATCCTATTCCTGGATGTTTTTGCTCTTGTGCGAGATAAGGATGCCCTTGTTTGTTCTTGCATCTCCTTCTCCAATGAGGTGATTTCTTGGGATGTGCCTTTTCTTCGAAATGCCATGTTTGGGAGCTCGAGAGTGTTGGAAGTTCTTTGAGACTTTGTATAACACTAAACTTGACTTGTCTAGAGAGGATTTGGTCCGTTGGAAGCTTTAACGGGATAAGGGTTTTGAGGTGAAATCTTCCTACATGATCCTTCTTGAGGAGCTTCCTTTGGATGTCTTTTATTGGAGTGTTTTTTGGCAAGAGCTTTGTGGGAGATGGCTTATAAAGTGTTGGGGTTTTTAGGGTGAGTTTTAGTTTCATGAGAGATGAGATTTGGGCTTGGTATGGGTTTAGGGCTTCTAAGAGACTCAAGAAATTTTACTCTTTGATGCCCCTTTCTATCGTTTGGATTATTTGGAACGAGAAGAATCATAGAATTTTTTATGGCATTAAGAAATTTATTGATGTAATTAGGGAAATGTGGTTCAATGCTCTTAATTGTTGGGTCAAGGGGAATTATTTTGTAAATGAGATAGATATAGTAGATCTTGTGTAGTTTTTGTACATGGATTGCACCCCCTTGGTGCGCTTCTCTTTTAATGCATTTTACTTATAAAAAAAAGGAGCTTCCTTTGGATGGTTCTTGGTCCTTTCCATGGAAAGCCATCTGGGTTGCATAAGCCCCAAAAAAAGTGAGTGTCTAGCGTGGGAAGTTTCTTGGGAGAAGATTCTTACTATTGACAATTTACAAAAAAGAGGATGAACACTTGTTAATAGGGGCTGTATTTGTAAGCGTTTATATTTGATCCATTGTCAGTTTATAGACTCTATACACTGTCAACAAATCTCATGTTGACACATCATCAAAATAGAAAATATATTTCTTTTTAGTCCTTGCAAATAAATTTTTATATTATAAGTAAGTAATCAAATAAATTAATTACAACAAAATATGAATTTCCATTTCTCTCTTTCCAATTAACATGAAACAGTATGTTTATCTCTTTTCCCTAATTTCTTAGCTCCATAGAGGTTGAGGGTTCTTTGTTTGAAGAGGAAGCGGGGATGAAAGAGGCGATTTGTAATTTTTTCAAAAAGCTTTATACGGAGTTGCATGACAGTCGGCCAAATTTAGATGGGTTGATCTTTTCTAGTGTTAATGGGGAGGAAGCTAGTTGGCTTGAGCCTCCCTTTGAGGAGGAGATTCTTGATGCTCTTCAGGAGAGTACTGTTGATAAAGCTCCGGGTCCCGATGGTTTCTCTTTGGCGTTCTTAGCAAGTAATTGGGAAGTGTTAAAGGGAGACGTTCTTAGATTTTTTAAGGAGTTTCATGATTCGGGGGAGTTTGTGAAGAGTTTAAATTCTACTTTCATTGTACTTATCCAAAAGAAGGTTGGCGCTACCAATGTTAAAGTTTTTCGGCCTATTAGCCTGGTCGGGTGTGTTTATAAGATTCTTTCAAAGGTCTTATCTTCTAGATTGAAGAAAGTTATTAGAAAAGTGGTTTGTCCCAATCAACATGCCTTTGTGGAAGGAAGACTAATTTTGGATGTCACTTTGATTGCAAACGAAGTGATGGATTCCCGCTTAAAAGATGGAGGGGGAGGGGTGATTTGTAAGCTTGACATGGAGAAGGCTTATGACCATGTTTGTTGGAGTTTTGTGATTTATTTATTGAAAAGGATGGGTTTTGGTGATAAATGGTGTAAATGGATCTTTAAGTGCATTTGCTCGGCTTCTTTCTCTATCTTTATTAATGGAGGCCCCTCTGGTTTCTTCGGAGCTTGGAGAGGTCTTAGGCAAGGGGATCCTTTGTTGCCTTTTTTATTCTCCTTGGTTATGGAAGCTTTTAGTAAGATGATGTCCAAAGCGGTGGACGAAGGGCTTTTAAGTGACTTTAAGATTGGAAGAGACAAAAGGAGTGTGTGTGTCGCACCTTCTTTTTGCCGATGATACTCTTTAGTTTTTTGTGGGGTCGAATCTATTCAAATTTTACATCTTCGGTGTGTCATTTGTTTCGAGGTGGTTTCGGTACTGTCAATTTAAGCAAGAGCGTTTTAATTCCTCTTAGTGAAAATATTAATGATCGTTTCCTAGCTTCCTTATTGGGGTGTGAAGAGGGTTTGCTTCTAACTACTTATCTTGGTCTTCCTCTTGGAGCAAAGTTTAAGGACAAAAGTGTGTGGAATCTTATTGTGGAGAAGTTTGAGAAAAGGTTAGCCGGGTGGGAAAGTCACTTTCTTTCTAAGGGTGGGAGACTCACGCTTATCAAAAGCACTCTTTCTAGTTTACCCATCTACTTTTTGCCTTTTTTGCTTATTCTTAGTTCGGTGGCTAGGTGATTAAGAAACCTATTGCTAGAGGGGGCCTTGGTCTCAAATCTCTTTCTTTGTTCAATAAGGCTCTCGTGGGCAAATGGTTATGGAGTTTTATGGTGGAGGGTGATCACTTATGGAGGAAGGTGGTGGAGGCTAAGTTTGGGTTGGAATCTAACGGGTGCATGTCTAAGAAGTTGAGAGTGGCTTATGGTGTGGGGGTGTAGAAATGGATTCGAAGTGGGTGGGAGGATTTTTTTCCTTGGGTTTCTATTTTGGTAGGTAATGGAAGAAGAACTAAACTTTGGTTTGACACTTGGTTTAGGAATTCCCCCCTTAAAGACCAATTTACTAACATTTTTGATATTGTGAGAGATAAGGAAGCTCTTATTGGGTCTTATGTGTCTTTGAGCAATGGGGTAATTGTGTGGGATGTGCCGTTCATTTGAAATGTTCATGATTGGGAGTTTGAGGAGGTAGAGAGATTTTTGGAAACTTTGTATCGAGTGAAGATTGATTTGGAAAGAGAAGATTCGGTTAATTGGAAGCCTAGTCCAGAAAAGGTTTTGAGGTGAGATCTTTTTATAAGTCTCTTATTAGTGGGGCTAATGTGGAAGGTTCGCCAAATTTCTCTTGGAAAGCTATTTGGTGCCCTCGTGCTCCAAGGAAAGTAAGGTTTTTTTTTTTTTTTTTTTGCGTGAGAGGCCATTTGGGGAAAGATCCTTACTTTGGACAATTTACAAAAGAGGGGGAAAGTGCCTATTAATAGGTGTTTTATTTGTAAATGTTATGCCAAGTCCGTTGTTCATCTTTTGTTGGAGTGTTCGTTGGCTAAAAGCGGAGATGGCTTATCGATTATTAGGGATCTCTTGGGTGATGGCCGGCTCCGTTAAAGATGAAATTTGTGCTTGGAATGGCTTACGAGCTTCTAAGGAAATAAAGAAGGTTTATTCGCTAATTCCTTTTTCTATTTTTGGGGTTGTGTGGAGCGAAAAAAACCATAGAGCTTTTGAGGGCTTTGAAAGATCCATAGAGGTGGTTAGGGATAGATGGTTTAATTCTTTCAGTTTTTGGTTTAGAAGGAATCTTTTTGTAAATGAGGAGGAGCTTTTAGATTTTGTGGAACTTATTTCTTGTAATTAGCCTTTGGCTTTGAGTTGCACCCTCTTAGTGTTTTTTTAATAAATTTTTTTACTTATCAAAAAAAAAAAAAAATACTAGTGTTCTAAATGTCCTGTTTATTTCTTCATTCTCAAAGCCTATCTCATAAGCTTAATCAAAAAAAGAAGAAAAAACCCTCTCTCATAAGTATCAGATTTTAAGTATTGTTAATCTAAAGGTAGTTTGCACTCTAATCTAAATTGTTCGTATAAATCCCAAAGCTCATTAAGGAATTTTTTGTTTCTTACTTTTCATGTTTTGATGCTGACTGCTAACATAATTCTTGGCCAATTGTATTTGTAGCCAAATCCAATCCTTCTCTGTTTGTGAAATTTTGTACTCTAATTGTTTGAATGGACTGATTTAATTCCTTCTGGCTATATAGGTACCGTACATATCTCAAAACATTTGATAATTTTTCTTTAAACTGCAAAATAAGAATTTATTAGTAAAATAATCATTTGAGAAAATAGAACAAACACTTGGTCTGCAAAATCAAACGACACCCTGTAATACAACTGAGCCCCAAATTTTCAAAACACAAAATAACACAGGCAATGAGAAGAACAAAAACATAGAGACCTTGGCAATTACACCATTTGATAAATGATCTTTGTTCATGAGATCCTTTAGCTTTTTTATTTTTTTTATTTTTATAAATGAGATCCTTAAGTTGTTAACTCAAAGTTGCATTCATTTGCAAGCATAAGTATGCTTTATCAAGAGGAATGGTCGAGCAAACAGGCAATTTGTTCATCACATGATTAAGAATCACCAAAAAAGAAATTAATGGAAATGAAACGCTTGAATATGATCATAACCAAACAAACCTAAAAATAATATTAATATTAATGACACTAGTAGAGGATAATCATATCTCAAAAAGAAAAAAAAAGTTTTAGAGTCCTAGCAAAGGAAAAATAAATGATTAGATGTTAATATTAGTGGCAGGAGGGAGAAAGAAGGAAAGTTATATTTTGTGATAATTAATTTATTTGATTCCTTTTTCTATCATAGTAATATTTATTTTTGAGGGCTTAAAAGAAGCACTTTGATGATGTGTCAACACGTGATTTGTTGACAGTGTATAGAGTTTATACACTGACGGTGTATCAAATATAAACTTTATTTGTAAAGAAAGGGTCGATTTCATGTCTAATCTTTTGTTGGAGTGCTGGCTAGAAGTTTATGGACGTTGATTTATTGTGTTGTGGGTATCTCTTGGGTGGTCGTCGGCTCTGTGAGAGATGAACTTTAGACTTGGAATGGTTTTCGAGCCTCTAAAGATTTGAAGAAAGCACTCTCTTTGATTGCCCTTTCTATTTTTTGGCTTGTGTGGAAAGAGAGAAATAGGAGGGCTTTTTGACAATGAAGAGAGGCCTTTAGAAATATGATCTGTGATAGGTGGTTCAGTGCTCTTAGATTTTGGTTTAGGGGCAAACTTTTTGTAAATGAGGAAGACCTCTTAGAGTTTGTTGAGTTCCTTTCTTGTAGATAATTTTGTAAATGGGTTGCGCCTCCTTGATGCTCATCTAATATATTCTTATAAAAAATGAAGATACTCTTATGCAAACAAACTCTTGTTGAATTGTATAGGTGTCCCTAACTTGAGCTTACTTTTTGGTATGGTTCAGGTTCCAGCATCTGTTCGAGTGAGGAGAGAGATTACTTTCTCGAAACCGAAACCATCACTTTCAACTATGACAACTATACCCAAGCCTGTGGCTCCTACTGCTGTGAAGCAAGAATCAGCTAACTCATCATCAGCACCAAAAACGCAGAGCATTGATGACTCATATATGGCCTTTTTGGAGGACATGAAAGCACTCGGTGCGCTTGAAGGATGATTGCTGATATTGCTAGAGGTGTTGAGAAGGGAACGAAATGATGAGGCATGCGTAGAGTCGAGGATCCAGTTGTTATCAGGATATTGTGGTGGATATGGAGCTTGAGCAGATGTACTTATTGTTTGTCAGGGGCCTTGGTTTCCTTCTTTGTGTTTAATGCTGCCTCATATTCTCTCCCATTGGTTATAGACTATCGCACTTAGGATGGGCGTAACTTGGGTGGATTTTTTTTTTTCAAGTGAACTTTAGAAATTTTACGGCTTTGAAGTTTAGGGAAAAAAGTTCACTTTTCTCTTTAGATTCATGCCAGAGGCATGCATCTTTCTGTATCTTCATTATGTGCTGCCCTGTTCGATGGGTGGCAAGCTTGTATTTAGTCAAGGGAATCAATTTTATCGTAGGAATATGAAACAGATTGCCAATCTTTCTTCTCTCTTGATAACCCTGATAATACCTTGTGTAAAATAGGGTTTGGTCCTTTATTTCTGTCACTTGGTACCAGTTATCTTTTTGGAATATCTTAACTTTTGTATCGTGAACTTCATTATTTGGAATATCATTTTACACTCATTATGGAGCTTAAATTTTGAAGAGCGGCTCTAATGTCTCAGTTGATGTGTGCATATCCATCTTGTCATCTTGAAGCTTGGGCCGGTAAGTTCTGTTTGTATTATCAATTTCATTACTTGGGTCAGACTCGGCCTTTGAGTCTGGACTTACTTATATGCTATAAAATATACAAACAGTGAACTTATTTCACTGTGATCAGCTTGAAAAGCTGAAGGCATAAAATTTGGGTTCATATGGTAAGGAAAATACTTTAATATTTTAATAATTAAAAGCGGTAACATCAATTGCTAATTTTTTTTTTTTTTCCTTTTCTGATGGAATGTGATTTTGGATTTCTAGTTGAGTGGGTTGTTTTTATGTTTCCATTGTCGATCTTTAGTATAAAGAAATTAATTAGCTTAGCTGGTTTATTTCTCTTAATTTGCTGTACATTTTACATTATGCCCGGTTCTAATACAAATTGTTGAAAGATGTTATTCATGCCCCGACAATTATGAAGATATTTGTGATTGACTGTTAATGGAAACGGGTAAAACCCATTTTTGGTTCTAAAACTATACCCTCGATTTCAATTTGGTCTCGAATCTTCAAAATACTGCAACTGTGTCCTAAAACGTCCAAAATTTCAAATTTTGGTCATGATATCAATTTGACTGATTAAATTGCTGAGATAGCACCTACATGGCGTCAATGTGGATAAAGGCGGGACAAATCCTGCCCATTTTAGCATGTGCGTTACAATTTTACCCTTCGCAAACACAAATTTGCATCCAAACCTAACACAAATTCGATCAAACCTAAACCTAAACTAATCAGAGAGAAAAATGATAAAGAGAGAATTTCCTCAATTGCGGTCAGTGCACCACCATCGGGGCCAGTGCCGTAAAAAAGAAGGAGCCTATGTTTCTTTAGTTGCACCCTACAGTCTCTTCCTCGTTATGAGCCACAATTACGTATTGTCATCAGCTTCCACCGCGCAAGCCACCATGCACAATACTCGAGTCGTCATTGTAGAGCTGCATTCACAAAGCCATTTCACGACGCCGTCTTTAGCCTCCATCATGCGAAACGCCCTGATGTCGCAACGAAAGCAAAAAACAATCTAGGTAAAGAAATGTTAAGAACAAATAAAGGGTAATGCTCTTTCTAAGCACGCTTGAATATGATCATAACCAAACAAACCCAAAAATAATGTTAATATGAATGACACTAGTAGAGGATAATCATATCTCAAAAAGGAAAAAAAAGTTTTAGAATCCTAGCAAAGAAAAAATAAATGATTAGATGTTAATATTAATGGCGGGAGGGAGAAAGAAAAAGGAAAGTTATATTTTGTGATAATTAATTTATTTGATTCCTTTTTCTATCATAGTAATATTTAATTTTAAGGGCTTAAAAGAAGCACAAAAAAATTAAATCACGCAATCACAAAGAGAAAAATTAAATAAGCACGAACGCTAAAATTTACGTGGTTCGGCCTCAACAGACCTATGTCCATGGTAGCAAACTTCATTAATAAATCAACCACAATACAACTTTTTCGATGGTAAAAAGGTTGTAAAAACTTCTCAACTCTCACTATCCCAAATCAGGGTGGACTCGAGCCGAGCCGAGCCCGAATACTAAGGTGATCGATCTTGGCTCGACTTAAAATGAATAGGCTCGAGCTCGATTAATTTTCTGATGGCTTTAGCTCAGCTAGGGTCGAGATCGATAACAAACGAATCTATTCAAGACGGAGCCTTGGATTGCCCATTCGAGTTCGAGCTCGAGCTCAAGCCTGAACTCTACTTTTAATAAATAAAAAAATATTAATATTAATATAAATATCGGCTCGAGCTCGATAATACCTTATCGATTTGTTCGAGAGTCTTTTGAGCTGAACCTTAAGGTATTTAAGCTCGGCTTAATAAGCTAATAGAGTATAATTTTCAGACTAGAGCTTGATTGAGCCGAGCTTTAACCAAGCTCGAATTTGAATAACTCAATAAAAGCTCGGTTAGAATCCACCCCTAATCCCAAAGCCCCGTCACCTCAAATAGCCAAACCCTTGGTTATTTTAGTGCTATAAAACTTGAGATAGTTATAAATACAAGACTCCTAGAGCCCTGTTTATAATAACTAGTACCCATATCCTTTTGACATATAGACGATGAGAGACTAGAACTTTTTACAATAACATTTCTCTCTAATTTGGGATTTGAGGAGTATCCCAACAAATTCCTCCATTGACTTAAATCCCTTAACACTTTGACTACTTGAGCGAATCTCATACGCTTGTTGGTCTTTTTGTGAATAGACAAGATTCTTTTAGGTTAACTAATTTTACCACTTCCAAGCTTTCCACTAACATAATGACTATTCAAGACGTAAATATTCCTCTCATCCCTTTTTCCTTGAATAATTACCTCATAATGCTTGTACACCTTGAACCAATCTCCATGACCCAAATATATTTACTCACATGAAGTTAACTCACCCAACGAAATTATGTTGTAGCTGTATGTAGGTACATACCTCACATTAGGAAGAGTTTTGATAGCACTATCGTGAAGCTTGAGGCAAACTCTCCCAACGCCTTCAATCTTCATCTTCTCTTTGTTCCTCACAATGATGTTACCTAATTTTTTATCTTTCTTCAAGGTGTCAAAAGTAACCTTCATCCTTGCATATGTGCATGAAACCAACGAAATCCAAAACCTAACTATCTTCACTTTCATAAGAGTTTTCTTTGTTCACATCATCTTTAGATATCAGTACAACTTATTCATTATCTTCAGAAACCAAATTTGCATAGGAGTCATCATTTTATTTCTTCTCATTGAGTTTCTATTGAAACCTTTTGAAATTAGCCATGTCCTCTCTTAAGTATTTGTAATAGGATTGGATGTGGCCAATCTTTCTAGAGTAATAATATTCATTTTCACTGTTGTTTCTAGGCCTAGATTTAGGTATCCCTTTTGAGCCACTATTCCTTCTTCATTGACTCCTCCCTCAATTAGAACTCTCTACAACTAATTCTTGATTACCACTAGACAAGCTCTCGTTTATTATCAACCTCTCATTCTCACGTAGGAGCGCGGTCACATCATCTAAGCTAAATGTTGACTTGCCCAACAACATTGTTTGCACCAATGGTTTGTAATATTTTTGCAATGATGATAACAAGAGCAATACCTTCTCTTTATCTTTCAACATTTTTTTTTTCCGCATTCAACAATTGAGACACTAATGATCATGAAGATTTACACCTTTTCCATTTTCCATTTTAAGGCACAATCTGTTAGTCAAATACTTCGACGTATAGATGCTCTCAAGCTTATCCCATAAATCATTCGGCATTGTTTCATTTCACAAACTATACTTGATCTTGGTAGCAAGAGCCAACCTAATTGTGGTCACAATCTTTCTTTGATTCGGTTGCCACTTTTTATGAGTCACTCTCTTTGGCTTTTCTTCCTCTAAAGCCTGATTAAGATCCTGTTGCATCAAAAGATCTCGAAATTTATTCTATCACAAATTAAAATTGTTTTTTCCATCAAATAAAAGAATATTAAATTTAGTTGTACTTGTCGAGATGGTGGCACAGACACAATAAATAGCAATGACGCTGATAACTTCTCCAAACAGATCTGACGAAGCATTTCTGGCAATGAACAGAACAAAGCTCTGATACCATTTATTGGGCATGATGACCCGAGTTTGGGAGAAACTTGGGCTTGAAGAGTCCACCAAGTGAAGACCCAATATATGATGTTGAAGATCATATGAACTCAAAAATTTAAGCTAATGGGTTATAATTCCACCATTATATATATCCAATTTCTTTTTCATGTGGGATTGATCTTTCACATCTCTTCATACTTGTATATGAATATTCCTAACAGTGTCCGCCTCACATGTGAGTTTCCATCGCCATCCTTTGCTATCATGCTTATACCATTCTAAACTCGCACCATAGTCCAACATGCACACTTGAAAAGTCACTCATTCCCTAATCTAGGCCAGAGAGCTACACACCAATTTTTCAACAATGAGCTTTATAGACTCCACCTTGCGAACCACACAGACTTCACCATGCGAGCATCACTAGCTCGTCACCCAAGTCACCTTGTTCACGCCACACGAGTCCCTAAATCTTTTTTTGTTGTTTGACTATACCACCTCGAGCATCCTAGATTCAACCACATGATTTGTCATGCCCAACCGAACCATCAACTCTGATACCACTTGTTGAGATTTAATCCACACACCCATAGGAAATAAAATTACACAACCACAAGAGAAAAATGAAATAAACATGAACACCAAAATTTACATGGTTCGACCTCAACAGACTTACATCCACAATAGCAAACTCCATTAATAAATCAACCACAGTACAAATTTTTCAATGGCAGAAAAGTTGTAAAACCCTCTTAACTTTCACTATCCCAACCCTGGGTTATTCTACTGCTCTAGGGCTTAAGATAATTACAAATAAAAGACTCATAGAGCCTTATTTATAATAATTAGTACCCACATCCTTTTGACACATAGACGACATGAGACTATAACTACTTACAATAACATTTCTCTCTAATATGGGATTTGAGAAGTATCCCAACAAATATACTTTGACTTTTCTAAGTGGACAAAATTATAGAACACCCAAAAATGGAAAGATGTCTAAAAGTTATGGGGTGGAGGGAGTATTAAGAACAAATAAAAGGTAGTGCTTTTCTACGCATGTTAAAGGTCTTCAAGGCTCAGAGAAAAGTCGTACTTTGTATAAAATTAATTATCATCCAAAAAATACTGACCTCACAAAAGAAAAACAAATTAAATAAGAAAAACCCTAAAGCCTATTCCATGACTAAGATTTAACAAAAATAATAGGCCTAAATAGATTAATAATAAATAAAGTTGTCATATTTCAACTTAGATTGCTTTTGGGCTTAACATTTAGAACATCTAAGCCAGCCCTCGATCTCATCCTCAATAGCCACTACATCAGCCCCTTAGGTTAGAAAGAATTCACCCTTAAATTTGGCAAGTCATCATATGAAGTGTCTCCTACAAAAGGAATAAGATGTTTTACATTATACATATTAGAATTTTTAAAATGAGAAGGCAACTTGAGACGATAAGCATTGTTGTTGATTTGTTCCAAAACTTCAAGATGGCCAATCTTCTGGTCACGAAGCCTTCCGCTAGCTCCAACTAGTTGTCGTTCCTTAGTCAACACAGTGAAAGCTCCTACATCAAGCTCTCTAGATGGGAAAGAACTTGTCCACAAGTTCAGTAATTGATATTGGATTCTTCCACACCAATGAAAAAGATATTTCAAATAAAACAAGTACTTTAAACTCTTTTTGAAGCGAAAAACTAGCATTTGTAATATTATTTTTTTTTCTCTCTAAACTTCAACTGATTCATAATATCAACCAAATAATTGATCAAAATAAAATTTAACTTCTCTGCACCAATAAAATCAATATATTGTGAGATGTTAATTGAAAATCCAATTGGATCATGGCCTTTAATAATATGCTTAAGATTATTTTTCTCTTGAACTTGAATTTTTTCAACAAAATTATATTTATTAGAATAATCATCATAGATTAGTGGTTTGGTCCAATCAACAATGTCTTATGGAACCTCTTTAAATTCTAATCTCATTCGTTGTAGCCAACCAATCTAAAAAATATCAGGTGTAAGTGTGCTTGAAAATTCAGGGATACCAAATTTTAACTTGAATTTCCATCGTCATGCACCAATCTGTGGGAAGAATCATAGTTCCATTAGATGAGTGCGACCTATCAGAATTCATCTCTTCCACATCTTCAAGTGTTGCACCCTCTAAGGATTCCAATCTCTTGGTCAAATTTTCAACTTGATACTTAAGTTCTAGGTTTTCTTCATGTAATACTCTCTTTTCTACCGTTGTAACAAAGTCTCCTCTATGCTTGGGAGATATGTTGCTTGCTGGCTTTGATATTAACTGATGTCATAATAGAATCGAAAAAAATATAGATAAAGAAATATTAAGAAAAAAATAATGGGGAGTGCTCTTCTAGGCACGTTAAAGCTCTTCAAAGCTTAGAGAAAAGTTGTTCACTATATAAAAATTAATTATCACACAAAAATTACCGTCAATCATATGAAATAAAAAAATCCTAAAACCTAAATATTCTCAACCATTCAATCTATTAACTATTTCATGACTGAGATTTAACAAAAATAATAGACCCACAAGAAACAAAATAGATTAATAATAACTAAAGCTGCCATCTTCAGACTTGGATTGTTTCTGGGCTTAACCTCTAGAACTCTAAACATGGCTTGATCTTATCCTCAATAGCCACTGCATCATTCCTTGACTCCGTCGTTGTGCTACCATCTCACCATTATCGTACCACTATCGCATCGCCATCTACAACCCCACTGTTCTCGCGAAACCTCTCCTCACATTTCCTAATCGAGACTGAATCTCGAATCGTGCAAACATAGGTAGAGTGAACTCTTATCATATTTGATGAGTTATATTTATTATTAAAGATCTACTACATATATGGGATTCATAATTGGTGTGATAAAATTATTTCATTGTCATTATGAAAATGGAAAGGATCTACTTTAAAGTGCATTATATGCTGTGAATTAATTGAGTTAAAATCACTTTATACATGGTAGGTGGAGAAGACGTTTTAATGAATTTGATTTCTTTTTTTAATCATTGTAATAAAGTAAAGCTCATTACAAGCATAATTCAAATTCTCTTTTTTATTTTCTTTAATCATAATATCAAGTTCTTTTTTAATCATAATTTCCTATACAAAATTTATAGGGGAACACATGATTAAAAGTTTCTTAAATGGTTATTTATTTTAATTACAAAGCCTTACCATATCAACAGGGCAAGGAAATTGAACCATATTATGATTCAATCCTTAGGCACTAAAAATAGTAATAAGAAACAGATAGACATATGAAGATTGCTTTGCTAGTTTAGTTTTGTCCATAGAGAAAAAAGAAGTGAAGATTTGAGATTTTTTATCTCAAATTTTATTTTATAATGTTTTAAGATTTTGTTTCATGAAAGATTATGCTTAAACTTTTTTCTCCCACACTTCTATTGGGCTTTTGGTCTAGCCCATGGTAACGCATAAGAAAATTAAAAAACGCAGCCCATATTTATTAGTTTGGTGGCCACTAACTTAAAGAATAAATTGGTTTTGTTTAAAAACCAAAACTCAAGTGGTAGCTAGTTTGTGGATTTGGTATGGCATGGAAACCGAATGGTAAAAGACTTTGAGTAGGTTTGTTAAACCTACATACTGACGGCTAACTTTTTGTATTTCAGCATGGAAACCAAAGCAATAAGAATGCTTTCCTATTTTTTATTTTCGTGGGTGCAAAATGTTGTGTGATTCAACGTGAGTTTACAAATTAGAGAGAGTGTGCCGTTTGTGAGAGAAAATTTATTCTTTTACCAAGAGAGTAAAAGAGGGAAAAAATACAATAATTTGGGGTTTTTCTCTTGGGTATTTAGAGTATTTAGTCACAAAGAATTAAGCTATTTAAGGTTTATAGTTTCTATCACAATGTCTTATTTTAGTGAAGCACAGGGACTTCATAAGTTTCAACGGTTGGTAGTACAACAATGATTTTTCCCTAGAGGTAAATTTTATTATTACCAAATTGTTGTGGGTCTCAAGTTTGGGTATAAACTTGAGATATAAACTTTATAATCAGTATTTATATAGTGGAGTTATTTTTTTCCCGTGGTTTTTTCTTTCCACACTAGAGGGTTTTCCACGTAAATTCCTATGTTTTTGGTTTATTGCTTTATTTGGTGCTTGACGTTTTTATTTCTGCACTGAGCTTGGTGGTTGTTATATTTAATCTGTAATATTTGGTTGGAGTTTCGGCACTTGATTAATTGTTGATGGTGGGTATTTTTACATCAAGTGGTATCGGAGCTTTGGTTGCTTATGTTTGTCAATATGGATGAAAAATCTAGTACTATGATTTTATTATGGCTTCTAATTATTCGGTTTGAAAATCAAATACGAAAGATTATCTTTATTGCAAAGATCCGTATGACCCCATTGAGGGTGATGAAGCCAAGCCAGAAGGTAAGATCGATAAAGAATGGGAAAGAATGAACAACAAAACAGTTGGTGCAATCAGACAGTGGGTGGATATTAGTGTGTTCCATCATGTGTCCAAAAATACAAATTCTAAATCTCTTTGGGATAAACTGGAGACACTTTATGAAATAAAGACATCTCATACCAAAGCTTTTGTGATGAGAAAAGATGTGAATTTGAAGCACAGGGATAAATGTTCCATTGTTGAACATTTAAATGATTTTCAAGATCTTGTAAACCAGTTGTCTATAATGAAAATAGTGTTAAATGACGAGTTACAAGCACAGTTTCTTTTTGATACTATACCTAATAGCTGGGGGATTTTGGTAGTGTCCTTAGTAACTCTACTCCAAATGATGTGCTCAGTTTGTCTGTGGTGAAAGACAATATGTTCAACGAGGAGACTCGCAGAAAGGATTTGGGCACAAATAGCGGTCAAGCTCTAGTCACAGAAAACAATGGTAGAAGTAAGAGTAGAAGTCCTAAAGGTCGTGATAAATCCAAAAACATGTCAAAGTTAAGAGATAAAGTAAAATGTTATCACTACAATAAATTGGGTCATATGAAGGAAAATTGTTAGGTTTGAAAATAGAAACAATAGGATAGAAAGAATCAGAAGAAGACCAACGATAAGAACATAACAGTAGTTGTTTTAGATGATGAAAAAGTTATGTTACTTTCTTATAAATTTGAGGAGTGCAATCATGTTGCAAATTCTGATATTGATTGGGTGGTTGACTCAGCAATTTCTTACCATTATATTCCACATTGGAATTTCTTTATAACATATAAAGCATGAGACTTTGGTATAATGAAGATGAGTAACTTGGGTTTTGCTCCAATTATGAGGATTGATGATGTGCACATACAGACAGATGTAGGGTGCACTATAACTTTGAAGAATGCGTGATATGTTTTTGAATTGCGTCTCAATCCAATTTTCACTCATGTCCTAAATGAAGAAGGGTATGGACACTACTTTGGTAATGAAAGGTGAAAACTGACTAAAGGATTATTGGTGGTTGCCAAAGGAAAGATATGTTGCACTTTGTACAAGTCACGTGTTAAAGTGTGTGGTAATGAGATGAATGCAGTTGAAGATGATGCTTCTCTAAACTTATGGCATAAGAGGCTGGTACATATGAGTAAGAAAATGTTGTAGATTTTGGCTAGGAGGTCGCTTATTCCTTCCTGCAAAGGTATATCTCTGAACCAATGTGATTATTGTTTATTTGGTAAGCATCATAGAGTTTTTTTTAGTAAGTCATCTAAAAGAAAGCAAAAAAAATTAGAATTGAGATATTCTGATGTATATGGTCCCATTAAAGTAGACTCTTTAGGTGGTAATAGGTATTTTATTACTTTTGTTGATGATGCTTCTCGAAAGGTGTGGGTTTATTTATTGAAGAACAAAAGCTAGGTATTTTAGTATTTTCATAAACTTTATGCTATAGTGGAGAAGGAGACAATGAATCAGTTGAAGTGTCTCCGTATTGATAATGGTGGTGAGTATACCTCCAATGAGTTTGTAGATTATTGTTCAAAGTTTGGCATTAGGCCTGAGATACAGTTCTTGGTACCCCACAATATAATTGTGTGGCTGAGAGAATAAACCGTACCATTTTGGAAAGAGTTAGATGCATGCTCATAATGTCTAAGTTGCCAAAGTCATTTTATGGTGAAGCAATACATACAACTTGCTACCTGATTAATAGATCTCTATCTGCTCCTTTGGGTTTTGACATTCTATAAAGAGTTTGGACAGGAAGAGATGTTTCCTATTCTCAATTGAAGATATTTGGTTGCGAAGCTTTTGCATTCGTACTCAAGGAGAAGAGGTCAAAACTTGATGATAAAGTTATTTTTTGTGTTTGTTGGTTATGGGGATGCTGAATTTGGTTACAAGTTATGAGATCTAGAAAAGAAGGAGATTATCAAAAACAGAGATGTTGTCTTCAATGAAAATGAAACTTTGGTTGACACTAAGAAAAGTGAGAAGACACAACATGATATAAGTAGAGTTAAAGAATTTGTACCAGATCTTACTCCTTCAGACAGTGCCAAAGATGAATGAGAGATACATGAAGAAGAACATATAGGTAATGAGGATCCAACGACAATTGATAATGATGTAATGCATGATACAAAACATGTTGAGCATGGGTAGAAATCTCTTCCACCGGAGACTATAAGGCCTCAGTTTAGAAGTTATACTAGAAAGCATCAACTGTCAACTAGGTACCCTAGTTCTGAGTATGCCTTGCTTACTGATTGGGGAGGGGGGTAAGAGAGCTTCTAGGAAGTTCAATCACATGCAGAAAAGATTATTGGATAAAAGAAATGGGGGAAGAGATGAGTTATTTGGAAAAGAGAAATACTTATGAATTGGATGACCTTCCTAAAAGCAGAAAAGCACTGGGAAATAAGTGGGAGTTCAAGCTGAAGAAAGATGGTCAAAAGCTAGTGAAGTATAAAGCTCGACTAATGGTGAAAGGTTTCAATCAGAAGAAAATAATAGACTTCGATGAAATTTTCTCTCAAGTGGTAAAGATGAGTTCGATCCAAGTTGTACTTGGTTTTGCAGCTAGTTTGAATCTTGAGCTTGAATAGTTAGATGTGAAGACAATGTTTCTTCTTGGTGACTTGCATGAAGAGATTTATATGGTTTGAGCAGAAGGTTTTGAAGTGAAAGGGAAAGAGAACATGGTTTGCAGGTTGAAGAAGAGTTTGTATGGATTAAAACAAGATTTTAGACAGTGGTACAATAAGTTTTATTCATTCGTGGTGGATCACAGTTAAAATAGGACAACTGCAGATCCTTATGTATATGTCAAGAAATTCCTTGATGATAATTTATTATCCTTCCACTGTATGTTGATGATATGTTGATTGTGGGAGAAGATGCCAAGATGATTGGCAAGTTGAAAGAGAATTTGTTCAAGTCCTTTGACATAAAGGACTTAGGACCAGTAAGATAGATTTTGGGAATAACAATTGTTCTTGATAGAGAAGCCAAAAAGTTATGGTTATCACAAGAAATGTTTGCTGAGTGAGTGCTTGAAAAGTTCAACATGAAGCATTCAAAATCATTTAGTACTCCTCTTGCAAACCATTTTAAGTTGAGCAAGAAATCATGTCCATCAAAAAAAGAAGAAAAAGAAAAGATGTCAGCAATTCCTTACTCTTTTGCAGTTGGTAGCTTGATATATGCTATGGTTTGCATGTGACCAGATATCGCTCATGTTGTTGATGTGGTTAGCATGTTTTTGTCTAATTCGGATAAAAGTTATTGGGAAGCGGTAAAGTGGATCTTAAGATATCTCAAAGGTACCTCAGAATTTTATTTGAGTTTTGGGAGTTTAGAAGCAGTTCTTGAGGGTTATACAGATTCAGATATGACAAGTGATCTTGATGCTAGAAAGTTTACGTTGTGGATTTTGTTCACTTTCACAGGGGAACTGTTTCATGTCAGTTAAGACTACAAAAATATGTTGCCTTATCAACTACTGAGGCTGAGTACATCGTAGTGAACGAAGCAGGGAAATAGATGCTTTGGACGATGAGATTTCTTCAAGAATTGGGTTTGAAGCAATAAAAGTACATAGTATTTTGTGGCAATCAGAGTGCTATGGACTTAAGCAAAAATAACATGTATCATTCACGTACGAAACACATCGAGGTGATATACCATTGGATATGTGAGGTGATTGAAAAACTGTTATTGAAGCTTGAAAAGATTCACACAGATAAAAATGTCGCTGACGTGATGACAAAGATTGTTACCAGATAAAAACTTGAGTTTTGCTTAGCGATATTAGGATGGACTCCAAGTAAGTCGCATGGTAGTACTCTCCCTCATGGGCTTGAGAGGGAGATTGTTGAGCTTTTGGTCCAACCTATGGTAAAGCATCAAAAAATTAAAGAAAAAAAGCATCCCATATTGATTAGTTTGGTGGCCACTAATTTAAAGAATAAATTGGTTATGTTTAAAAACCAAAACTCAAGTGGTAGCTAGTTTATTGCTTTGGTATGGCACCAAAACCAAACAGTAAAAGACTTTGAGTAGGTTTGATAAACCTACAGATTCATAGCTAAGTTTTTGTATTTTAGCATCGAAACCAAAAAGAAATAGGAACGCTTTCCTATATATATTTTCATGGGTACAAAAAGGTTGTGTGATACAGTGTGAGTTTACAAATTAGAGAGAGTGTGCTGTCCGTGAGAGAAAATTTAATCTTTTATCAAGAGAAAAAAAGGGAAAAAATATAATAATTTGGGGTTTTTCTTTAGGGTATTATTTATAGTGTTTGGTTATTGAGAATCAAGTTATTCAGAATTTGCAGATTCTATCACGGTGTCTGATTTCAGTGAAGCACAAAGACTTCTCAAGTTTCAGTGGTTGGTAGTACAACAATGATTTTTTCCTAGAAGTAAATTGTATTGTTACCAAATTGTTGTGGGTCTCAAATTTGGGCATAAACTTGAAACATAAACTTTGTAATCAGTATTTACATAGTGGAGTTATTTTTGCCCCAGAGTTTTTTTCCCTCTGCACTGGAGGGTTTTCTACGTAAATTCATATGTTCTTTGTTAATTGCTTTACTTGGTTATTGTTGTTTTTTTTTTGCACTGAGCTTTGTGGTTGTTATATTTAATGTGTGATCTTTGGTAGGAGTTGTGATTCTTGATTAATGGTTGATGGTTGGTATTTTTCCCAACAACTCTGCGCTGCCCAACTCAATAATTTGGTCAGTCAAATTGAAATCAAGATCAAAAATCAAAATTTTGGATGGTTTAGAACACGATTGCAACGCTTTGAAAATTTGCAATCAAATTAAAATTGCAGGTATAGTTTCAAGATTAAAAATGGGGTTTACCCTAATGGAAGCCATTTGTGTTTTTTCACTTCTATTACATAGGTGAATAGTTTCAGCTTACTAGTTGCTCAGACTATCAATGTTTACCACATGTTTGAAGTCTATGATGATTTGAAAAAAATAAGTCAACATATCTATTTTTTAACATTATTTTTGGTAAATGATAGAGTTAGTGGTAAAAAAGTAATATTTGATTATAAACTCAATATGTTTAAAAATTTGGAGAAGAAATGATATGAATAAATGAGAAAATAAAAAATATAAGAGAATGAAGATATACCAAATTTTTTAACACACTTGACAATTTTCCCTTCATTGAAACAAAGTCTAGTCATAAAGATAGACATTCTAACGTGTTGAGTTTGTTCTGCAAGTCACCTTGACTGAGAAGTTGTTCATGATCGAATGGTTTAATGCGTGCAAAGTGGTTGAGGACAACTAAAATGTCTATTAGAGCTCATGTGTTAAAGTGTTTCTTTACAGTTGAAGAACTTGTTGAAGCCTCGTGTTGTAGTGGTTATTAGTAGTTTGTAGTTGTTGTATTTGAATTTAAATTAATATTTTTTTCTTGAGTTATGTGTTTGAATTTGAATCAATGTTGTAGGAGTGTGAAATGTAGAGTAGTTATTCGCTAATGTATTATAAATACTTTTTTTTAAAGGTAAAATAAACTTTATTTAAGTAAAAATATAAATTGAAGATACAAACTAGGAAACTCCACGGACCACAAGCAAGCTTGCCAACCCTAAAAATTAAACACCGCAAAAACCCATCCTTTGACACAATCAAAATAAGAAAAACAAACCCACTAAGATTGAAATATATAAGCACCCAAAGAATAAGTCATCTGTAAGAAATATGGGTATGGATCGGATGCCCATGAAGGTATATTCATACTTGTACGTTAAAAGGATGCATTTGGAGGATGCAACTCTATGTCAAGAGTTGCAGACTTTAGAAAGACACATATTTTTTTGGGATTATGTATCTTAGATAAAGACACAACTCTTTTAAGTATGTGTCTCTATTGAAAAGATACTATATATACCTCTCGGTTGCTTATAAATAGGGCCTTAAAGTTTTCATTTCGATATGAGAAATGAATAATGATTCTAACAAAAGAGAATATGAGAGAAACACTCAGGTTATAATATTGTATTTCTGTTTCATTTGTAATTGGTTTCTTGAGAAGAAATTATAATGAATTCACATCACACAAGTATACGACCCAATATGAAGAACAAAAACAATATTTAAGAGTTAGAGCACATAATTCTAATAAGAGATAATGGTATAGAACTTATTCATGTAAGCTATTAATATTATTGCTTTCACATTTGAGTTCATCGATTTACATTGGTCTCATAACAAATTGATTAGTTTTTGTGCACTCTCAAGATCTTAGCAAGGACCGTTAATTGAATTTAATGGTGGCTTATTAATTACTGATTTTGTGACATTGTTGTCACCATTTTGTTCTTAGTTCGAAAGAAAAAGTGGTTTTGGAAAAAAATTGGTGAAACATGCAATGCAACATGAGATTGATGTTCATGTTGTTGTGCGCCAGAAAGAAGAAGATCTCTTGTTGGTGGTTAATGTTTTTTCTTTGGTTTCTAACATTGTGTTTATCGGTTTGTGATATCCTTTTATGACTTAAATCATGGGGCTTAATGGGCCCCATAATGGTTTGAGGAGAATCAGTGTTTGCGTGGACAATTAACATGCATCGGTTCTTACTCTTTCTCCCAATGAGAATTGGTGACATAATGTTGTACTAGATTTCAACAAGCGAAAACCCACCACACCATTTTGGCAATCGTATGGCTAAATCGGTTGACGAAGGATAAAAAGACCACGCGAAACCGAGGCAGCCTCAGCTTCTCTTTACACCAACGACCACGACGCTTCAAACGACGAGAAGAACCCATTACGTTCCGACGTTGTTTGCGAAGAGTCGATTCTCGCAATGGGTTAACCTAGATCAAGACCAGTGTAACGTAACTAGGCAAAGAAGGAAGGGACCCATGAGGAGCCCTTAACATGATCAACAGCCTAGGCTTAACCCAAGATTTAGGGCTGAGAACCATTTTTTTGTCTCATTGATTCAAAACCAGGGCTTAGTCAAATTTTACACAATCTACTTTTTGTTTTTTAAAAAAAAAAAAATTGGTGAATAAATTAGCATAAAGAGTTAAAAGATATACATGTGGACAAAGGAGATAGTAATCATTAGTGGCAGTCATGAAAGGCTCATAATGGTCTTATTGCCTTGGTTTTAATTTCTATAATATATCTTTCAAATCATTTGAAAAGTTTTTTCCTTCAAAAATTTTTATAGGAAATTGAATTTAATTTCGATTGATTTGGTTCATATTTTTGAATTTTATAGAATATAATAAAATGTTAACATGAAGAATTGAAAAGAATATGTATTATTTTTTTTAATACAATTCAACAATCATATATATAGACTTGTGAATATCAAACCTAATAGGACTAAGAGACATAACTAGATAAGATAGATATAAAATAGATAAGATTTAGGAAACCTACTATGACACATAATAGGAAACCTAATTAGGACTCTCAACATAAACCTAATTAGGACTCTCAACAACTTAATTAGGACTCTTAACATAAACCTAATTAGGACTCTCAACACTCCCCCTCAAGCTGGTGAATATGCATCCTTCATTCCCAGCTTGCATATAAGTCCAGATCTCGTACACCTGAGCTGCATCACGAGCTTTTGAATACGTCTGTCGAACAACATCCCAAATTTCCTTCGCCGTGGATAGGAATATGCAGGTGTCGTTGATTTAGGAGTCATAGAATTCCATAGCTAAGACATAATCATGGAATCCTCCGAGCTCTCTGCACTAAATCAATGGAGTTCTTACAATTACAGCAACACCTCCTCAAGAACCATCTGTTCTTGATGAATGAAAGAAGAGAAAAGAAAGAGATAAGACCTAAGTGTTTCCCTGGAATTTTCCCCAATAAAATTTCAATTGCAAACCCTTGAACCAGTCCCGGTGAGGACACATGTGATAAGTGCACCCGGAATCCAAGATCCATTTCTCGCTACTTTGCTTCCTGCTCACATTTGAGCACATAACAAGAACATCATCATCTTGTTGTTCTCTCTTAACAATCGAAGCCTCTCCATTGTTGGTATGGCCTCTTCCTTTCTCATCCCTTATCATTTTCTTGCAATCTCTCTTGAAATGTCCCTCCTTATTGCAGTAGTAGCATCATTTTCCTCCAAATTTTGGCTTAGAGTGCATTCTTCTATGGCTTTGACCTCTACCCTTTAGTTTGTCCTTGTAGTAGCCATAGATGTTGCTGCCATTCCGAGTTGTAGGCCTTCCTTTAACGAACATACCTTCTCCACTTGATCCTTCCCTTATCTTGGCTTTGAAATCATGAGCCCTTATAACATTAATCACAATTTCTTTGGTTAGTGTATCTCTTCCATATTCAATAGCATTAATCAAACTTTCAAAACAATCGGGAAGATAATTCAACAATATAACAGCCAATTGTTCATCCGGGAATGTTATACTACAACTAGTCAAATCTTGAACTAGTTTATTAAACACATCAAGATTATCTTGCAACTCTTTATTAGGATCCATTTTCAAAGCAAAGATATGTTTCAGAAGATAGATTTTATTAGGGAGAGTTTTGGTAAGAAACAACTCATCTAGTTTCTTCCAAATGACAGTTGGATCTTCCGAATCTCCACATTCCCTTGTCACACTATCTGACATGTGCAAAAAGATGGTGCTATATGTCATCTTCTTTGTTGGTATTTATTTAAGGTTTAAACATGGTTAAAGGTTTAAACCAAGGTTGGAAGAATTAATTTTAGCATGTTAAAATAGTGCACACATGTGTGTGCATCACTTTGGGTGTGCGTGCACACCTCTATTTAGCAAGGCAAAAGAGTGCGCACAGCTATGAAAGGGCCAGCACCAGTGTGCGCCGCACCTTTCCCTCACCAGCGCCACATCGCCCAGCAAGGAGAAAGTCCTTGTGGAGGGCAGTGCCACACCTCTCCCTCACCAGCGCTACACCACCCAGAAAGTGGTGAAAAATGTGCTTTGCCTAGCGCCGCACCGCCCTTTGTTCAGTGCCTAGGTGCTAGGCACACTGAGGCACACATACTCAACTTAGTTAAGCCTCTTGTTAAGTGCATGGGTGCAAGGTTAAAATACACAGTATCACTTAGGATTGATTGAGGGCCATGGTTGATTGGTCATCAAGATCTAAGGGTGGAGAATGACACACAAGATTGGAAAAGAAGTTGGTGCACTCTATAAAGGGTCACCTAGCTTCATTCTCAATAACAATGTGATATAACTTATGAGATATGTGATGTGAATGAGTGGTGTATGAGAGTGTAAAGACACTAAACACATGAGAGACTCATTGTAGAGAGGCTGGTTGTAAAGAGAGAAGTAGTATAGATAGTGGGTAGAGAGCTTTTGTAATAGTCCTATCACTTTCTTTCTTCTCATCTTTGTTTTTTCAAGAAAGGGAGGTTTCTTGGAGAGGGTTACTGTATTGTAAAGAACCATTGAAATTTAGTGCAGAGAGTTCAGAGGAACTCACGGGGACGTAGGCTATTGCCGAACCTTGATAACAATTGCTTGTTTTCTTTCTTGCTTTGGTTGCTGTTTCTTTTCTTTACAAGTCATTCTAGACTTGGGTGTTTGGAAGATCACCACCTGGGCATCTTATCAAGGTGATTTCCAACATTCTTTATCTCATTCCGCTGGAGCTCCATGATACTTGCTGGAAAATCATTTTCTCCAATCGCCAAGTCCACCTTTTGTTGCATAAGAACTGCCTTGATTTTCCGCTTCCAAAGGGCAAAGTCTCCCTTTCCATCAAACTTCTCAACAATGAAGTTGGAACCCATATTGCAGGAAAAAATCCCAAGATTTATGCAGCACCCACAACTGCTTTCCAAACCTCTTCTCTCCAACTTCTAAAATTCAAGAACTTGATCAAATCTTGATCTCAATAACGTTCTTGAATCACCCAAGAAGTTTCTTTGATTCTTAGAGTCTTGCTCTGATACTGCTATTCTAGCTCTGATACCACTATTTAAAATCACCTTTTGAATCCCAGGTGGTGACCTTCAAACACCCAAATCCCGAATGATTTGGACCGAGCAAGAATCAAACCATAAAGAGAAAACACAAGCAATTGTTATCGAGGTTCAACAATTTGCCTACGTCCCCGTGAGCTCTTCCGAGCTCTCTGCACTAAATCAATGGAGTTCTTATAATTACAGCAACACCTCCTCAAGAACCATCTATTCTTGATGAATAAAAGAAGAGAAAAGAAAGAGATAAGAACTAAGTGTTTCCCTGGAATTTTCCCTAAGAAAATTCCAATTACAAAGCTCTTGAACCCCAATCTTGAATACTTCCCTCACTAGAAACACCTCTGAAGAATTGAGAGCCTATCTCTTTAAACACCAACCACTCTTGGAATGAGACTTCTTCTTGTGTTTCTTCTTTCTTGACAATTGTGACTTTGCACTCTCTTTTTTGTTATGTGTTATTATTGCTCCTAGATGACCCTTTATATAGAGCAACAACTTCTTTAACCAATCTTGAAGTCAATCTCAACCCTTTGATCTTGAGAACCAAACAATCATGGCCCTCCAAGAGATCTAAGTGATCCTGTACATTTTAATCAAGACCCAACGCACCAGCTGGAAAAACATAACAGAGGCATCAGGTGTGCTGTGTGCCGCAGCTCAGAACAGGGCAGGCCGCAGCGTACAACAGGGGAAAAAGCCTCCACCTGTTAGAGGCCACGACAAAGCCCAGCCTGTGCCACGGCGCACACCTAGAGGAGAAATCCTCATTGCTAGAGATCGCAATGCACAAACCTTGTGCCGTGGCTCAGAGAGCTGAAGCTGAAAAGCTTCACCCTTTTAATTATTAGACAAAATTCTCAACAAAATATTATTAGAATAATGAGTTGTTTTAATAATAATGGTGATAAATAAATTCTTGACGAGTTTTGGTTAATAAATTGATGTGATATATGAGGAGAGGAAAATTGTGAAATTTATCAAGTAGAAAGTTAAGGAAAGATCAGATAGTTAATTTAAATATTTTGAATTCATATGGTTTTTATATTACTGTTCATATGCATATTTCATATCATTGTTCATATGCATATCCATTAAATAAGAGAATCGAAAGAACCAGGAAAGGACCGGTCTAATTGAAAAACCATGACAGCCGGTATATGCTAGAAATAAAAGGGACACTGTGACAGTCGGTATATGCTGGAAATAAAAGGGACATCGTGACAGCTGGTGTATATGCTGGAAATAAAAGAACTGGGAAGGGACCTGATGAGAGTCATAAAATGCATCTTAATAGTACTTATTTGGTAGCATTTTAGGGTTGATCGAGGTTTGAATTACACTTTTATACTTTAATAACTCTAAAGTGATATTCTTGGATCATTGATCTATTTCGGTGCATTTTCTGGTACTTTGAGTTTAAAAGAGATGGAAAAGCTATCAGTGCTTGAAGCTCGAAGATTCAATGCGTATCGGAGTGAAAGAGTGCTTCTGAAAGGACAAGATGAAGGGTTTATAGGAAAGGAAGCCTAGGAGCCCAGAAGCTCCAGACTCCACCATCAGAGGAAGCCTAGGCACCCAAAAGAGAGAGCCTAGGCACCCAGAAGCACACCTAACCAAGGATTAGGCAGGGCCGCAGCACATATAAATGAGCGCGCACACGATCCCCTTCTCCGAGTTATGACCTAATTAGGACTTTAATGATTGTTTAAACCCTAAAAACACCCTTGGACCTTTTGTATTATAAATATATCACTTATGGTTTGAGAGGAGGACATTCATTGGAGGTCGGAGGCCGAGAAAAACTCCATCAAGCATGAGCCCCATGGCTAACTAATCTCCAAGCAAGGCAAAGGGATGAATCCCTACGTGTAGTTGTTCTTATTTTCTATTACTGATTCAGTTGTAGTTTAGATTTATTATCAAAACATTGTATGAGTTACTCTTTAATTTAATTAGAAGATTTTTCTCTTAATCCGGTGATTGTATCTTTATTCTCCATATAAGTTTAGTCATGCTTTTCTTATGTGATGTTGTTTGGGTATGATTGAGTCCGATAGATTTATCTTTTAGGTTTGTCCATTACTACAATATTGTCATTTAAGATATATTGTCGTTTCTTGATAAATCTATAGGATAGGTCATGTGTGCTTAACTCGAAAGTAAAGAGTAATTTATATCAATTACATTAGGGTTTATATATGTGCTTAATTGAATATTTGTCGATTGCTTGTTTGGGATATGAAACTTGCAATCGAGATAAAAACAACTGAATTGAGATTAGAATAAGACAACAAACCTAGGGAGGATTCCCGGACCCTTGTAATTTATCCATTATATTTACATTACTTCACATTACTTCAATATCAAAACTCAAATTCTCTCGTTTAACTTTTATCGTTCATTTTAATGTTTGCACTTTCTCTTGTAGATCGCTTGTCTCCCTGTGGAATCGACACCCCAAAGCTATGTTATAACTACCGCGTTATACTTTTGGTGTAATCAGATTTTGGTGCCATTGCCGGGGAGATGCGCTTAATTCAAGGAAGATTGTCAACTTTGAGACAAGACGATAGAAGAATTGTAGATAGTTTTTCTTTTCAGTAGTTTGTAAAGGTAGTAACTTCGTTCCTTTTTTTAGCTTGCTGCATTATTTTTTTCCTTCTTTCTTATATGAAATCACCTTGACAAGATGCCCAGGTGGTGATCTTCCAAACACCCAAGTCTAGAATGACTTGTAAAGATTCGGAATCGAAAACAGAAACAGAAATCAAAGAAAAGAAGAAGACAAGCGATTTGTTATCGAGGTTCGGCAATAGCCTACGTCCCTGTGAGTTCACCTGAACTCTCTGCACTAATCAATGGTTCTTTTACAATCACAGCAACCCCTCTCTAAGAAGCCTAAGTTCTTGAAGAAACAAAGAAGAAGAAGAAACAAAAAGTGATAAGAACTAACCCTGGAATTTTCCTAAGAAAATTCCCTTTACAAGCCCTTCAATCCTCTTCCTATTCTACTCACTCTTCTAACAACCAGCCTTACAAATGAGTCTCTCTTGTTTTGTGTCTTTGCACTCTTTACAATTCTCTCACTTTTGATCATAAGTTATGTCACATTTTTGTTGAGAATGAAGCTAGGTGACCCTTTATATAGTGCACCAACTTCTTATCCAATCTTGAGGGTTAATATCCACCCTTAGATCTAGATGAACAATCAACCATAGCCTTTGATCATTCCTTAGTCAAGCTGTGTGTTTTAGACATGTCTCATGAACTATGGAAGAGGTTTACATATGTGTGCATCAGTGTGCCTGGCACCGTGACCCAGGGCAGAGCACACACTCTTTAGCTTCTAGGCGTCGTGGCCTTGGGGAAGGGGTGCTGTGGCCTGGCCTTCCTCCAGCATCTTCCAACTTCTGGGCACCGCGGCTTGACCTGATGCACACACCTTTTTCCAGCTTTTTGCTGAGGCACACTCCTAGTGTGCTGAGGCTTTTATGGACTTCATGCTTGACCTCTTCCAACCTTGTTCAAAACTTAGACAAATACCAACAATCTCTACCTTTGTCTAAGTGTTTAAACCCAAACCATTGCGCAGAGAACTCAGGATCCAAACTCATCTTGAGTCATCAATCAACCGACTCCAATCCTAAGTAGTCCAAGGCAATGATGGAACTTACTTAGGGGTAGAACCTTGGTGCCTAAATCTGCAGGATTTTCCTCCGTGGCTACCTTGTCCATATGAATGCATCCTTCCGTAACATTTTCTCGAATGAAATGATACCGAACATCCATGTGCTTTGTCCTCTCACGGAACACCAAATTTTTACACAAGTGCAATGCACTTTGACTATATGAAAACACCACAACCTACTCTTCTAGGACCTTCAACTCTTCCAACAACTCTTTGCACCACATAGCCTCCTTTATGGCTTCCGTTGCTGCTATGTACTCAGCCTCGGTTGTTGAAAGTGCTACCACAGGCTGCAACTGAGCCTTCCAACTTACACAACATCTGTTTAAGTTGAAGAAATAGGAGGTAATCGATCTTTTTTTATCTCGGTCTACTCCATAGTCCGAATCCACATAACCCTCAAGACAGATGGACTTACCCCTCTTCTCATAAATCAAACCCAGTTCTAGGCTTCCCTTCAAGACCTCAGCAACCACTTCATTCCAAGCCAATGCTCTTTTCTGGGATTACTCATAAACCTGTTGAGAACACTTATTGCATGAGCAATATTAGGTCTAGTGCTTAACATGGTGAACATTATAGAACCAACCACACTAGAGTAGGGGACCTTTTCCATTTCCTTCTTCTTCGCCTCCGATCTCGGACATTGATCGCTGGAGAACTTGAAATGACCAGCAAGAGGAACCTTCACTGGTTTGCTATCTTCCATAGAGAACTTATATATCATCTTCTCTATGTAGGAAGTTTGAGAGATCTTCAATCTGTTTCTCTCCCTTTCCCGGATGACACACATCCCAAGGATCTTCTATGCATGGCCAAGACCTTCATCTCAAACTCCTCACTGAGTTGAGACTTCAATTTTCCTATCCTCTCCATACTGCTCCCAACCAGCAACATATCATCAACATAGATCAGGATGATCACCACTTCCTCCACCTTGTGCCCCTTGTAATACACGCATGAATTATAGTAGCTCCTCATGAAACCCAAGTTGGTTACAAAGGAATCGAACCTCTTATTCCATTACTGAGGTGATTGCTTCAGGCCATAGAGAGATTTCTTCAATTTACACACCAACTCTCCCTGCCTTCCTTCCTCATAGCCTTCGGGTTGCCTCATGTAGATGGTCTCATCAAGCACTCCATGTAAGAACGCTTTCTTCACATCCATTTGCTTGATTTCCTAATCAAATTGGACCACCATTGCCAATACTATCCGTATCGTCTTGTACTTCACAACTGGTGAAAAGATTTCGGTGAAATCTATGCCTTCTTTTTGTGTGAACCCCTTCGCCACCAGCCTAGCTTTATACCGGACTTCATCTCCTGGAGTATTCCCTTCTTTGATCTTGTAGATCTATCTACAATCCACAATTGTTCTTCCTCAAAGAATCTATTTTTTCCTCCATAGTTAGCTGCCACTTTGATGAATCCTTACACTCCATGGCTTCCATGTAGGTTTCTGGTTCAACCATTCATCTTTCTATCTAAGGAGCTGCTACATTAGCATCCACAAACCCATATCTCAATGGTGGTCTGACCACCCTCCTTCCCCAATCCCTTGTGAGCTGGTAGTCATTCTGACTTGCTGCATCAATTGCAGGGTTAGTTTTCTCCAAGTAGGGAAATAACAATTTATTAAAAATAACATCCCTACTTATAATGAGTTTCATTCCTTTCGGTTCTAAGGACCACAACCTATATCCCTTAACCCCATCACCAAACCCTAGAAACACACATTTTCTAGACCTTGGGTTAAGTATATCATCCTTTTGATTTACATATGCAGCACATCCAAAAGTCCTAAGGTTGTTCAACTCAGGGGGTTTTCCACTCCACATCTCTATAGGAGTCTTAAGATCTAAAGCTCTAGAGGGTGATCTATTAACCAAGTATGCAGCTGTAGACACAGCTTCTCCCCAAAAATATTTTGGTAAACCGGATCCTATTAACATGCACCTAACCTTTTCCATAAAGGTTCAATTCATCCTTTCAGCAACTCCATTTTGCTAGGGGGTTTTCACAACCGTTCTATACCTTAGAATGCCATTTAATTCACAGAATTTATCAAAATCTTTATTAAAAAATTTTAATCCATTATCGGTTCTTAACACCTTAACTACCCTGCCTATTTGAGTCTTCAGCAACTTTTTCCACACCACAAATTTATTCAAAGCATTCAATTTATTTTTAAGCAAATAAACCCAAACCTTTCTTGAATAATCATCAATTAAAGATAGAAAGTAACGATTACCTCCCTGTGTTGGTGTCCTTGCTGGTCCCCAAAGATCCGTATGGATATAGTCAAGAATCCCTTTAGACTTGTGCACTCCGGTGTTGAAGCTGACCCGATGTTGCTTCCCAAGAATGCAACTCTCACAAAAATCTAGTTTCTCTACTTTGTCTCCACCAAGTAGACCATCCTTCCTGAGAACTTGCAGCTCCTTTTCGCTCATATGTCCCAAGCGATTGTGCTAAAGTGCTACCTTATCCATCTTAGCTATCAAGCTTGCTGCTTGATCCTTGATTTCTGTCTCTCCGATCATCTCATAAAGTCCATCTTTGATTGCTGCTTTGATCACTATCAAAGAACCCTTAGTTACCTTGATCTTTCCTCCCTCAGCTTTGTATGTATACCCCATGGAATCTAGCTACCCCAATGAGATCAAATTCCTCCTTAAATCCGGGAGATACCTTACATTTCGTAGCAGCCTTGTGACTCCATCAAACATCCTCAACTGGATGTCTCCTATCCCCCTCACTTGGCAAGAATTGTCATTCCCCAAGAAAACCCTTCCATCATTGATCTCCTTGAAATTCTTGAACCATTCCTTGTGAGGGCACATGTGATAAGTGCACCCGGAATCCAAAATCCATTTCTCGCTGCCTTACCTCCTGCTCACATTTGAGCACACAACAAGAACATCATCTTGCTGTTCTCCTTTGGCAACCGAAGCCTCTCTATTGTTGGTATGACTTCTCCCTCTCTCATCCCACAACCCTTTCTTGCAATCTTTCTTGAAGTGACCCTCATTGTTACAGTAGAAGCATTGCCTTCCTCCAAACTTCGGTTTGGAATGCGATCTCTCATGGTTTTGCCCTCTACCCTTTGATTTCTCCCGGTAGTTGCCATAGTTGCTACTGCCGTTTCAAGTTGCTGGCCTTCCTCTTACGAACAACCCTTCCCCACTTGATGCCTCCCTACTATTGGCTTTGAAATCATGAGCCTTTATAGCACTGACCACAATTTCTTTGGTTAGTGTATCTCTTCTATATTTAATTGCATTAATTAAACTATCAAAACAATCAGGAAGAAAATTTAATAACATAACAGCCAATTGTTCATCCGGGAATTTAATACTACAACTAGCCAAATCTTGAACTAGTTTATTAAAGGCATCAAGATTATCTTGCAACTCTTTACTAGGATCCATTTTAAAAACAAAGATTTTTTTAAGAAGATAAATCTTGTTAGGGAGAGTTTTGGTAAGAAACAACTCATCTAGTTTCTTCCATATGGCAGCCGGATCTTCCAAGTCTTTGCACTCCCTTGTGACACTATCTGACATGTGTAAGAAAATGGTACTGTAAGCCATCTTCTTTATCTCAATCCGCTGGTCCTCTGTGATACTTGCTGGAAAAGAATCATCTTCTACAATAGCTAAGTCCACCTTCTGTTGCATAAGAACAGCCTTGATCTTCCACTTCCATAGGGAAAAATCTCCCTTTCCATCAAACTTCTCAACAACGAAATTTGAACCCATCTTGCGGAGATGATCCCAGATATGTGTAGCACCCACAAATGCTTTTCAACTTCTTCTAAACCTCAAGAACACGATCGAAGATTGATCTTAACAGCATTCTTGAATCAACCTCAAGAACACGATCTGATCTTGATCTTTACTCCGTTCTTGAATCACTTAAGAATTTGTTCTTTGATTCTTGGAGTCTTGCTCCGATACTTTCTGTTCTTGCTCCGATACCCAGCTGTGCAAGCTCCTTCGGCTCTGATACAACTGTTGGAAATCACCTTGATAAGATGCCCAGGTGGTGATCTTCCAAACACCCAAGTCTAGAATGACTTGTAAAGATTAGGAATCAGAAACAGAAACAAAATCAAAGAAAGAAAGAAGACAAGCAATTTGTTATCGAGGTTCGGCAATAGCCTACGTCCCTGTGAGTTCACCTGAACTCTCTGCACTAATCAATGGTTCTTTTACAATCACAGCAACCCCTCTCCAAGAAGCCTAAGTTCTTTAAGAAACAAAGAAGAAGAAGAAATAGAAAGTGATAGGTGGTGATCTTCCAAACACCTAAGTCTAGAATGACTTGTAAAGATTAGGAATCGAAAACAAAAACAGAAATCAAAGAAAGAAAGAAGACAGGCGATTTGTTATCGAGGTTCGGCAATAGCCTACGTCCTTGTGAGTTCACCTGAACTCTCTGCACTAATCAATGGTTCTTTTACAATCACAGCAACCCCTCTTTAATAAGCCTAAGTTCTTGAAGAAACAAAGAAGAAGAAGAAACAAAAAGTGATAGGAACTAACCCTGGAATTTTCCTAAGAAAATTCCCTTTACAAGCCTTTCAATCCCCTTTTTATTCTACTCACTCTTCTAAACAACCAGCCTTACAAATGAGTCTCTCTTGTTTTGTGTCTTTGCACTCTTTACAATTCTCTCACTTTTGATCACAAGTTATGTCACATTGTTGTTGAGAATGAAGCTAGGTGACCCTTTATATAGTGCACCAACTTCTTGTCCAATCTTGAGGGTTAATATTCACCCTTAGATCTAGATGAACAATTAACTATAGCCTTTGATCATTCCCTAGTCAAGCTGTGCGTTTTGGACATGTCTCACGAACCATGGAAGAGGTTTACATATGTGTGCATCAGTGTGCCTGGTGTTGCGAACTAGAACAGGGGGCTCCGCGGCCCAGGGCAGAGCACACACTCCTCAGCTTCTGGGTGCTGCGGCCTGACCCAATGCACACACCTTTTTCTAGCTTTATGCTGAGGCACACTCCTAGTGTAAATCCTTTATTTGGCAAACCATCTAGTCTCAAAGAAATGAGTGAACACGAAGATCAACCCCCTAGGACCCTTCAGGATTACCTCCACCCTACACGCATAGCCACACCATCATACATCATGTTTCCAGCCAATACTCACCATCAAGATTTTAAAACAGGGATGATACAATTACTTCCTACGTTTCATGGCTTGGAAAATGAAAACCCATATGTGCACATTAGGGAATTTGAGGAAGTAGTTGCGACTTTTCATACTCAAGATGCAACTACTGATATTGTGAGACTCAAGTTCGTTCCCTTTGATTTGAAGGATATAGCTAAGAGTTTGCTATACTCACTGAGACCACAATCTATTGGGTCATGGACTGAGATGACTCAGATATTCTTTAATAAATACTTCCCCCAACATAAGACCAATGCTTTAAAAAGGCAAATCTCCACCTTTGCACAAAAGGATAGTGAGACTTTGTATTAGTCTTAGGAGAGATTTAAGGAGTTGTTGAGTATGTGCCCTCACCATGGGTATGAGAATTGGCGCTTAGTGAGCTATTTTTATGAGGTACTTACATATAGAGAACGCCAATTTGTAGATATGATGTGTAATGGTGAGTTTTTACAAAACGATCCTGATGAGGCCATAGAACACCTCAATGAGCTTGCTGAAAAATCTCACACTTTGACAGGATCTAGTGCTATTGAAAGCACAAATAGGTCACGACCTGTAAGAAGCCCAAATGGATGTGGAATTTACCATCTTAGGGAAAAAGACAACCTAAAAGCTAAGAGCTTACAACCAACACACGTAGCTAATCATGTAAGGTCTTTTGAACCATGTTTTGTGTGTGGTGGGGTAGATCATCTCGTCCAAGAATGTCCCACATTTGCGGAGATGAGAGGGGTGTATGAGGAACAATGTAATGCCTTAGGTATGTACAAGTAGTCTTTTTCACATTTCTCTGATACCTATAATCCGGAGTGGCGGAATCACCCTAATCTTAGCTGGAAGTTTGAAAACTAGCCGCCTGCACAACCCCCTAGATCATATCCTGCACCATATCATGCACTTGCACCTTCTAGGAGTCCTTTAGAAGAAACTTTGCATGCTTTTATTGAGGCACAGGGTAAGACTAATCAAAGGCTTGAATCTTTAATTACACAGGTTGTTGAAGAACATAAGGATCTAAAGAGCCAAGTGTCCAAATTGATGACATCCTTGAGTGTGAATAAGCGAGGTAAGTTCCCTTCCCAAGCTCAGTCCACACCCCATGATCAACACTTGGCGCAAAAGAATTTGAAGGAGGTAAATGCCATTGTGACCCAAAGTGTTAAGTCATTACCCATCCCCATAACAAACAAATTAGAGGATGTGGACGAGAGCCACTGATAAGTTCTTAAATAGTCATATTTAAGCCCCTTAATTTATGCTTGTTAGGCTATTTATTTATCTATTTTAGTAGATTCTATTTCATTTTCATGTTTTATGTGTTTTTCACAGGGCTTGGGCAAAAAGATGACATTTTGGAGCTCTAAGGAGTAAAAAAAAAGTAAAGTTCTGTAATCCAACGAGGTGCGCTGGAATGCACCTCCCTTGTGATCGAGCGCACTAGCACATGAGTGCACTTGTAGAACGCTCGAGTGCATATATGCACTCGAGCGCAGCCCGTATACGCTCGAGTGCAAACACTCCAGAGGTGGCAGAGCCAGATATAGAAAGAAGTCTCCGGATCTCAAAAAGGAAATTACGTTTTCAGGGCACCCTTAGAGCCCTCTATATAGCCCTGTAAAACACAGAAACCATACCTTTTGTTTTAGACTTAAAGTTGGAAGCTTAGGAGAGGAATTGACAACTCGTCTCCCGAGTCTTCTTCGGGTTTTATTTTTCTGTTTTTGTTTTACTATGGTTAGGATGTTTAGTTTAGCTAGCATGTGTAACTAAACTCTTATAGGGCTCGATTAAAGCCCTAGTTATGCTTTTCCACATATATATTCACTGATTACCTTTGCCTATAGCCATGTTATAATGCTTAACGTGATTAATACTTGTTTGTATTTAAATTCATCATATGTATGTGTCTGATCAACTTATGCATGTGGTATGGATTGGTTAGTTGAATCAATTTGGATGACCGAGTCCTGAGTTCAACAAAAGTAACAAAAGATATCCACACCGGAGAAATTGTGCGATATAAATGGAGCAAAGAGTCTCCTCGATGAGTATAAAAGGGAAAATAATTGTAGAAAGGATATTAAAGTGAATAAGCTGCTTTAAACCATCGCATTTATAGATGTATAGATCAAGTAACTCATTTAAATTACTTAGCGCACAAGAGTTTTCGCTTCTGCAATTTAATGAGTAAAATCACCTGATAGAATGTTGAGCACATAAAAGATTCACCGGGTGATTTTTTAGCTATGTATATAAGCTGTATGCTTTGGCAACATAAATTGACACAAAGCTTAATTGCACCCATTATGTCATGGTTGAGGATTAAGTAAGCAGTGTCATTTAAAACAACTTAGCTGCATATTTTTTCCCTTAGTGATTGTTTTTCCCTAGTGGGGAGCTTACAATGCTCATTTTGATGTACACCTAAGATATTTCATATCCTTGGTGGGGAAATTATTTTTGAGTTAATAATGACGCATCTGCAGATTGTGCATCACACAATAAGTTAAATTTTATTGACATTATTACTTGGAGTAATAAGAAAAGATAAAATCTAGGGCTTCCATGGCATTACAAGATAAAGTATTACGCTCATTAGAATAAAAATGCCTTGAATGGAAGTAAGTTCATAATAATTGAAATCTTTAGACAACAAAATGCACTCATATATAACCTAAAATTGCTTTGATCGTGTGGACACTAGAAGAAATTTAAATTTTAAGGCTGATTTGTTTCTTACTTCAAATTGTCATAATTTCTTTCCTTATAGGATATAAGAAATAAAAGATAATCTTGGAAATAAAGAAAATTAAAACATATGGTTGGTAAATATTAGTAAAGTCAGCTAAGGAAATTAATTGATAAAGTTGTGCACAAGTAGCACATCCATACTCTATATACTGTTGAAGTGAGATTAAGAAACTTCATATTGTGTCACTCACGATAAATCGGTTGAGGATATAAGGAATTTCCTTAATCTCCTGATTCTAATGGGAGTGATACAACAAACTGTGGAATTGGTCCACAAAAATATAAATTAGACGAAGTAATCATGAAAGACTTTCGTATCTTCTTTTGGAGATTGAAAAGGAATAGTCTTTGCATTTACTTTGCCTGATGATGATAAATTTATCAGAAAAAAGGTTCTCCCACTTCTTAATATAGTGTGGATAAAATCAATGAGAACAATCCATGTCTATGATTTGGTTATTCTCTTGCTTTAGCATAGGGCAATTAGGAACATGTTCTCAAAAGCCCAAATGCAAAGTAAATTGGATTCATCAAAAAAGGTAAAGTATGCCTTGTGGCAATGAAATAAACCTGATATAAGGGGTAATCTTATTTCATTAAGTGCTTAATTTCAGTAAACTTTGTTAGCATAAGTTGGTCTAAATTTCATTTGAAATTGTGAAACTAAGAAAGTTTATATTTATTAGGTTGATTGTAAAGATCCATAATGAATGTCTAAACATTAAATAGACATTGATGGTAAATTAAAGACTATTATGATAAGCAATATGAGCATCTTTAGGGTTAATATTTTTTTCTAGTATTGAAGCATTGTCAAATATATATAAGGGAATTCAATATACAACTATTTCATCATATCAAATGACTAAGATAGTCAACTTGATTCTCATGATATCTGAAAGCGAATGAGTTTGCAAAAATGATCATTAGAAGAAACAATATATAAAGTTTATGATGAGAGTATTTTTGTGAATTCTCGCTATGACGAAGCTGAGAATAAGATGCTAGAGTTGTGTTGAGTTGATATAGGTGTAATTGTATTAACATTATCTTTGGAGTAGATTCTATAGATTGTTGCCTCATCCTTAACATAAACCTTTTTATTGACCTCATTCTCTAATGTGTAGATGAATATAGAAATGCTCAAAGTGCAATGTGAACAACTCTATGGTGTTGTTCCAAGTATGCTTAAATGAAAGAATGATTTTCAGGGTCAATTGAAGAATCTACGAAAAAACATTTTTATTCTTCGCAAGGTGGGGAATTTATTATTTGAAAATATGGAAATCGATTTTGTGAAATTTATTATAAATTTATGAAAACTCTATCTCTTATATTTTATTGCTAATTTTTTTTGACGTGATTTTTTACAAAGTAGGAGTGAAACTACATTTAACGAATGTTGACGTGATTTTTTACAAAGTAGGAGTGTTCCATTGGAAGTGATTCTCGTCCAAGTAATGATAAGTGAAAGCAATAAAGTAAATATTTTTTAACCTATGAGAGGTTAGTAGAGAATTTTTATGTATATGCTTCATAGTGTTATATTCTAGGATCTTAAAATGTTTTAGAAAGCAATATAATAAGATTCGCTCATCGACATAGGATTAGTAGAAAATTAATTCTCTCATCAAAAGATTGTTAGAGAATCGTTTGTTTATGCCTTATGAGTCTTGATTGTAAAAGGTCATAAGTTTTGCATGTTTTATAGATGAATGGTTAATATTTAGTGAACTGAGATAGATTCTTTCGTGTAATCCAAATTATTGTTGTTGATCATTTTCTAGCACTAGTAAATGTCTTTGTGAAGAGTATGGTGCTTGATGAAAGAATTTGTTAAATGGTATGAATTCATACGTTGGTGATTGGAAAGTTTGCTTTCTTCTATAACTATCACTTAATGTCACTTCTAGATAGACATTAGATGACCTAGATGATTGTGTAGTTTATGAAGCACATGAAATAAGTTCACTAATGAGCTTCCTATGCAACTAAGGACAATCATTTGAGAAAAGATCACCGAACCTTATCAAGCCACAAACACGATAAGAAATCTTGATGTGTCATGAATGATCCTCGAAAAGAGTTCACATATATTGAGTATATATTGTTGATATTGAAAGAAATTTTTTTGCATTTAATGGTTGTCATGATAGTTATAGACTATGGGTTTTATGAACCATAGTTCATTCAGATTATGGATATAAGTAAATCAATATACAATTTGTTGGTATTTGTCTAAGGATTAAACAGGAGAAGAAGTTCAGCATCAGGCTTAGAGGTGTGTGCCGCAGCCCAGCCTTGGGCGCTGCGGCCAGCAGCAAGTCCAAGTGGTCAGCTCTCCAGGCCGTGCCACGGCCCAACCTCCCAAGCCACAGCCCCCAGAAAGGATGAAGAATGGAGGAGTTCTGCCATTGTGTGCGCCGCGGCCGGCCCTGTTCTGAGCCACGGCGCCAGGCACACCTGAAGCTTCATTTTTGGCACTTTGAGATAGTGCGTGAAACATGATTAAAATGCACATGTTCACTTAGACTCTTAGAGAACCTTGAGTCTTTGGTTCTTGAGATCTAAGGGTTAAGATTGATCTCAAAGATTGGATGAAGAAGTTGGTGCACTATATAAAGGGTCATCTAGCTTCAATCATAACAAGAAGAATACACAAGATATAAGATCACCATACAAGAGAATTCAAGTGCAAGTGTGAGAGTGCAAAGACGAGAGGCACTAGAATAGATCTTATTCAAGAGTGGCTGGTTTTTTAGAGAGAGAGTAGTATAGATTGGGGATTTAAGGGCTTTGTAATTGGAATTTTCTTAGGGAAAATTCCAGGGAAACACTTAGTCCTTATCACTTTCTTTTCACTTATTTCATTCTTCAAGAACTAGAGAATTCTTGAAGAGGTGTTGTTGTAATTGTAAGAACTCCATTGATTTAGTGCAGAGAGCTCGGAGGAGCTCACGAGGACGTAGGCACATTGCTGAACCTTGATAACAATTGATTGTGTTCTCTTTCTTTGATTGAGTTGTTTCTATTCATTACAAGTTATTCTAGACTTGGGTGTTTGGAAGATCACCACCTGGGCATCTTAAGGTGATTTTCAATAGTGGTATCAGAGCTTTAGTGAGCAGGTATCGGAGCTAAAACAGAAGGTATCAGAGTAAGACTCCAAGAATCAAAGTAGACTTCTTGGGCGATTCAAGAACGGAGTAGAGATCAAGATCTGATCGGGTTCTTGAGGGTGATTCAAGAACAGTGCTGGGATCAAGATTTGATCGTGTTATTGAGATTTAGAAGTTGGACAACAATTGTGGGTGCTGCATAAATTTGAGATTTTCTTTGCAAGATGGGTTCGAACGTCATTGTTGAGAAGTTTGATGGAAAGAGAGACTTTGCCATTTGGAAGCGAAAAATCAAGGCTATTCTTATGCAACAAAAGGTGGACTTGGCTATTGGAGAAGATGACGCTTTTCCAGCAAGTATCACGGAGGTCCAGTGGATTGAGATGAAGAAGATGACGTATAGCACCATCTTTTTGCACATGTCGGATAGTGTTACAAGGGAATGCGGAGACTCAAAAGATCCAATTGTCATATGGAAGAAACTAGATGAGTTGTTTCTCTCCAAAACTCTCCCTAATAAGATTTATCTTCTTAAAATAATCTTTGCTTTTAAAATGGATCCTAATAAAGAGTTGCAAGATAATCTTGATGTGTTTAATAAACTAGTTCAAGATTTGGCTAGTTGTAGTATAACATTCCCGAATGAACAATTGATTGTTATGTTATTGAATTCCCTTCCTGATTATTTTGAAAGTTTGATTAATGCTATTGAATATGGAAGAGATACACTAACCAAAGAAATTGTGATCAATGCTATAAGGGCTCATGATTTCAAAGCCAAGATGAGGGAAGCATCAAGTGGAGAATGGCTGTTCGTTAGAGGAAGGCCAGCAACTCAGAATGGCAGTAGCATCCATGGCAACTACAGGGAGAAATAAAAGGGTAGAGGGCAGAACCATGGGAGAGCGCACTCCAAACCAAGATTTGGAGGAAAAAGATGCTACTACTGCAATAAGGAGAGTCATTTCAAGAAAGATTGCAAGAAGAAGTTGCGGGATGAGAGAGGAGGAAGCCATACCAAGAATGGAGAGGCTTCGGTTGCCAAATGAGAACATCAAGATGATGTTCTTGTTGTGTGCTCAAATATGAGCAGGAGGCAAGGCAGCGAGAAATGGATCCTGGATTTCGGGGCACTTATCAAATGTGCTCTCATAAGGATTGGTTCAAGAATTTCAAGGAAACCAATAATGAAAAGGTTTTCTTGAGGAATGATACTTCTTGCCAAGTGAGGGAGATAGAAGACATCCAATTGAGGATGTTTGATGGAGTCACAAAGCTGCTGCGGAATGTGAGGTATCTTCCGGATTTGAGAAGAAATTTGATCTCACGGGGGCAATTAGATTCCATGGGGTACACATACAAAGCAGAGGGAGGAAAGATCAAGGTAACCAAGGGATCTTTGATAATGATCAAAGCAGCAATAAATGATGGTCTCTATGAGATGATCGGAGAGATAGAAATCAAGGATCAAGCAGCAAGCTTGATGGCTGAGATGGATAAGGTGGTTCTTTGGCACAATCTCTTGGGACATATGAGTGAAAAGAGCTTGCAAGTTCTCAGCAAGGATGGTCTACTTGGTGGTGACAAGGTAGATAACCTTGATTTCTGCGAATGCTGTGTTCTTGGGAAGCAACATCAGGTCAGCTTCAACACCGGAGTGCACAAGTCTAAGGGCATTCTTAACTACATTCATGCGGATCTTTGGTACCAGTAAGAACACCAACATAGAGAGAGAGTAGTACAGATTGGGGATTTAAGGGCTTTGTAATTGGAATTTTCTTAGGGAAAATTCCAGGGAAACACTTAGTCCTTATCACTTTCTTTTCTCTTCTTTCGTTCTTCAAGAACTAGAGGATTCTTGAAGAGGTGTTGTTGTAATTGTAAGAACTCCATTGATTTAGTGCAGAGAGCTCGAAGGAGCTCACGGGGACGTAGGCACATTACCGAACCTCGATAACAATTGCTTGTGTTCTCTTTCTTTGATTGAGTTGTTTTTGTTCATTACAAGTCATTCTAGACTTGGGTGTTTGGAAGATCACCACCTGGGCATCTTGAGGTGATTTTCAACAGTAAAAGAGATGGATTATACCACATATCTCAGGTGTAGCTAATAAATATGACTCAAGTATCATAAATAATATTACAATTGTTTACAGTATGTTTCTGTAGCAGACATAACGGTATCATAATTGTTCCCTCTTAAGTAAAAATAGTTCATGCGAGTTATGATTCAGTGTATCCATGCAAAAACATTGAGGCGTGCACATTCTTTTTGGTACAAGGAGCGAGGTGAAAATATAAATGATTGTGCATTTGAAAGGTATTGTGGTAAAGCAAGAACTTTAAATTTTTTTTAAAGTATTTGTTACTTAAAAGTTAACTTGTTCTACTTCCATTTATTAGCAACATTGAATTATAATTTCTAAGACTTCAATGAAGCTAATTGATTGCTATAAATATTGTCACTTAAATGAGATTCTAGGTGAGGATTATGGTCACAAAGACATGCAGACCTGACCTTGGTACTTGATAACTTTTTGGGATTATAATCCCTAGTTTAAGTAGGCACAAAAAAGATAAGAATGAACAATAAATTTGATATATTAATTTTTGAATAAATTGATAGTAAGAAAAGTAGCACACATATATCATGAAAATAGTTTTCGTGATAAAAGGTATGTCACCAGATTAAAATCAACTCTCACACACGAGCGATTGCCTCATGCACCCTGATAACGAGCTGAGATAAGACACTATATACTTTTTTCATTTAGAGAGTGAGCAAAAATGTATAATATATGTTGGCTCCCTTTGCTTGTATCACCTTGACTAGGGTCAAGATGAGGTTTGTAAATTATAAATGATAATCAGACTAGATATGATCATCCCACAATCATGTAAGCTTGGAAATTTAGCTGGATGTGAGATCTTAATTGGGTGATCAAAATGAGCAATCAAGTTGCTTGAAATAACAAGCCAATAGAGGAATTGGGTTAGATGTATGTGCACGTGAATCATGTAGTTGCGACTAGACTAAAATTCGTATGGTGATCTTGATTTATTAATAAGTAAAAGATATACACTCTTCTTAGAAGAGAAGTCAACCATAACATGTAAGTCGTATTACATGTGCTTAATTCGACCTAGAGGGGAAGTGGATGAATCCATGCTTCCTCACTATATGAGTTCCTTGAGGTTAAGTTACCATCAACTAGTGCCCTATGTCACTTTCGACTGTGTTCTTGAAGGGACAAATCAATGTTCACTACTTTAGTATGTTTCCGACGGTGATAAAATAATTAGCCTTCTAGGACATACTTAGGAAAATGGTTGATCTGAAACGAAGAGACACTAGTTGGTTAAGTATAGCTCTGAGCAAAGAGGCGTTTGAAGTATTAGAGATAGTTGAATTTGTTGTGGTCAAATTGGTTTGAGGCATATAAATAAAACTTTTATTAACATTATGGTTTCTTTAAGGTTGAAGCTGCTATATATGCCTAACAAGTGCATAGTATTGAGCTCCCAAATGCAAGTATACTCGCAGGTCGCATGATCCATTTGTCTATATGAAATTCTTGGAAGAATTTTTTTTTCTAGAGTTGAAGTTTCTCTATCTCTATTGGGTGTTATTAGGCTCATCATGTTTGAGTGGGAGATGCAGGAATCATCAAGTTGGGTCGGGTACCCATGATGGGCTGCCTAACCTGCCCAACATTTGTCCCATCATGAAAATTGGAGGGAATTAATCATAAACCAAAAGGAACCTTATCAATCAAAAGGTACTTTATCACTTGGATAAGAAATGAACTGCTATAAGACAGTCTGAAAAATATATAGAAAAATGTAAATAAAAGATTGCTTAGTTAGGAAGACGCGAAGACTTGGAGAGGAGTCTAAAAATACAAGAAGAATTTTGAGTCAAACCGGTAAAAACCGTTTTACCGCCGCGCTACTCTTTTACACCTTCCAATGTGAAGTAATTACCATTTTACATGCAATGGACTTGGATATCATAGAGAAGCTCACAATACTATTATAATCCGCATAAAGTGAGAGAAATAACTTATATATAAATCGAATAAATACCTCACACACTACAAGAATCGAATGTCAAACTTTGTAGTTTCAAGATATCAACCTTGACATGAAAGCATGAAAATTAGGTGTACATACGGTAGCTTCCTTTATCATCAATTGCTTTCTTGGGCAACTCGAACCTTAAGCTTCCTTTATCATCAATTGCTTTGTGTTTTCCATATACGGTAGCAACTTTGACATGGGTTGGTTCCTTCATGCAATCAAAGTATTTCTTCTTATTGAATATATGAATGGAGGACATCGAATCAAGTAGCGCCATATTACTCTCATCAACTTTTCCTTCAATGTGCTCAATAGCTAGCACCTCTTCATCACTTCCCTCGATGATATTAGCACTTTCATTACTCTTACCATCATGATTCTTCTTCCCACGTATCCTTCTCAATTCTTTTAAATCATCCTTCATGGCCTTACAATAATATTGTATGCTTCCTATCTCTCCACAATAGAAGCACTCTTTGTCATCGTCATCTCTAGGCCTAGATTTGGATCTTCACCTTGAGGCACTATTCGCTCTCCATTGGATTTTCCATCTATTATACCTCTCCACAATAAGTGCTTGACTACCACTAGACAAGCTCTCATTTCCCATCAACCTTTCATTCTCACACAAGAGCGCAGTCACATCATCTAAGCTCAATGTGGACTTGCCTACCAATAATGTTTGCACCAATGGTTTGTAAGATTTTGGTAAAGATGATAACAAGAGCAATGCCTTCTCCTTATCCTTCAATGTTTCTTCTGCATTCAACAATTGAGACACTAACTCGTCAAATTCATTCAAGTGATCATGAAGACTTGTACCTTCTTCTATCTTTAGAGAATAGAGGTCCATCTTGAGACACAATCTTTTGGTCAAAGACTTTTCGTATAGATGCTGTCGAGCATATCCCATAAACCCTTGGGTGTAGTTTTCCTCAACACAGTATGTTTGATCTCGAGAGCAAGAGCTAAGTTGATTGTACTCACAACCTTCCTCTGAATCGGTTGCCACTTTCTATCAGTCACCTCTTCTGGCTTTTTTTCCTCTAAAGCCTGATCAAGATCTTGTTGTACTAAAAGATCTTAAACTGTACTCTGCCATAGAGTAAAATTATTGCTTCCATTAAATAAAGGAATCACAAATTTAGGTATATCTGTCGACATGGTGGCACAGACGTAACAAATAGCAGCATGCAACTTCTTCAAATAGATGACCAGGCCTTGATACCACTTGTTAGGATTTTACCCTTAAAATCCACCTACTCAAACTTATAATAATAAATAGGCAAATAGACAAACAAATATCAAGTACAACAATTTAATGTGGTTCGACAACCTTTTTGCCTATTCCACCAACAAACTCACAATTTTATTAATCATTAACAACAGCTTTAGGAAAAACAAAATTATTACCCTCGTACCTCACAACCCAAAATCTCCAATACATCCAAAGCTCTCCACCTAGCTCTAGTTATAATATTAAAATTATGAGTGCGTCTCAAACCTTCCCTAAGACCCTTTTTATATAGAAGATATTTTTCTAATACTGTTAGGAAAAGAACAATAACAACATAATAAACTACTACTACTAGAATAAGCAACTATAAATAGGAAACCACTTTTCTTCCAAATCAATTAGAAGTCCTCCTTGTGGGGAATTGAACCAAAATCCAAACAGTCTCTTTTGTTGATCGCATGACCGGTGGTTCTATTCAAGGGGGAGTTTGGTATATAACTCACACGTGAGAGGGGGATTTGTTAGAATATTCATATTCGAGTTATCCGCCATCAGAAAAAATTTAAAAAATAAGAGTGGATTATATACATCGTTTTAAGCTTTTGAGTTATATTGGTATTCATCCATGTATATCAAAGCTCGTGTTCATGTGATCTTCCGTTGTGTGAAGTACTCCCGACCTTAACAGAGTCGAATACGAGTATATATTTGAATGTTGGACTTGTTTATTATATATATATATATTAAAGCGTTCAAGTTTTATAACCTTATTCAAATAAAATTCATATAAGAAGATATCAACAAAATAATTGATGCATGTGGCTCTCCAAAAAAGAAGAAAATTAATAAATGTGTGCTGTTTGATGGGCGAGGTCAAATTGACAGACTGGGATTAGTGTCCAAAAGGCCTTTTAGCCATTGAACATGTGGAATTTAAGAATCGGAGCTTGAGAGGTCCCTAACCAGTGAGACAGATCATTGGGGAGCAGACTCAACAGTAATGTGTTTCCTATCAATTAACGTGCTAATTGGTGGAATTCAGTAGGCTTAACTTTGATCTCCATGATGCTGCTATAAAAACATTCAGTTGGATTAATTAAGGCTGCCAAATAAAATCCTTTCGGCCCCAGACAGGTCAGCAGAAGGAATGAAGGATTGATCACTAAAGACCCAAATTGACTCTCAACTTGCTATTCAGATAGGGCTGCAATCCTACGAAATTAACGAGCCCGAGTACTGTCATGTTAGAGTTCGTTCGTCAGCCTAAAGTTTTGTTTGTGTTGCTTCATTAACGAGCCGAGTTTTAGTTAAACGGTTTGCGTCCGTTTGTACCCGTTAGTAAGCTTTTTATAGAGTTTGTGTTCGTTCATATTTGTTTGTTATTTTAAACGAACATAGCCTTAACGTTTAAACTAACAAACTATAAATCATGAACATAAACGTGTTTTAATTTTTAATACAGCATAATCAACATTTTTTTAATTTAAACCTGAAAAATTAACCGTGAAGACGCTACATCAACATTTTGAATTTAAACATGAACATTTAAGGTTTTGTTTTGATTCAAAATAGTGATGTGACGTCATTTTATTCATTTAGTTTAGTATGGATAATGTGGTTGCAAGTAGAGGTGGCAAAATTCGATTTAATTCGGTCTAAATTCTATTTGATTTTATTTAAAAATATATTAAAATAATATGATTTGAATCCAACTTGATTTTAATTCGGGTAACTCAATATCCCAAACGACTTGAATTCAAAATGACTCAGACCCAACCTAATCCGAAACCCGAAACGACTCAGAAATCCGAAAAGATCCGAACTCGAAACGAACCAACCTGAAATGATTTGAAATTATATATTTTTAATAAAACTTTTAAAAAATAATTTTTTTAAACTAAGATAATAATTAATTGATTAGTTATCAAATAAAATAAATTATATATCAATTAATTATTGATTTACATGTGTTAATGTGCATGACTCAAAATTTTATTAATATGAGTAATCTCATTAGCTTTAAATAAAAAATTGATAAGACTAATAAATTTTGTATTATTTTTCACATCATAATGGAATAGAATGAAGTAATTATATGAAATTTAATCTCTAAAATTAGGTTAAGATGTTGCCAGTGAGAATAACTTTGTGGACCAATTGTCTAACATTATTTAATATTGAATTTTGGAACTAAAAGTTATAACATTATATATTGCATTCACAAATTATATGTATTATTTAAAAAATCCAGCATTGATTTATTATTAATAAATTTTCACGAGTTTAGACATATAATTCGTTTAGTCGTATTATATACCATAATATATTTTTAATTAAGTATGAATATTTATTTTGTTCATCCGATTTTACTCGATCCGACATGACTCGAGACCCGATACGATCTGGGATCGAAATAATCCGAATCGATATGACCTGATACGACTTGAGATTGAACTCAACTCGAACCCGTCTCAAAATAACCCGTGATCCAATATGAACCGAACTCAAATTACTTGATCCGATCCAATTGTTACCTCTAGTTACACGCTTGGACTGATCAACTAATAATTTTTCCTTCAAAATTGTTTCCTTTAACAATACTTGATCCCACGCTAGTCTGGATGAGTATCTTTTTTACTCACTGATCTAGCAGGCACATCTCTTTTGAAGAGAAGGTGATACTATTAACTTAAGTCCAAATCCTCTCACCTTTATTAATCATAGTGCGGTACACAAAATTGAAATGATGATAAGCTCATGTGAATGATACGGTGGAGTAATTTAAATTTTAAAATAAAAGAGATAGTATTTTTTATATTTTTTTATTAACTACTGTACGATTAAAATATTATGGTCCTTTTAATATGAACCAAACAAACACTTACGTATTAAAAATATATTTGTCTCTCTTAAATTGTTCTTGACATTTGTTCCATAATGTACAGGGGTGTTCAAGGAGATGAGTTATGTTGAAGGGTCAAAAATCAATCTAGCAAACGGATTGATTTTTTGTAACAGTAATTTAGGAATACTTACATTTTGTGATAATATGAGAAATGTATCATCAAATGTGACAGATTGATCATCAAATTTAATCTAAATTATTGTCAAAGGTGCAAAATTGGACCCTTTCAGTTAAGGATATAGTTCATGAACAAGTCCCAGTATTTATTTTTTTTTTTTAAAAGAACAACTCCGGCCAGTTTGAAGCATGAATTAAGTTTCTAAAGGAAGCAGTGCAATTAATCTCATTGTATCTACACTCATGTATCCAGTTGTGCCGCAGGCTCACATCTGACCACCTCCATTAATATGACTCCACCATCATTATTACCATCACCATCACCATCACAAGTTCACCATCATTATTATCAACACAGAAAAATAAATTCTTCATGAATACTAAAACCTTCATTAAAATTTTTGAAAAAAAAAAAAAAAATTGTATTAGTGTCATCAACTCTATGTATTGAAATTTACATAGTGATTATTTTATAATAATAAAATTTTATTAATGTTACGAAATTAACGTTCCAAACACTTGAAAAAAAATAGATATTAATCATAAAAATAAAATTAAAATTAAAAATTTGCTTCTTCTTTCCCTTTCAATTTCTTTTAAGCCTTTTCTTTCTTTGATGGAACGCGACCGTCTGTTCCAGCGAGCATAGCATACTTGTCCTTCCTAGTCAAATTCGTGCATTCGAATCCTAATGTTCCAGCAAGCACCCTTTGTATATAATTCGCGACTTCAATGGCCGATTTCCCTCCTTTGCAAGTCAGCTCAATCGGCAGCTGGTTCAAGAAGGTGATCTCATACGTCGGCATTGGATTCATGAACACGAAATAAGGATCTAACAATTTATGCCCGCGAACCGTTGTTCCATGGAAAACACTTTGTTTAGTATTGATGGCAACAGGAACAATCCTATCAGTAAGCTCAGCAAAAAGAGCACTGAATCTCAAGAGGAATGGTTCTCTACAAGTAGTTCCCTCAGGACAAATAACCAAGTCACCTTCTTCGAGCAACCGCTTGATGTTTGCCGCGTCTTTTTCTCTCTCCCTTGATAACGCGACAGCTTTTATCGGAGAAATTATTTCGGTGAATTTGCTTATGCTATATGTGACGCAACTTATTTTTCTACCCAGAGCAACAGCTGTGACCACAGGGTCTAATACCGTTCGATGGTTGCATACGAAGAGGACTCCACTTTGACCTTTCTTAGGTTTGGATGGAGGGGTACCCTTGACAATAAGTTTGATCCCTAAGATTTTGTAGTTATATCGAGCGATTCGCTCCGGTAAAGGGATGTTGAGGTATACCCTAAGGAGGGAGAGAATTATACCAATCGGCATCCATAGGAATGTTAAGAGGGCAGCTAGAGGGGTAGGTCTTTGTACTAATCGACCCTCATGAAATATCACTGGACTTAGAAGCTTGTTCCTTGGTAGTGGCTCACATTTGGTTCTTGGAACCATGTATCCTTCCTGCAATTAACAAGTTCAAACACATATATTAATTAGAAGTTAAAAATGTTATATAAGTAACTTATTTTATAAAGGATAATGTTATTTTCACAGTTTATAATGGTTGCTTACAAAAATTAATTTCTATCTATTAGTAGCACCTAAGTCAATAAAAGACATTTGTTTATGACAACAACTATTAATATCCTGAAAACAAGCTGATATGATGATGATATATGATTAAACCAGAATAAATAGAGATGCAACTTCTGAGCTAAGCTCATGGTTGGTGAATAAGTGAATTATACTCTTTTAAACAACATAAATGAAAGATCATTATGGTATTTTCCACTGTAGACAACAAAAGGAATCACAAGAAATGTGCTTAATTTAACCAAAGATGAGAACATATAGCAAAAGCCCGGCATAAAATTACTCTTCATATATGTTACATGAAGGGCATAAAATACGGCTTCAGTTAAATTGAAAGAGTGGTTTGGGCATGAAGAACTTATGGTGGTGGGTGTCAATTATTAATGGTTCTCGCATCCAATGAGAAATAAATATTATCTGTGGTTCAAAGTTGGGGCTTACAATTACTATTTCAGACATCAAAATTTTGAGTTAGAAATATGTGTATAAGAGATCAGTTTGGAAAGAATAATTGAAACGAGCTCAAAATAGAAGCCATTAGGGAATCGGATACGTTAAAAAACCGGAGAACTATTTTAAAATTAACAAAGAAAAACTCAGTGCACCAATTCTATTGATATTAATTTATGATAGTCATAAAAAGAAAAGTTTTTGGATAAAACGGGTCTAACATGTTATTTTTAAGTTCGTCAAATTACAAAAAGACAATCAATTCGGTTGAGTTAATTTATGATTAACACTTTACCATTTATATGGTTAATGGGTTTATTTGTAATTAAACAGATTTAAAAAAAAAACATTATTATCCTACCCCAATAATTTATGAGTAAAAAGTCTTCCGGTGGAGAGAAAAAGTGATCATGTTCATGAACAAAAAGTATACTAATATCGCCATAAAAGCCCTCACCTAACCTACAACAAATGTCGAAAACTTAATTGCAGTTATAAATCGTGTAACTATACTGAGCTAAGAAACAGCTCACAAGAGTTCAAAACTGAATACCCATATCCAAAGAGAAGAAAAAGAACAAGTAACTTTAAAGAGAAGAAGGAAAAAACAAACAAACATATAGAGAGAGAAAGAGAGATTCGTTAACGAGACTAAACCTTGCATATTGACATGAAATCATGGTCAGTTTCTCTATCTCCCAGGCCCAAATCAGGCAAATTTGTCCCAAATTCCTTTAAGAGCGCATCCCTCTTTTGTTCTCCAACAAGAACTCCAGGTTTCTTGGCAAACCCAGTAGCCCTCCCAGATTTTGTAATTTCAAGCTCAGTCCCTATAACCTTATCAGCCCCGAGAAAGTTCTTCACAAATGGTTCCACCAAAACCCTAGGGTTTGCGGTAATTATATATCGTTTGCCAAAGGAATTGAACACTCCCCAAGTCTCCGGGTGAACGTCTTCGGCGTAGAATTTAGGCAAGACAGAACTTGAAACCATCTCGATATCTCTCATTTTCAACCCGGCAAAGGTGATGAAGATAAACGTATTGATAGCCATGGATTCAGAGACAAATAGGTAGGTGAAATATACGTATGGGACAGATGTTAATAGGACTAGTGCCCTTAAGAGACTTCCGGCTTCAAAGGCAACAAGCATGAAGTAAGGGAAAGCGCTTCGGGACACGAGTAACGTGCCGTCTAGGTCTGCAGCTACCGTCTGATTAGATCGGCCCTCGGTGCTACATTTCGAGATTGACTCAAAACGACGACGAGCTCCCATGACCATGAGAGGATATAGAAATGAGAGGAGAAGAAAAGACAGATAAAAGGCTATGTTATGAGTTGTGAGGTAAAAGGGTTGTGATATACAAAGAGAGAGAGAGAGGATTTAAAAGGAGAGGAGAAAGATGGAAATGATGTTGTTGTTTGGTGTTAATATATAGCATGAAGTTTGCTGTTATATATATATATAGCATGAAGATTATATTATGTGGTTGAGATAGAAAAGAAATTTTAATTTAAACCATATGTGGAGGGCTTTTTTTTTTTAATAATATGTGAAGGGTTAATATTAAGCCGCACGTAAGAGGAAGGCCCTTTTATTTTATTTTATTTTGGGTGTGTTTTTGACGTATAAATGAAGGCAGTTGTGAAGAGAGGACCAAGTAGTTGGAAGTGGATACATACCAACATTTTCATTTTCATTGAATTAGCCTACTTTTTAGTTTTTAGATTTTAGGCGCCGGGCAGTCCACGCCGCTTCATTAATAAGGCTTGGCTTTATATATAAATGTACATGTACAATAACCTTTGTATATATAGCTATATAAACTTTGTGATTTAATCTATGTATGTATTTATAGTTAAATAGTCTTATATATCCCCAGTAGTACATGATTGAATTGAAAAGAGTTCATGTAACTTTTACATCAAAATTTTCAGTACAAGTTGTGATGTGGCAGCAAGTTAGGCTTTAGAACAATACATTACAATGCAGTAAGTCATTTTACCATAGGTCTTTCATGCATTCTCCATTAATTAGCATCACCTACAAAGCGTTCCACCTATCAAGTCATGCTTCCAATGATTTAAGCATGCGGGTGTTGTTTGTTTTGGAAGAATTTATGCTATATATGATGACTGATCATGAGTATTTCTCAAGAACCCAGAAAAGGAAAAGAAATAGTAGAAATTAATATGGTGTGTTTCGTTTTGAAAAATCTTTTCCCATTTTAATTGCATAGAAAATAATTTCTTTTTTTTTTATAATTTACTAAAGAAATTTTAATTTTAATTATATTTTTTGACATATTTTTAAAAAATTTAAAAATATTTCTTTTTGAATTTGACTCGTTTTCAATTTTTTAGAAAACTGAGTCTATTTTTAATACAACCCAACTTAGGATCGTTCTCTCTTGCCACTCCAATCCTTTCTCTTTCTCACTTCAAAATTGATTTGATTTATGCAATTATATATGTATTCAAGCGATTTATTATGCTTGTAAGTCTTTTTCCTATCTCCTAAACCTTTGATTGTTAATGGTTATGTGATTTGATTAAAGAGAAAAATGCATAAACAATAAAAAAAGTTGGATCATGAAACCTCAAAAAGAACTAGATATGAAACTAAAAAAATTTAGACTGAGATTTGTTGAGGCCAAAAAGAAGCAAAGGGTAGCCTTATCAAAGAAGCTTGGTGTTGGACTCGTTCTTGTGATTACATTAGAGTGGAACATGAATCCCTGCAAGGAAAGCCACTCGGAGTTTGAATCTCCGGGATGGACCTTTTGATGGCTAAGTCAGTAGGCGTACCGAAGTGAAATAAAAGGAAGGGCTTAGAGAAATACTAAAGTGATAGAGCTGAAGTGGTGCATATGTCCATCTTCTTGAGACCCTTTCTCCTCTTACCTGCATATGAGGGTTTGAGTCCTTATATATGCGCTAGAGATCCTCTTCCTAATCTCATGTGATTTTTATGCCTTGAGCCTTGCGTGATGCCACCTCTGCTGACTGAAGGAATATTCATACTCTTAGTGCGGTGATTTCATTATTGTATACTTGAGAGGTTTGATCCCTATGCAGCCTAAGGTGGCTGGTCATCATTGCATGTCTATACATTCGAATCTTATTGGACTGGTTATTTTTGCTGATACTATATGCTCCATACTGCCTTGAAAGCTTGGAGAGTTTTCTAAGAGAGTAGAGTTCTTTCTTTATACCTTTCTTATTGTTCTCGATTTGACTATGCACTTGGTGTAGACTTTAGTGGGTCCTTGCAGAATTGAGTGGCTGATAAGTGGAACTGTATGTCTACGGAAGCCTTAGTTCCACTTCGATAGGAATTATGTGGCTTGAGCCTAAATCCTAATTCAATAGGAATTGTGTGGTTTGGGTCATAATTCCTCTTCAGTTGGAATTGTGTGGCTAAAGCCTTATATCTTCTTTGGTTCAGGTGAAATTGTGTGGTTGTAGAAGCCTTAGTTCCATTTCGATAGGAAGTGTGTGGCTGGAGTCGTAATTCTACTTTAACAGGAATTATGTGTTCGGGTATTTAATTCCTCTTCGGTTTGAATAGAATAGTGTGGCTGCGGAAGCCTTAGTTCTACTTCAATAAGAATTGTATGGTTGGAGCCTTAATTCCACTTCAGTAGGAATTGTGTGGTCGGGACCATAATTCATCTTTAGCTGGAATTGTGTGGCGCCTCAATTCCTTTTCAGTTTGTGTGGAATTATATGGTTGCAGAAACCTTAGTTCCACTTCAATAGAAATTATGTAACTTAGAGCATTGATTCCACTTCAGTAGGAATTGCATGGTTAAAGCCTTAATTCTTCTTCAATTGGAATTGTGTGGCTAAAGCCTTAATTCTCTTTCGGATCTAGATGGAACTGTGTGGATGCGAAAGCCTTAGTCACACTTTGATTAGAATTATGTGGCTGGAGCCTTAATTGCACTTCAGTAAGAATTGTGTGGTTGAGGCCTTAATTCTTCTTCAGTTGGAATTATGTGGCTAAAACTTTAAATCTTTTTCAATTCGAGTGGAATTATGTGGCTACGAAAGCCTTAGTTCCACTTCGGTAGGAATTGTGCGGCTTAAAGCCTTAATTCCACATCAATATGAATTGTGCAGTCGGGATCTTAATTCCTCTTTACTTAGAATTTTGTGCTTAAAGCATTAATTTTTTTTCGATTTAGGTGGAACTGTGTGGCTGCAAAAGCCTTAGTTCCACTTTGGTAGAAATTGTGTGGTTAGAGCCTTAATTCTACTTCAGTAGGAATTGTGTAGTCAAAGCCTTAATTCCTATTTAGTTGAAATTGTGTGTTCGGAGCCTTAACTCCTCTTTAGTTGGAATTGTGTGGCTAAAGCCTAATTCCTTTTTGGCTTTAAGTAGAACTATGTGGCTGCGGAAGTCTTCGTTTCACTTTGGTAGGAGTTATGTAACTGTAGTCTTAATTCCACTTTAGTAGAAATAATGTGGTTAGGGCCTTAATTCCTCTTCAGTGATGCGACGTTTGGTTTTCTTGAGGCATCCTTTTTGAACTATTGCATTGATGGTGAAAGGACGTTTGAACTGCCCGAAGCCCCTTTTGGTCTTTTCAACATTGATGACGCATTAATGACACATTTAATGCCATTGTTCGTATGCATGGGCTATTTAATGGACACTTTGCCTTCATTTTTTTTCTTCTTTAGTTTTACTTGTGCACTTTTTAGGTTTCCAGAGTAATTAGTTTTCTCAAAGCTTCTTTCTTTTTCGACGAATTCTTCTCTAGTTTCTTCTTGTTTCCTTACTTTCTTACGATAAACGCTTCGTTTCTTTTCTCTTTTAGCCATGTCTTCTTCTTATTCTAATGATGATAGGAGAGTGTTCAGAGGGAAAGCTCTAACTTTGAGAGTATAGAGGGAGAGACTAATAGGGTACAACCTTCTTCGCAAGAGGTTGGTGTCGCTTCCACTAGTTGTGGTTTTCAGGCTGAGGGGTATCCCGTAGGATCTCTAAGTCTAAGCTTAAGTCTATTAGCACTAGGTTCTTTATCCCTCCACAATGGAGGGTTAGACATCCCAAACCTGATCGAAGGGCATGCACCTCTTTGAAGGATGAGAGACCGTACTATCTAGCTTGTTATCTTGACCATCTGAAGGTAGGGTTTAGGTTTCCCCTTGACCTTGACATTACACAGATTGTGAACCATTATGGGATCTTAAATTCCTAGCTTTCCCCAAATGGTATAAAGAGTGTAGTGCATTTTCTTATTGGCTTTGTGAAAGCATATAGGATAAAGTAATGGTGACGGGAAGGATAAACTAAGGATGTTTAGGTGGTTCTATACCCTTAAGAAACACACTGAGAACAGGTGGTATAACTTTTACTTTAAGACTAGTAGGAAGATCTTGGATAACCCTTCTTTGAATAAGTACTAGAAGGAAAATTATTTCCTCATAAAGGGCCTAGAGTTTTATCAGGTTTTGCTAAAGTAGAACTCCAAGGACATTCCTAATTAGAAGTCTCCAGTCTTGAGTTCTGAAAAGCAAAGGACGGTCAATAAGGTCTTGGGTGCCAAAGCCAGGATGTTTGATAAGGATCGTGATGGTGGTAGATTGTTGTGAGATCTATACTTTTAAAGTAAGGGTGATTTGATAATTTCTAGTTGATATTATAACTATCAGGCATACATTTTAAAATTGATTTAAAACTAAAGTTTGAAGCAATATTGAGACAAAAATTTGAAAATATACTAAAGAAAATAAGTTAGAAGGCATAAAAATACTGAAAAATGAAAATTTTAAGGCATCAAAGGGTGCCAACCAGTTGACTGACTCTTACCAGTCCACTGGTGCCTACCAGTCGACTGGGCAGTCGACTAGTAAACAAAAACTTAGTATATAAAGGCTTTTGAACGTTCAAAACTCATTTCCTTTCTTTTAAACTCTCTTTTCTCTCTCTAAAAATCTTGCAAATAACTAAAGAACTTAAGGATTTCATGAATTACTGTTGAATTCAAATGCTCAAGGACTGATTTTAGGAAATTTCTAAGAAAAGTTTTGTGAATGTAATCTTTACTTTTCTTGATATTTTATATAAAAAGTATAATTTTAAGAGTAAAAATCCTCATATTCTTCTTAAATGAATTTAACTTTAATTTAAGATAAAAGGAAAGGAATTTAATTGAACTTTGAATTCCAACTAAGATGGAGCATGCATACATATATTCATGAATTTAACCCAGTATAGGGTAAGAATATTCTTGTTAGGTGGAGGTGAAATATTTGTTTGTGAAGTTGAGAGGAGCACAGAGGGCAAGGAAGTAATCTACAGATAATGTTTAGTGCTTTGTGGTGAGTTCACTTTACTGTTAGTAGGCGAGAAGAAATAAGCAATATGAATCGAAATTAAAATGAATCAAAAGAGAGAAAAGTTATTGTTTTCATTGTGAAAATATGAAATACAGGATATGAATATGAATTGAATGATTTACGAGAAATATGACTTTGAATGATGAAAGAACTGGATGTATGAAAATATATTATATGAATTGTACTTTTAAATGGATGAGTAAATCTTCTATATTGAATTATTATGAAAAATTGGAGATCTTATGACAAGAAAATCATTTGATTTAGATGATGATACGCTATGCTTGCTTGTATGTGATTGCACATATGCATTGTCGGGCCATAAGAGGGGGGTGTGGTCCGAGGAATGGCAGAACCATGGTTGGTCTAGATGTAAACAAGTTGACACGTTGAGAGACTTCCCCGAGAGCTGTACCAGAGATTGATACGAATACCCAAAAATGGATGGAATTACCCATTCTTGAGATAGTATGGATGATATGTGATGTGAAGAGATGTGGAAGGAAGAAGGGAAATTATGCATATCTATTTATTTATATTTTCATTGAGGTGTTGATATATACATATGATTGTGGAATCTTGTGATAAAAAGAATAATGAGTTAGATATCTTGAGTAATATCTACATATTGAATGAAATGCATGAGATATATTATGATATGAAAAATGATGATTGACTGAAAGTATGTTGATTGATACATGAATTGTAATTAAAATTATGAATTTAAGTGTACAAATCGAATATTTATGGTAAATTGAACATCATTGTGCTTGTAAAGCCCACTCTCCTTATTTTAATCAAATTTCAGGCTGCATGTAGGATATTGATAGAATTCCTTGACTTGAGGCCATTTGTGAATACCTAGGCAGGTCCTCGTGATCAATGTCTATAGAAAGAAAAATATTTGTAAAAATTGTAAATAAGTACATGAACATGTATGAATATATACATATTTTGAGAAAAGTGTAATATACTTATGTATCTCCTGCTGTAAAAGAGTAGAAATGTATATGTTGTAATTATTTTTAAGAAATTATAAAAAAAAAAGTTGTTGCATGTAAGTCATGCTCTTTGCTGAAAAGGACGATACCATCTCGGGTGAGCCACTAGAGGAGTCATTCATTTTCAAAAGGACTTATTGTTCAGAGCCATTAGAGGTAGAGCGGGTCAATGACTTCTATAGCTCAGAGTTCAGTAGGAGGGACCTTTAGATTTGGAAAGAAACCTATGACTTTGGACGATTTTAGTAGAGGTGGGGGTTTGCTAGCTAGAGGGGGTGGTAATATTGTATTTGACAAGGAGAGTAGGGTATGTTATCAGTGTAATCAAATAAGACACTTGGCACAGGGGTGCCCTACTTTGGTTTGTTTTGTTTGCGGACATAGTGGACATAGAGGTATGAATTGTACATTGAAAGTTAAACCAGTTGATGTGATTACTATTAGGGGTGTTGGGAAAGGTCAATCAAGTAGAGGTGGTGTATTACAAGAAGAAATCTAAGAGATAGGGCTACCTTAGTGAAACCAAAAAGGTATGGGTAGAATCTGTAAAGCAGAAGCAGTATGGTGAACAATACATTGAAAGCAATCCAGATGAGAAGAAAATAAGAGGAGCTAAACAAAGAAAGGAAGAAATGAAGAAACTCAAAGCTAGAGTTATAGGAAGTTAGTTAAGGTTGTTAAGTATAGCTTAGTACAATGGTATGGTAGTTAGAATTATGTTAGCATTTTGTTAGTTATTATGCAGCTACTGTACACATTGTTTTGTATCCTATAAATAGCCATCAATTGTAATCTTGAAGGTAAGCAATAAGAATACATTTAAGGAGTTACTTGTACTTGAAACAAGCCTAGTCCCCTCACTTTATTTAGATACAAACACATCCATTTCTCTTCTTAATTTTCTGTCCACACCAGAACCTTCAACAACTGGTGCTTTCATTGTTTTGATTCAATGGCAGAAGGTTTAAGGTCTAAAATTGACAAGAAAGATTTCTCTTGGGATAAACTTAGATAGTTTATTAGAGAAGAAGTTATTGTAGCAATGAAGCCTCTTTAACAAGAGATTGCTCATCTCAAATAGAAATAAAATAAGGAAGAGTCTTCACCTTCTTCAACTCCAGATTCTGATCAAGAATTGCAACAATAATCTACCAACTCTCTCAACTCAAAAATTTTAAACTTGAATTGCTAAGATTCAAGGAAGAGGACCCCACAGATTGGCTCTTTCAAGCTGAGCAATTATTTTTGTTCTCCCACATTCCATATCACCAAAAACTATCACTCATCTCATTTCATTTGGAAGGACCAACAACAAGTTGGTTCCAATGGACTCACCACAACAAAATGGTCCATTCTTGGCAACAATTTGTCCAAGCACTCTAGTTAAGATTTGGTCCCTCAGTTTATGAAGAACCTCAAGGAGCATTGGAAAATTTGACACAAGATACCACTATCCTAGCCTACCAGGCTAAGTTTGAGGCATTGTCCAATAAAATTAATGGATTATCTGACCAGATCTTGATGAATTTCTTCATCTCTAAATTAAAATCCTATATTAGAAGGGAGTTCTTGCTCATAGACCTCAAGACTACCATGATGCAGCAGGATTGAAAAGAGTACAAGAAGACAGATGGGGAGACACTAGAGGGCTTTCCAAGACATGGCAATCAATATTCAGCCCCAAACATCCAGATGTAAACCACTAACCTTTCAGTAATGTTGTGAGTTTTTAACCTCAACCAGCAAAAACACAAAACCCACAGCCCTCAAGATTTCCCATCAAGAGACTCTCTCCCCAAAAAATGCAAACAAGAAAAGACAAAGGCCTCTACTTCAACTGTGATGAAAAGTTTCATCCTGGACACCAGTGTAAGGCAAAGAGTTCACTATTACTTCTGGAAGGGTATAATAAAGAAAATCAAGATTCAGAATTCTTCATTCCCTTTGTAACTCTTGATGAGGATTAGGTTCCAGAGATATCTCTTCATGCTCTCCTTAGCCAAAAACACTCAGACTCCAAGGTTCAATCAAGCACCATCCTGTGCAACTTTTAAGTGATGGAGGCAACACCAACAATTTCTTACAAGAAAAGACAGCTCATTTTCTTGAGTTGTCTATCCCTCCATCATTCCATTTCAAGGTGCAAGTTGGCAATGGGGAATACTTATCCTGCATTGGAGTATGTGAATATAAAGAACTTTCGGTTCAAGGCTACACTTGTACAACAGATTTTTGTGTCATATCCTTACAAGGGACAGATGTCATCTTAGGGGTACAATGGCTGTAAGAATTGGGCCCTGTCACCACTGACTACAACACTCTTACCATGAAATTTTATTGCAATGGAAACAAGATACATTTACAAGGACAAAATGAGGGTAACAACTTAGCATATCTCTTATAGTGCACTAACTAAATTGTCTAAGCATGATAGTTTACAATCTTGCTTTCTATTTATGTCTTTGAATGTGAATGAAGCTGAAGCACAATCATAGACCTCTGAGTCTCACCCAAAACACCCTGAAATATCACATTTACTTGATGAATTCAGCCCTGTCTTTGCCATACCATGTACATTACCACCACCCAGACCCACTGACCACAAGATTATCTTGGAACTAAATGCCAAACCTGTAAATTTGAGACCCTATAGATACTAACACTATCAAAAGACTAAGATAGAGAACTTAGTTAGTAGTATGCTTGAAGAGTGTGTCATTCAACCCAACACCGGTCCCTATAGTTCTCATTTGTTACTAGTTAAAAAGAAGAATGACAATTAGTGATTTTGTGTGGATTATAGAGCTCTAAATGCTCTTACTGTCAAGGACAAATTCCCAAATATCTATAGTTGATAAACTGGTTGATGAGTTACATGGTGCTATAGTTTATTCTAAGCTGGACCTCAGAGCTAGCTACCACCATATCAGAATGCACATTAAGGATATCCTAAAAACTACTTTCAGAACACACCAGGGCCATTATGAATTCAAAGTGATGCCATTTGGGTTAACAAATACCACTGTTACCTTCTAGGTAACCAAGAATCAACTTTTCACTCCCTTCTTAAGAAGATTTGTCATCATCTTCTTTGATGACATCCTAGTGTACAACAAGTGTATAACAGATCATGTAGCCCACTTGAGAGTAGTCTTGCAGTGCCTCTAAAACCATACTCTTTATGCTAAGATGAGAAAATGTCAGTTTGCTAAAGAATTCATTAACTACTTGAGGCATATCATCAGTGCTAAATGAGTTGAACCTTACCAGTCCAAAAGCTATAATTGATTGGCATGTCCCTACTTCACCAAAGCAGCTGAAAGGATTCTTGGGTTTAACAGGATATTACAGAAGATTTTTTAAGAACTATGCTAGTATAGCTAACCCTATAACAGACCTCCTAAAGAAAGAACCTTTCAACTGGTGCCCTGCAGCTCAAGATGCATTCTAACAATTGAAGCAGGCCATAACATCCACCCTAGTACTCAACCTTCCTGACTTCAGTAAACCTTTCACTCTGGAGACATATGCCAATGAATTTGGTGTAGGTGTTGTCCTCTTGCAACCCCCAATCCTATTGCATTCTTTAGCAAGAAGATGGGCCCCATAATGAAGTCTCAATCTTCTTACATCAGAGAATTGTATGAAATCACTGGAACTATAAAAAAATGGAGACAATATCTCCTTGGTACCATATTCTTTATCAAAACTGATCATAAGATTCTTAAATACCTTATGAATTATACCATTCAGACCTTTGAGCAGCAACACTATCTTACCAAGCTGCTAGGCTTTTCCTATGAAATCCTGTGTAATCCTGGCAGCAACAATGCAGTAATAGGTGCTCTCTCCAAACTTCCCACTGAATCAAATGTGCTTACTTGCTTAGAAATTTCAATCCCACAGTTTCAATCCCTAAATGACCTTAGAAAGGAATACTTGGAAGATCCTACTATTAGAGCCTTACAACAATAATCCACCACTGCCCCCTCACACCATCAAGTTTGGACAGTCAAAAGGGGCATCGTATACTATAAAGGAAAATTCTTTTTGGGCCAGAACTCAACCTTAAAAAGCACCTTTATTTATGAATGCCACTCCACTCTAACAAGTGGACATGCTGGTATTTCAAGGACATTTACTAGACTTTCAATAAGCTTTCAATGGAAAGGTATAAAGAAAGATATGATCCAGTCAGTCTCCCAGTGCACAACATGCCGACAGATCAACACCTTCAATACTAAACCTTATGGTCTGTTGTAACCTCTCCCACTTCTTGAGCAAATCTAAGAAGACATATCCATGAATTTCATCACCTACCTTCCATCTTCCCATGGTTTTACAACCATCTTTGTCACGGTAACAGGCTCAACAACTTTGCACACTTTCACCACTTCAACCCCACTTCACAGTAATGAAAGTGACCCAAGTATTCATGAATATTGTCTTTAGACTCCATGGCATTCCTAAATCTATAATCAGTGACAGAGACCCCTATTCACTAACCAGTTTTAGAGGGAACTCTTCAAGCTTCAAGGTACACAGCTTAAAATGAGCACTTCTTATCTCCCTCAAATTGATGGCTAAATAGAGGTTGTCAACAGATGTTTGGAGCAATATCTTAGGACTATCACTTCTGATCATCCATAATTTTGGTCAACTTACCTAGCTTATGTTGAGTATTATTACAACACCAGTTTGCATTCATCCTTAGGCTTATCTCCATTCTAGTTAGTTTATGGCAGAGCCCCACTAACCTTACCTAACTACATCAAAGGATCTTCCTCACTTGAAGTTGTGGATCACACATTGGGAACCAGGGAAGAAATCCTAACCCAAGTTAGAGCCCACTTGATAAAAGCATAATAGAGAATGAAGCTCAACTCTGACAAGCAAAGAACTTAACTAATATTTCAAGTGGGTGACTTAGTCCTCCTCAAACTACAGCTCTATAGGCAACACTCAGCTGCTACTAGAGTGTCTCATAAACTCAACAAAAGGTCCTTTGGCCTATTCCAAGTTTTTGAAAAGATAATACAAGTGGCTTACAAATTGCAACTGCCAAAAGGTTGCAAACTCCACCTTATCTTCCATATTTTCCTTCTCAAACCATTCAGAGGCTCCTCTATTACACTGGCACTCCTACTAGAGGATTGCACCACTTTTTATCCCATTTATCACCCAATTGCAGTCTTAGGAGATAGAGAAGTATGGCAGCAAGTCCAGTAGGTCAGACAATACCTCATTCAATGGGAAAAAATACTATTAGAATAAGCTTCTTGGGATAATGCAAGCACAATGCAATCCTCCCTGCCTCACCTATACCTTGAGGACAAGGTTCTTGTCAATGAGGGAAGTATTGTTACAAGAAGAAAGCTAAGAGATAGGGCTATCCTAGTGAAACCAAAATGGTATGGGTAAAATCTGTAAGGCAGAAATAGTATGGTGAACAGTACACTAAAAACAATCCAAATGGAAAGAAAATGAGGGGATCTAAGAAAACAAAGGAATGAAGAAAGAAACTTTGAGCTAGACTTAGAAGAAGTTAGTTAAGGTTGTTAAGTACAACTGTATGGTAGATAGGATTCTGTTAGCATTATGTTAGTTGTTATATAGCTATTGTGCTCACTATTTTGTATCCTATAAATAGCCCTCAATTATAATCTTTAAGTCAAGTAATAAGAATACATCTAAGGAGTTACTTATACTCGAAACAAGCTTAGTCCCCTCACTCTATTCAAATACAAACACCTCCATTTCTCTTCTTTATTTAAACCTTCAACATGGTGGCTCAGGAAGTGTACTAGGTGGAGCTCAAGGCTGAGGACCAACAGTTGTGAGATAACACTTTAGTCGGACTTGGCCAAGGGAAAGTAGAATGTATACCCTTACCCAATAGAATGCCTAAGCCACACCTGATGTCATAATGGGTATAATATTTATCCTTAATAAAACGGCCAAAATATTAATTAATCTAGGCGCAACTCATTCTTTTGTATCTATTTCTTTTATGAAGTCTGTAAATGCACCTCTTAGTCCCTTATATAATGATATAATTATTAAGGTTCCTACTGGAGACATAGTTGTGATTAGAAATGTTTATTGGGGATGTATTATTTATACGGGAGATAAAGACTTTGAAGTAGATTTGTTACCCTTAAATATGATGGACTTTGATATAATATTAAGGATAGATTGGTTGTCTACATATAATACTTGGGTAGATTGTTTTAGAAAGAAAGTAACTTTTAGAATACTTAGGCAGGAAGAGTTTAGCTTTCGAAGAGAGCATAAAATACTTTTCAATTGTCTTATTTCTGCTTTGAGAGCTAGTAAATGGTTAAGGAAATGATGTGAATGGTACCTAGCTTATGTAGTGGATTCTAATAAGGGAGGTAGGAAAATGGAAAAATTATCAATAATTAGAGATTATCTAGAAATATTTCTTAAAGAACTATCTGGTTTACAACCTAGTAGGGAAATTGAATTCTCCATTGATCTAATTTTTAGTTCTGCACCCATTTCCATATCTCCTTATAAAATGACACCAACTGAGTTAAAGGCGCTTAAGGTACAACTTCAAGAGTTACTAGATAAACAATTCATTTGTCCTAATGTGTCATCATAGGGAGCTCAAATGTTATTTATTAAGAAGAAAGATGATACTTTGAGGTTGTTTATAGATTATAAACAGTTGAACAAGATAACAATTAGAAATAAATACCCTTTACCCAGAATAGATGATTTGTTTGAGCAATTACAGAGAGCTAGGGTGTTTTCCAAGATAGATATGAAATCAGGTTATCATCAATTAAGGATTAAGGAATAAGATGTTCCTAAAACTCTTTTTAGGACATGTTATGGTCACCATGAATTTCTAGTGATGCCATTTGGATTAACTAATTCTCCAGCTGCTTTTATAGATTTGATGAATTAAATATTTAATCCCTTCTTATATAAATTTGTGGTGGTGTTTATTGATGTATCTTAGTGTACTCTAGGAATGAAGAAGAACATATGAAACATTTAGAATTGTGTTAGAAATTCTTAGAGAGAGAAGTTGTATGCAAAGTTTTCTAAGTGTGAATTCTAGTTGAGTGAAGTAAAATTGTGAATTCTAGTTGAGTGAAGTAAAATTCTTTGGACATGTAGTATCAGAAGATGGAATAATGGTAGATCCTCAAAAGGTTGAGGCATTGTTGAATTGGGAGAAACCTACTAACTTAACATAAATTCATAGTTTCTTAGGGTTAGCTTGATATTATAGGTGGTTTATCCAAAACTTTTCAATTATTGCAACACTTTTAACCAATCTAACTAGAAAATAAGTGAAATTTGAATGGTCTGAGGATGGTGAGAGAATTTTTCAACTGTTGAAAGATAAATTAACTACTGCTCCATTATTAATACTTCCTTCTAGAGATGAGAGATTTGTAGTGTATAGTGATGCATCGCATCAAGGGTTGGGATGTAAATTGATGCAATATGGAAAGATAGTAGCTTATGCATCTAGACAGTTGAAAAATTATAAGAGAAACTACCTTACCAATGATTTAGAGTTGGCTGCTATAGTCTTTGCTTTGAAAATTTTGAGACGTCATTTGTATGGAGCCACTTGTGAAATATACACTGATCATAAGAGCCTTACCTATTTATCCACCTAAAATGAGTTAAATTTGAGACAAAGGCAATGAATGAAATTCATTAGTGATTATGATTGCACTATTTACTATCATCCAGTGAAAGCAAATGTAGTACTTGTTGTTTTAAATAGAAAATCCATAGTAAGATTGGTTGTTATAGAGTTATAGTATGAATTTGATGGTGGAATTGAGAAGTATGAGAATGGAATTGAAGATAGGTAAGAGGGGATGATTACTAGCTAATATGATTGTGGAGTCATCTATTGTAGATTGCCTTTTAAAAACTCAAGTTAAAGATGAGGTAATGGAAAAGATGAAGCATAACGTATTAAATGGAAAATACTCAGAGTTCAAAATAAGAGATGATGGTATGGTGATATTGAGACATAGGAAATGTGTTCCAAATGATGCAGGGTTGAGAAAATAAATATTAAGAGAGGCACATGATGCAATTTACTCAATGCACCTAGGAAATAATAAGATTTATAGGGGATTGAAACAAAATTATTAGTGGTCAGGCTTGAATAGGGATGTAACAGAGTATATTTCTAAATGTTTAGTTTGTCAACAAATGAAGTCAGAAAATAAATATCCAACATGTTTACTACAACCTCTTCCTGTTCCTGAATGGCCATAAGAAAATGTGAGTATGGACTTTGTTACAGGATTTTCCCGTATTCAGAGAGGTCATGATGATGTTTGGGTAATAGTTGATTGATTATCTAAGTCTTCTAATTTTCTTCCTATTAGAACTACTTGAAGTCCTGAAAAGTTAGTTAAATTGTATATAGTAGAGTTTGTGAAACTACATGGAGTATTATTAAGTATTATCTCAGATCGATATGATAGATTTACTTCTCGATTTTGGAGAGGCTTTCAGTAAGTCATGGGTACTCAGTTATAGTTTAGCATTGCTTTTCATCCTCAATCAGATGGGTAGACTGGGATAGTTATTCAAATACTAGAAGATATGATGAGGGTAAGTGTAATGAGCTTCTCAATTTAGCTCTAATAGAATTTGCTACAATAATCAATTTCAAACTAGTATTGGGATGACACCATTTGAAGCCCTGTATGGTAAGAGATATAGAACTCTAGTGTGTTGGCAAGAAGTGGGAGAATGAAAGATCTTTGGTCCGAAAATAATAGACTTAACAACTGAGAGGGTCAAATTGATCAGAAGACACCTTAGAGTAGCACAAAATAGGAAGAAAAGTTATGCTAATAAGAGACGGAGACCTCTTGAATTTTAAGTTAATGATTGGGTTCATTTGAAAATTTCTCCTTGGAAGGGAATGTTATGTTTCAAACAGAAGGAAAAGTTAAGTCCCTGGTACATTATACCTTGTGAAATAATTGAAAGAGTTGGGCTAGTGGCATAAACTAACGTTACTTCTAGAGCTTAATCAATTACACAATGTTTTTCATGTTTCTATTTTACGAAAATACATACCTAGTGAGTCACATGTAATTCCATATCAATCTTTAGACCTTCATGAAGACTTATCTTTTGTATAAGTTTCAATCAAAATTTTAGATACAAAAGAACAAGTCTTAAACAATAGGGTTATTCTACTAGTTCAAGTGCTTTGGCAAAATCAAGATGTTGAGGAGATTACTTAGGAACGTGAAGAGAACATGAGAAAACAATATCCTCAACTTTTTTCGAATGTAGGTAAGAAAATTTCGATGACGAAATTTTTGTATAGTGAGTAGAAATATAAGATCCATACCCTTAAAGTAAAGATAATTTGATAATTTCCCATTGATATTATAAGTATCATGTATACATATATAAATTGATTTAAAACTCAAGTTTGAAGCAATAATGAGACAAATATTTGAAAATATACTAAAGAAAATAAGTTAGAATGCATAAAAGTACTAAAAAGGGAATTTTTAAGGCATCAAAGCGTGTCAATCGACTGGGTAGCCGACTAGTACCCTAATAGTTGATTGGGCGGCTGATTGGTGCCTACCAACCAACTGGTACACAACCAGTCAATTAGCAAACAAAAATTTAGTATATAAAGGCTTTTAAACATTCAAAACTCGTTTATTTTTCATTTGAACTCTATTTTCTATTTTCTATCTCTAAATCTCTTTCTCTCTCTAAAAATCTATCAAATAACAAAAGAATTTAAGGATTTCATGAATTATTGTTGAATTCAAACAGTCAAGGACTGATTTCAGGAAATGTTTGAAAAAAGTTTTAAAATGTAATCTTTACTTTTCTTGATCTTTCATATAAAATGTATGATTTTAAGATTATAAATCTTTATTTTCTTATTAAATAAATTTGACTTTGATTTAAGATAAAAAGGAAAAGAATTTAACCGAAACTTTGAATTTGAAACTAAGATGCAGCATGCATACATATATTCATAAATTTAACCCAATATAAAGTTTGAATTTAGTTATGAGATAGTAATATTGGGTAAGAATATTCTTGTTAGGTGTTAGGATGGATAAGGAAGAAAATAATGAAAGAAGAAGAAAGTAAGAAAAGGAAAGGAAAAGAAAGCCATTATTTCGAGCAAGTGGAAAGCTCCTAAGGATTTCTTATGAAATTCCTTGATGAAAATTTTGATTCAATGACTTCTAAGGATCTTTTACAATGTACTTATACTAGAGGGTTCTTGCTGGATAGTTAGTTACATAGTTATAGCTAACTAACAATGTTGACAAACACTAACTAACTTGTAATAGAAATATAATTAATATAACTACTTCACTCTAAGCTAGAGTTTAGTAGAAGTGTTTCTGATCTGTGCACTTATTCTTAGTGTTAGAACTAGATCAGTGTCTATTGTTTCATTCCTTGTTGTCCCATTGCTCTCTCCTAATCTGTCTTATTCACTTGTCATGTCTTTTCATGTTGCAACTATATAGCCTCTACTATCTGATATATATAATTCCAATCCACTTGGAAACTAACCTTGTCTTCAAGGTGTAAAGAAGGGCAGGACTTGAAGAAATCAAAGAAGTTCTCCCAAGATGTTTTCTCATGTAATAGCCCTTCCCACTAGACTAAGACTTTGGGAAATGAGCTGGCCTTTAAAAATGATTTGTCTCTTTGCCATTATAGCTTGTGGCACAATGAGGGGTTGGTTGTTGATGATTCTTGTGGGTAAGTGACTAACCCTTGGAATTGTAGAAAGCTTTGTGTAAGGTTTCAACTTGGAAATGTGGAAGACAAGATGAATCTTATTGTTCTTTGGAAGCTGTAATATATAGGCTGCCTTGCCACTTTTCTAGAGTACTTTAGAAGGCCTAAAATATCTTTTAGTTAGTCTGTTGTTAGCTTTGTATGCTACTGATGTTTTCTTGTAAGGTTGGAGCTTCACCAAATCCCAATCATCTTTTTTGAAAGACCACTCTTTTCTATGCTTATTTGTCTAAGCTTTAATCCTAGCTTGGGCTTGTAGTAAGTTGCTTTTGAGTTAGTGCAGTAGTTGAGTTCTGGAAGAGAGATGATGTTCCACTCTTCACTGTTAGTGGATTGTCTTATGTAATCTGGGACAGTAGGATGAAGTCTTCCATAAAAAACATGGAAAGGTATCATGCCTGCAATTGAGTAATGACTGGTATTATACCATAACTCTTCCCATGGTAAGAATGTGTACCGTAACTTGAGTTGGTCATGGATAAATGCTCTGAGGTATTGTTCCAAGCATCTATTAGGACCTCTGTCTGGCCATAAGTCTTTGGATGATAGAAAGAACTCATGTCGAGGGACGTGTACTATATACTATCATGCCACATTTCATCATCTTAATCACCTATTAAGGTCAAGAATTTACTCTTGCACTTATGGCTCGGATGGTACTTGATTAGGGCATGAAAATGCATTTCAGATAGAGTAAATTATATGCATTTGTTGAGATTAATTTTGATTATTCATTGAATTTCTTGACAACTGTGGTCTTTTTGGAGAATTATGTGTTTTAGTGTGTTTTGCAGATTAAAAAAACAAAGAAGGCTTAAACAAAAAAATATATAAAATATGTTCGAAAGAATCCACAACATTCGGACCAGTTTAAGGTAGGGAAACTGAGTCTGGGACTAGACAACAACATAACCGAGCATGGACAGCAGTAGATGCACAGCCTGGATAGCAGCAGAATCGGGCCTGGACAGCAGCAGGCGTACGGCTTGGATAGAAGTAGAACTTGCCCTGGACAACAGCAGTGCCCTAGACAGCAGCAGATGTATGCCCTGGATAGCAACAGAACTGAATATGGACAGCAGCAGAACCGGGCCTGGACAGCAGTAGAAGCACACAGCCTGAACAGAAACCCTAAGGCAACTTTTCTATCTACAAAGTCATCTCCATACAACTATATATCGGATTTTAGACTCAGAAATGGGGGGGGGGGAATAGGGGACTGAACAGATACACATTGAATTTCTAGAGAGCTGCTGCGGTTATATATTGTCGACTGGGCTAAGTTTCAACCAAGGCGAAGAGATAAATTGACATAGCGGGTTTGGCTTGTATTTAATTTAGTTATTGGTATTTTTAAAGTTGAATAATTGTTTTGAGCTGTTCCCTTTATTTAGTATGAAGTTGATAGACAATTATATTTTTTTCTTCCATAGATTTATTTAACTCTGGTGCTTGTTGTTCTTTTTCTCCATATAAGTTCAGTCATACTTCTCTTTTATGTGGAATTTAGGATGCAATTGATTTTGGTAGATTATTTATATGCGATTGTCCTTTACTGCGTTATTGTCTCCGAATATATCGTCAATTTAAGATATCATGTATGATCAATCGTTGTATTACTTGGAAAAACAAGAAGGGTATTTCTCATAATAATGTACAAAATAATATTTTTGGTGCTTTCACTATTATTTTCCGATTACGTATTTAGGATATGAAACGCGTAGTTAAGTTATAATTACTGAATTGATACAAGTTGAAGCTGTGAAATCTAGGAAGGATTCTTGGACCCTTGTGTTTCTCATTATTGATTTTCTTTCACTAAATTCAATTGCTTCATTTAATTCTCAATATTTTCTTAATATTAATTTTTAATTTTGTTTCCATTATTTTTTTTCCTGAGACTTTGATTATAGAACATTCTCTTCATGGGATCGACACCCCATTCTATACTGCTGTTACCGTATAGTACTGTTTGGACGTAATTCAAATTTTGGCGCTGTTGCCAGGGAGAGTGTCAGTCTATAGAGAGGTTTTCGGGTACTATCTTTCCGAACTCTTTCTTTAGTTTCTTTTTAATTATAGCTTTAGTTTATTTTTCAGTTTTCTTTTATCCAAAAATAATTAAAAATAAGAAAAAAGAGTGTTGGTGGTATTTGCGTTGGGTTAGAGACAAATACGGACGATTGGTTAGAATCCTTCAATCATAATACCCACCGAATTACATTAGGAGTGAAACAGGTTCAAATACAAGCTCTAACACCATGAACAATCATGGAGATGACCCTGTTAGGACCCTAAATGACTACCTTCATCCCACAGGCACATCTACACCATCATTCATCATGTTTTTGCCAAACACACCACATACAGATTTCAAGCTGGGCATGATAGCATTGATACCTATCTTCCACGGTTTAGAAAGCGAAAACCCTTATGTTAACATTAAGGAATTTGAGGAAGTGGTAGCCACATTTCATGGCAGACCTGAAGCTATTAACTTAGTTAAACTGAGGTTTTTTCCTTTTTATTTGAAGAAGAAAGCAAAAAGTTGGCTATACTTTTTGCGGCTCAGGTCCATAGTTTCATAGGAAGAAATGACGCAAGCATTTTTCAATAAATACTTCCCACTTAACAAAACTAATGGCCTGAAAAGACAAATTTCAAACTTTACCTAAAAAGGATAGCGAGACATTATATTAGGCATGGGAGAGGTATAAGAATTTGTTAAATATGTGTCCATAACATGGGTACGAGAGTTGGCGCGTAGTTAGTCATTTTTATGAGGGACTTACGAGTAGAGAGTGTCAATTCATAGAGATGATATGCAGCGGGGACTTAATGCAAAAGGACCCCAATGATGCAATTGAGTATGTGAATAACTTGGTTGAGAAGGCCTATACTTGGACAAGGCCCAATGCTATTGAAAGCACAAATAGAGCAAGACCAGCTGTGATCTACCAACTTAGGGAAGAGGATAGTATGAAAGCCAAATTAGAGCGAGTAACTCGAGATTTAGAGGCACTTAAGACCCAAAATGGTATACTCATGCATACTGTTGCAGGAGTCAAATCACAAGGTGCTTGTTTCGTCTGTGGGGGAATGGAACACTTAGCTCAAGATTGCCCGACTTTTGCAGAGATAAGAGGGGTTTTTTATGAACAATATAATGCCTTAGGGATTTACAGGAAGCCTCATAATCCTTTCTCCAATACATAGAATCCTGGTTGGAGTAACCACCCGAACTTTAGCTAGAGGTCTGACTCAAACCAACCCATAGATGCACATACAGAACCACCTCTGTCATACCCTACAACCTCATACAATGCACAACCTAATAGAATCCCTTTAGAGGAAAAATTAAATGCATTTATGGAGTCACAAGGTAAAATTATTCAGAGATTGGAAATTACTGTGACACAGGTAATGGAAGAGAATAAGGAAATTGAAATTCAAATAACTAAGATAACAAGTTCTCTCGCAGTGTAAGAGCGAGGTAAATTCCCATCTCAGCCTCAATCAAATCCAAGGGGGCAACATATGGCACAAACCTCTATTTTAGATTCACAAAATATCATAGAGGTCAATGCCATAACTACTCGGAGTGGTAAGGTATTAGAAGGACCAAGTCAAATGATGACCACGAGAACCGAGGAGAACGCCCCTAAGAACGAGCCAAATGAAAAAATTTCGATTCAAATCCCTTTTCCCTAAGCACTCTGACTAAAAGGAAAAAATCTAAAAATACAAGGTAAGATCCTAAAACATTTGAAACAAGTTAAGATTAACTTGCCTTTGCTTCATGTGATTAAACAGGTACCAACCTATGCAAAGGTGATCAAGGATCTATGCACCATAAAAAAGAAGTATCAAGTTAAGAAGACTATGTTCTTGACTGAGCAAGTGAGTGCGATGATTAAGCAAAAGACACCACTCAAATATAAAGACCCAAGGTGACCCACGATCACTTGTCAAATTGGGACTCATGAGATCGGTCAAGCTTTGCTGGATTTAAGAGCTAGTGTGAACCTAATGCCTTACACTGTCTACTTGCAATTAGGTCTAAGAGAGATCAAACCCACATCTGTGGTACTATAGTTGGCCAACCGGTCGATTAAACAACTAAGGGGGATAGTCGAAGATGTACTAATACAGATATATAAGTTCTGCTATCCTATTGATTTTCTCATTCTAGATACTCATTCTATGGTTTATATGGAGTCTAAAGTTCCAATCATTTTAGGAAAACCTTTCCTGGCCACCTCTAACGCTCTTATTAATTACAAGAATGGTCTAATGAAGTTATCTTTTGGGAATATGACTCTAGAGGTTAACATTTTCAACATCGGAAGACAACCACATGATGATGATGATTGCTATCATACTAATGTGATAGACACACTGATCCCAGAGGAGGCTCTCATGAGCAACAATTCAGAATCTTTAGAGCATTTCTTTTCTATTATGATTCTGATAGTTCACTTTATCTCGACGATGTGTTCGATGTTTCTGCTGTTTTAGGGTCAAAGGATAAAGAAGAACAAAAATGGCAACCAAGCTTTGAGGAGTTGCCAAGAGATGGAGAGAAATTGAAGCCATCTGTTGAGAAGACCCCAAAGGTCGACTTAGCGACGCTTCCTGAGGGATTCAAACATGTATTATTGGGACCAAGTGATACCTTTCTTGTTATTATTTCCTCTGTACTTAGTGATTCATAAGGAAAAAAATTGATTGACATGTTAAGTGAGCATAAAGCTGTATTAGGATGGACAATTACTAATATTAAAGGTATTAGCCCCTTGATATGTTCCTATATAATCAATTTAGAAGAATGAGCTAACCCCCGTAGAGACCCTCAGTGACGACTTAACCCCACTATAAAAGAAGTCATGAAAAATGAAGTTTTAAAGTTATTAGATGCAGGTATCATTTACCCTATCTCCGATAGTAAGTGGGTTAGCTTGACTCAGGTAGTACCTAAAAAGTCCGGGGTAACTGTGGTAACCAATGCAGAGGGGATGCCTATTCCTACCAAGGTAGTGACAGGGTGGCGCATGTGCATAGACTATAAAAAACTTAATTCTGCCACCCGTCAGGATCACTTCCCACTTCCATCTTTAGACCAAATCTTAGAACGTGTAGTTGGCCATCCCTTCTATTGCTTTCTAGACGGGTATTCAGGATATTATCATATAGAGATTGCATTAGAAGATCAAGATAAGACTATGTTCACATGCCCATTTGGTACTTATGCATTCTGGTGTATGCCTTTTGGACTTTGTAATGCGTCGGCTACATTTCAAATATGCATAATGAGTATATTTAGTGATATGGTCAAAAAAATTATGGAAGTCTTTATGGATGATTTGACTATGTTTGGTGATTCTTTTGATTCATGCCTACTCCATTTACATGTTGTTTTGAGTAGATGTGAAGAAAAAGTTCTTGTGCTTAATTGGGAAAAATATCATTTCATGGTTCCATCTGGACATAATTTCTAAAAAATGGATCAAAGTAGATAAATAAAAAATAGAGTTGATCTCTAAATTGCCCACACCCAAAACTGTTAAGGATGTTAGATCCTTTCTTGGGCATATTGGTTTTTACAAGAGGTTTATATAAAGTTTCTCTGCTATATCTAGACCATTGTCCAACCTTATAGCTAAGGAATCCATGTTCGATTGGACACAAGAGTGTGAAAACGCTTTTCGAACACTCATTGATAGGCTTATGTCCACCCCCATCATGCAGTCACCAGATTGGAATTTACCGTTTGAGATTATGTGTGACGTGAGTAATTATACGGTGGGGGTAGTTTTGGGACAATGAAGGGAGGGGAAGCCCTTTGTTGTATACTACGCTAGTAGAACTCTTAATAATGCACAAATGAATTATTCCACTACTGAAAAAGAATTACTAGCGGTAGTCTTTGCCTTAGATAAATTATGTGCTTATCTTATTGGTACACCTATCACTGTTTTTACTAACCATACAGCCCTTAAGTACCTTCTTTCAAAGAAGGATGCTAAGACAAGATTGATTAGGTGGATTTTACTCTTGCAGGAATTTGATTTGACAATTAAGGATAAGAAGGAGGTGGAGAATATGGTGGCAGATCACTTGTCTCGCCTAGAGTTCAATGAGTCTGCCAATTGGCCACCCATCTGAGATAATTTCCCCGACGAACATCTGTTCACCGTAAACCAAGTACCATGGTATGCACACATTGTAAATTACTTGGTTTTCGGTGAAATTCCATCCATATGGAGTGCGCAAGATAAGAAAAAAATTTTGGTCGAGGTAATAAATTTCTATTGGGATGACCCTTATCTTTATAAGTATTTCCCTGAACAAATTGTGAGGCACGCAAGATAATGTCTTACATTTTTGTCATAGTTCAGCTTGTGGCGATCACTTTTCTATGAAAAAGACTGTCGTAAAAATTTTATAGTCTGGATTATATTGGCCTTCTCTATTTAAAGACACTAATAATTTTTGTCATTCTTGTGATAGATGCCAAAAGCTTGGTGCTTTGTCCCGAAGGTATATGATGCTCCATAACCCGATTCTTGTCATTGAAATATTTGATTGTTGAAGGATTGATTTTATGGGACCCTTTATACTTTCCTTTAGGTATCTATATATCTTGCTTGTAGTGGACTACGTGTCCAAATGGGTAGAGGCTGTGGCATGCCGAAACAACGACAACAACATTGTTGTCAAATTTCTTAAGGAAAACATTTTCTCCAGATTTGGCACGGCTTGGCTATGTTTAGTGATAAAGGCACTTATTTCTATAACCATTCTTTTAAGGTTTTGATGCACAGGTATAGAGTGCACCACAAGGTCACTAACACCTACCACCCACAAACGAATGGCCAGGCCGAATTGGCCAACCGAGAGGTGAAGAAAATATTGGAGAAGACAGTGAACCCGAATAGAAAAGATTGGTCTTTGTGCCTTCTCGACGCTCTTTAGGCTTACATTACTACTTACAAGACCAACCTTGGGATGTCTCCATACCAGTTTGTCTATGAAAAAGCTTGTCATCTACCGATTGAGTTAGAACATCATGCTTATTAGGCTGTAAAGAGCATTAACTTTGATCTTAATGATGCAGGAATTCATAGGAAGCTTCAGTTGGCTGAGATTGAAGAGTTGCAAAATGATGCCTATGACAACTCAAGAATATATAAGTAAAACATGAAGGCAGCTCATAACAAGAAAATTCTAAGAAAGCATTTCGAGCCCAATCAACGAGTCCACCTCTATGACTCAAGGCTTCATCTTCATCCTAGTAAGCTAAAATCGAGATGGACCAGCCCGTTCGTGGTTAAGCAAATCTTTCTCAATGGTTTGGTTGAGATAGAAGATCCAAAAGATGGGAGAGTATTTCAATTGAATGGGCAAGTATGAAGCACTATGTGAAGAAAGTAAAGGAACCAGAGAAGACCTCTCTGGTTACCCCTGTCTACTTTGGTTAATGTTCGGTAATTCTATCTATATTAAATTTTACTGTTTTCTAGTTTAGTTTCTTTTGTTTTGCTTTGTTTTCTTTTATGTTTTGTTTTGTGTGATGCAGGTTTACTTACGCTACATTATTGGAGTTCCTCTCTCTTGTCGATATGAATTTCTTCTCTTTTGGTGACTGTGAGGACACTGTCACATTCTGGTTGGTGGTGGTAGCATATGCATGCTTGTTATATATTGTTTTGTATAAACTATCATGGCATGTTTGTGAGATTTCACGATTTTGTAAACTGTTGATGCATGACTACAACTCTGGTTTCGTCAAGGTCCGCTGACATTATCTTGATTAACATTGACTGTTTTCTGGAAACTCATTTTTGTGCACATACTATGCTTTGTGTATTGTTTAGAGAGTGATGCGTATGATATTTGGTTTTTAACCATGTTTGAAGCATATTTGTTTTTATTGAGTGGAGAGTCTGAGAAAACTAGCATTTTGAACTTTTATTGCCTATTTGAATTGGTTTTATCACTATTCAAGATGCTTTTTGTGGCTTACCTTACATGTGGAGAAATGATTTGGTTAGTCTTCGAAGCCTTTGAATCCATCATTGACATTTGCGCGAAGTTTTGATCGTCAATAATATCTTGGGAATGATTCTTCTTCCATCAGCTTATTTATTTATATTGTAATTCTGTAAAAATAAAAAAATAAAAAAATCATTATTCTATCAGCTTATTTATTTATATTGTAATTCTCTAAAAGAAAAAAAAAGAAAGAGAAGAGAAAAAAAGAAGAAGAATAAGAAAACATCAGTTTTTGTTTACTTCAGTTTTCAGTTTTTATCCGAAAGAAGGAAGATTCAACAGTTTAAGGAAGATAAGTTATTACACTATACTCAGAAGAAATGAGCTTCAACACCAAGGCTTATTGATTAACCATTGAAATTTCGAGGCATTATATTAATAAGTCGGATAAAGTGTTATGAACTATGTGATTAGCCTATCTTGTGGTCGATTCTTGTTCACTTGCTTATCCTAAATTGCTTGACCCTTTCACTAAGTACTTTTATCCATTTTCCAACTCCATGAGTAAATACCTTGCCTTTTTCAATTGATAAACATTTTATCTGTGAGGATAATGGAGTTGAGGCTTCTTTCTTGATTGAATTCAAAGTTTTATGCATCATTGGTTTGTTGTAAGAAGGTTTAGGCTTAGTGCACACACTCACAGTTTCTTAGAAGACATGATTTGAAAATCTAGTTAGCATCTGTGAACTTTGGTCAACATTTGTTTAAATGCTAGACAGTTCTGCAAAATTCTCGGATAAACAATATTCATGCTATGTTACTTTTGATGCATTGTTGTTTCTCTTACATCACTAGATACTAGCAATAAGCTGGTTGGGGGTTGTGATTAGGGCATGAAAACGCATTTAAAATAGAGTTAATTATATGCATTTGTTGAGATTAGTTTTGATTATTGATTGAATTTCTTGACAAGTGTGGTCCTTTAGAGAATTATGTGTTTTAGTGTATTTTACAGATTAAAAAAAAAAAAGAAGCTTTAAACAAAAAAATATAGAAAATATGTTCGAAAGAATCCACAACATCCGGACCAGTTCAGAGCAGAGAAACCGAGCATGGGACTGGACAGCAACAGAACCAAGCCTGGACAGCAACAGACACACGGCCTGGAAAACAGCAGAACCTGGCCTGGACAGCAGCAGATGTACGGCCTGGACAGTAGCAGAACCTAGCCTGGACAGCAGCAAAACTGAGCCTAGACAGCAGCAGACGCACGGCCTGGACAGTAACAGAAGCACACGGCCTGAACAGAAACCTTAGGGTGAATTTTTTATCTACAAAGTCGTCTTCATACGGCTATATATAGGATTTTAGACTTAGAAACGGGGAGGGGGGGCTGAACAGATACACATTGAATTTCTATAGAGCTGTTGTGATTATTTATTGTCGGCTAGGCTAAGTTTCAACCAAGACGAAGAGATGAACTCCTAGAAATAGTGGGTTTGGCTTGTATATAATTCAATTATTTGTGTTTTTAACGTTGAATATTTTTTTTAGCTGCTTATTTAGTATGAAGTTGATGTTTTTGTGTGATAGACAATTATATTTTCTTCTTCCATAGATTTATTTAACTCTTATGATTATTGTTCTTTTTCTCCATATAAGTTCAGTCATGCTTCTCTTATGTGTGAAATTTAGAATGTAATTGATTTTAGTAGATTAATTATATAGGATTGTCCTTTACTGCGTTATTGTCTCTGGATATATTGTTGATTTAGGATATCATGTATGATCGATCGTTTCATTACTTGTAAAAACAAGAAGGGGATTTCTCATAATAATTTACAAAATAATATTTTTGATGCTTTCACTATTATTTTCCGATTACGCATTTGGGATGTGAAACGCGTAGTTGAGTTATAATTACTGAATTGATACAAGTTGAAGTTGTGAAATCTAGGAGGGATTTTTGGACCCTTGTGTTTCTCATTATTGATTTTCTTTCACTAAATTCAATTGCTTCATTTAATTCTCAACATTTTCTTAGTATTAATTTTTAATTTTGTTTCCATTATTTTTTTTTTTTTGCTTGAGACTTTGATTGTAGAACGTTCGCTTCATGGGATCGACACCCCATTCTATACTGCTGCTACCACATTGTACTGTTTGGGCGTAATTCAGTACTTTTTATCACAAGTCTAACAAAGGCCCTTCTCCCTTTTAATATTGATTTCAACAGGACTTAATTTCTTGATGGGAAATTATATGTTCTATTGGTTAAGAACAATTCTTGATGGTATTGGTTTTGTGGTGGTGATAGGGACTGGATATTGTCTACGGTAATAAAAATAAGAATTCTTGAATGCACTTGGAGTAATGTTGGATATAGGAGTTGTGTGCCATGGAGGCTTGAGGGCTTGTTTGATGTCATTGTACTTGCTTTCCTATAACTTTTCCATGGACATTGCTTATATCACAAAAAAGGGTTAGAGAAGTAACAATTCTCTTTTCAATTCTGGTTTTAAGCTTGAGATGAACAAACTCCTAAGAAAATAATCAGATAATCTTTGAACCCTTGGTTCTAGTGCTTCAAATTTCTCTTGGTAGTCAACAAAAGTGGTAGTTTGCTATAGTTTGGTTAGTATCCCTTGAGGATCCTCATATGTGGGTGGACCAAACCTCAATCTGAGTGCTTCGAGAAATGTTAACCAAGAATGAATAAGGCCTCATTTGTGTAACCCCTAGAACTAAGCTAATGCAGGGCCTTCCATGTGAAATGAAGAAATACTAGTCATTTGATCAAAATGAATGTTGTTGTGGTAGTAAAAAAAAATATTCTACCATAAAGATCCATCATTCTACCTCTGAGCAATAAAATGTTGGAAATTATAATATAAAATTCTGAAAAGGTAAGGCAAAAGAATTACTTTCTTGATTATGGACAGGGCCTCTAGTGTCTTATCTGAACTATGAGTGTGCATGGTGGTTGTCTTGGCACTAGTTGTCCAGTTTTTGTTCCATGGAACCATGAAATTCTTCAATGTTTGGTGTAGATCCACAAATTAAATTTTTGAAGTCTTCTTTAATTTAGATATTTCTTAGTACTGTAAAGTTTGGAACTGTTGAAGGTTATCTATCTTGCTTTAGAGAGTCTTGACTTGTTCATCCATCCTGTTGTAGTTTATGGTTCCCTCTGCCATTGGTGATTACTAGTTTGTAAAACTTAAATAAGAAGAGAAGAAGCTGTGGTGGGTGATGTGCTGGAATGAATGAAAGCACCAATTATAGAATGGATAAGGAAGAAAAGAAAGAAAGAAGAAAAAAGTAAGGAAAGGAAAAGAAAGCCATCGTTTCGAGTAAGTGGAAAGCTCTTAATGAGTTCTTTTGAAATTCCTTAATGAAAATTCCTATTCAATGACTTCTAAGGAACTTTTACAATGTACTTATACTAAAGGTTTCTTGTTGGACAGTTAGTTACATAGTTACAGCTAGCTAACAACTTTGAAAAACACTAACTAACTTATAACATAATTGTAACTAATATAACTACTTCACTCTAAGCTAGATTTTAGTAGAAATGCTTCTGATCTGTGCACTCATTCTTAGTGTTGGAACTAGATCAGTCTCTGTTGTTTCATTCCTTATTATCCTCGTGCTCTCTCCCAAGATGTCTTCTTTACTTGTCTTGTCCTTGTCATTTGCAGTTTTATAGCCTCTACTATATGATTTGTATCATTAGGTGGAGGTGAAATGTCTGTTGGTAACGCTGAGAAGAGCGCAAAAGGCAAAAATGTAATCCACCGATAGCTTTCAGTGCTTCGTGGTGTGTTCACTTTACTGTTAGTAGGCGAGAAAAAGTAAGCAATATTAATAGAAATTAAAATGAATCAAAAGAGAGAAAAGTTAATGATTTTATTGTGAAAATATGAAATACAGGATATGAGTATAAATTTAATGATTTACGAGAAATATGACTTTTAATGATGAAAGACTAGGTGTATGAAAATATATAATATGAATTGTACTTCTGAAAGGATGAGTAAATCTTATATATTGAATTATTATAACAAATTGGAGATTTTGTGAAAAGAAAATCATTTGGTTTATATGATAACATGCTATGCTTACTGGTATATGATTGTACATATGCATTGTCGGGCCACAAGAGTGGGGTATGGTCCGAGGAAGGCTAGAACCATGGCTGGTCTGGATGTAGATGTGTCAACACGTGGGGAGACATCCTTGATAGCTGTACCAGAGACTATTACGGATACGCAAAAATAGATGAAATTACCACACTTGAGATAGTATGGATGAGATGTGATGAGATATAGAAAAATGAAATAAAATGATTATGATGAGTTGTGATATGATGAGAAGTGGAAGGAAGAAGGGAAATTATGCATATGCATTTATTTATATTTTCATTGAGATGTTGATATATCTATATAATTGTGGAATCTTGTGATGAGAATAATAATGAGTTAGATATCTTGAGTGATATTTACATATTGAACGAAATACATGAGATATATTATGATATGAAAAATGATGATTGACTGAAAGTATATTAATTGATATATGAATTGTAATCAAAATTATGAATTTAAGTATACAAATCGAATACTTTTGGTAAATTGAGCATCATTAAGCTTTTAAAGCTCACTCCCCTTATTTTAATCAAATTTCAGGTTATAGGTGGGAGATTGATAGAATTCTTTGACTTGAGGCCATTTGTGAGTATCTAGGTGGGTCCTCGTGGTCAGTATCCTTAGAAAGAAAAATATTTGTGAAAATTGTAAAGAAGTCTAGTGCATGAACATGTATAGATGTATATAAAATTTGAGAAAAATGTAATAAACTTTTGTATAGCCTCTGTAAAAAATTTGAGGTGTATATGTTGTAACTATTTTTAAGAAGTTATAAAAAAGTTGTTGCTTATAAGTCATGCTTCATTCTGAAAGTGACGATATTATCTGGTGTAGGCCCATCTGGAATGGGTCATTAATATTTTCTTTTTTATGCTCTTGATACTTGCATTTTTTGACTTGGTTTCTGACATTTTTAACTTTGGTTCCCTCTTTTGTAGCTAACACCAAGTTGAACCTTGCAGAAATGGCCAGGATGGCTTGTGAAAAGAAGAGAGTTTCCTCTTCTAATACTCTTGCTGAGAAAAAGAAAGCACGAATGGAAAAGCTTCAGGTTCGATGGACCGAGTTACGACAGGCTGAGGTGCAGCAGACTGATGTCAGGGGGTCTGAGGTCCCTCAAAGAGGCGAAGTAGTGATACTCTGTGATGTAGTACCTTCTTCTGGTACAAAAACTCTTGTTGTGCCACTTGCTTATGATTAATCATCTTTCTTTGCAGCAGTTACTACCAAGACTCTTGTTGCTCAGAGCTCAGGTTTTTGAGAATTCCGAAGAGTACAAGCCGAACTGGAAGGTTAGGGTTACAGACTTCATGTTTTAGGATCAAAGCATGGTCTTTCAACTCCTTAAGGGTTCGGTCCTACCTTTTAATGTGGGGATACTAAAGGAGCACTCAACTCATCAGCAGATGGCAAACACGCTGGAGTCTTGCTATAAGTTGATATCTGAGGTCCTTGTACTTGTGAAAATGTTTTTATCTTTACTTGATTTGCTCTGACCAAATTGGTTTTGGTACAGGCAGGCATTTTTGCTTCGTTTCTCAGTGATTCTCTCCAATCCATGAGTAACACTATACGTGGGGTTCGAAAGAGTGAAGATAGCTAACATAAGCGGTTAGATGAAAAGAGGGAATCATTAAAGGTCCTCACGAGCTAGAACAACTAGCTAAAGCTTGAAGGGAAGAAGTTGCAAGCTTCATTGGCCATGGAGAATGACAACTGTCAGACTGCGAGAGGAGGTCGAGCTGTTGAAGGTTGAAGTCTCTAGACTTTAGGAGGTGGAGGGTCAACTTGGAGCAGAAGTAAACCGTCTCCGAGGAGTGGAGGGTGAACTAAGGGCTTAACAGGCCCAAACTGAAACTTTTTTCATAGAGAACTTCTGTAAGTTTGAAGCCTTCAAAAGTGAACTACTGAAGAAGGCTTCAGGGTACTACATTGTGGGGATAGAAATGACTAAGATAGTGGTAGCTAACCATTGGCCTAATATGGATTGGGCCAGTTTGGAGATCTTTAAGGATCCTAAGGAGAAGGCGGAGGTTGGAGAGAAAGTAAAGCAACAGTCTTAGGATTTGGACTTCGCTTTTCATTTCCTTCTAATTTTGGTCTTGAAGTCTACCATCTATAATTACATTTTAATGAATGAAATACTTATTTTTTTTGCATCTTTTGCGCTTTTGTTTCACCACTTTTGTCGAGTACGATTTGAATATTTTTACAAGTGTTTAAAATTCGCTCTTGCACTTTGGTCCTGATTCTTCTATCTCAGCTTGAATTGAGTAGTGGATCTAGACTGGAGTTTGTCAAGTATGGGACATCCTTTTTGCACTTCGGTCCTGATTCTTTTATCTCAACTTGAGTTGAATAGTGGATTTGGAATAGAGTTTACCAAGTGTGGGACTTCGATTGCTTACTTCGAGCTTTTTATGATCTTCATCTCAAGTGAACTGAGCGAAGATTCTTAAGTAGGTTTTTCCTTAGGTGTTGGATATCAGTTTTTCACCTCGGGTTGTGATGAGAGTCATAAAATGCATCTTAACAGTACTTATTTGTTAGCATTTTAGGGTTGATCTAGGTTTGAATTGCATTTTTATACCTTAACAACTCTAAGTTGATATTCTTGGATTGTTGATCTATTTTGATGCATTTTTAGGTACTTTGAGTCCGAAAGAGATGGAAAACTATCATAGCTTAAAGTACGATGCTTCGATGCATATCAGAGTGAAGGTATGGTTGTGGAAGGACAAAATGAAGAGAAACCAAGTCATTAGTGTTCCATGCTGCGGCCCAGAACTTCAAGCCTCGGCCTCCAGAACCATCAACTTCTCGGATAGGAAAAGAAGTGTGTGTGCTGCGGCCTGGAAAGTCTGAGCCGTGACCTCCAGAACCAAGTCCAAAAGAGCCAAGAAGGCATCAGTGTGCGCCGCGACCTGGATCAATTTGAGCCCCGGCCTGGCAGTTTGAGCAGCAACGCGAGCACGATGTTTTATTTCCGAGTCACGACCTAATTAAGGTTTTAAATAATAGTTTAGACCTGAAAACACCCTTGGACCCTGATCACTTAGGGTTTGATAAAGACACATCGTTAAGGCTGGAAAACTCAAGAAAGCTGCCACATTCTCCCCTATCAAAGTGTTCAAGAATGAGCCTCATGGCCAACTAATCTCCAAGCAAGGCGAAGAGATGAATCCCTAGGTGTAGTTGTTCTTAATTTCTATTCTTAATTCAGTTGTAGTTTGGATTTATCGTTAAACATGCTTATGATTTAATTAGAAGATTTTCTCTTAATCCGGTGATTGCATCTTTCTCCTCGATATAAGTCTAGTCATTCTCTTCTTATGTCAACATTGTTGGATGTGATTGATTCCGGTAGATTTATCTTTTAGGTTTGTCCATTACTGCGATATTGTCATTAAGATATATTGTTGTTTCTTGATAAATCTATAACATAGATTATGTGTGCTTGAATCGAAAGTAAGAAGTATTTCATAGTGATTACATTAAGGTTTACATGTGCTTTGATTGAACATTTGCCAATTGCCTGTTTGGATTGTGAAACTAGAAATCGAGATAAAAACAATTGAATTAAGATTAGAGTAAGGCAACAAACCTAGGAAGGATTCTCGGAACCTTGTTATCTCTCCATTATATTCTTTGTTATATTTACACAATTTTCTCATATTATTCTATTATCACAACTCAGATTCTCTCACTTGATCTTTGTTGTTCGTGTTAAGGTTTACACCTTCCCTTGTAGTTCGGTTTTCCTCGTGGGATCGACACCTCAACTATACACAATAACTGCATATTAGTTTGAGTGTAATTAAATTTTGGTGCCGTTGTCGGGGAAACGCGCTTAAGTACAAGGAAGATTCTCAAATTTGAGACAAAACGGTAATATTGATCCTTTCTCTAAGTTTTGATTTTATGATTTTTTTTATTATTCTGTTTTATTAATTTCCCCTTTAACTCATTTGATGTATGCTTAGACCGAGAGATTCGTGAGGTAGATTCATTAAAGGGCCCGAAATAGAGTTACCTTCTCCTTCCACGTCCGTTAGTGAAACCTCGCCTAGATCAAACCATAGTGTACCCCCAAACGAGACTTTAGAGGATTTTGTTAACATGGCTGATAACTCCAATGAGAATGTTGCTAGGACACTTAAGGATTACTTGCATCGTAGCCGAACAGCCACACCATCATGCATCATGTTTCCAGCCAATACTCGCCATCAAGATTTTAAAACAAGGATAATACAATTACTCCCTACGTTTCATGCCTTGGAAAAGAAAAACCCATATGTGCATATTAGGGAGTTTGAGGAAGTAGTTGCGACTTTTCATAGTCAAGATGCAACTGATGACATCGTGATACTCAAGTTCTTTCCTTTCGCTTTGAAGAATAGAGATAAGAGTTGGCTATACTCATTGAGACCACGATCAATTGGGTCATGGAATGAGATAACTCAAGTCTTATTTAATAAATATTTCCCTCAACATAAGACCAATGCTTTAAAAAGGCGAATCTCCACCTTTGCACAAAAGGACAATGAAACTTTGTATCAGTCTTGGGAGAAATTTAAGGAATTGTTAAGTATGTGTCCTCGCCATGGGTATGAGAATTGGAGTTTAGTGAGCTATTTTTATGAGAGACTTACATATAGAGAGCGCCAATTTGTAGAAATGATGTGTAATGGTGAAATTTTACAAAAAGATCCTGATGAGGCCATAAAGTACCTCAATGAGCTTACTGAAAAAGCTCACACTTGGACTGGACCTAGTGCTACTGAAAGCACAAATAGGTCACGACCTATAGGAAACCCAAGTGGTGGTGGAATTTACCATCTTAGGGAAGAAGACAACCTAAAGGCTAAGGTTGAGATGTTCACTAGGGAGTTCGATGTGTTAAAGACTAAAGGCTTAAAGCCAACACATGTGGCTAATCATGCCGAATCTTTGGATCCATGTTTTGTGTGCGGCGGAGTAGGTCCCACATTTGCTGATATAAGAGGGATGTATGAGGAACAATGTAATGCCTTAGGCATGTACAAGAAGCCTCTGGCACCCTTCTCTCATACCTATAATCCGAGGTGGCACAATCACCCCAATATCAGCTGGAAGTCTGAAAACCAGCAACTTGCACAACCCCTTAGATCATATCCTGTACCATATCATGTACCCTCATCCTTTAGGAGTTCTTTAGAAGACACTTGATAAGTGCTTAAATAGTCATATTTAAGCCCCTTAATTTACAGTTGTTAGGTCCTTAGTTTTGTTTTTCACTTTATTTTATGTATTTTATGTATTTTCTATTTTTTGTAGGTTTCTAAATAAAAGGAAGCACTTTTGGAGCTATTGGGCTTAAAAGAGCAAAGAGCTGCTGCCTGCACTGTGATCGAACGCAGAAGCAGTGCGATCGAGCGCACTTGTGATCGAGCCCAACATCCCGCGATCGAGCACATACGCATCATCCCACATCGACTAGAAGTACTTTGCAGCACCAAATGCCATCAAGCGCACCAAGCTGCGATCGAGTGCACTCGGGTAGAATCCCACATTGGTTAGAAAACATATAGTACTCTAGGAGTTTCCCTATAAAAGCCCCTCTCCACTTCAGCTTTGGGAAAACTGGGATTAGATCCAGAGGGCCTTTAGGAGCAATCCAAAGAACTATTGGAGGGCAAGCTAAGGAATCTCTGAAGCTTTGCTACCAAATGGGAGATCATTGAGAGGCCGGAGGCAACTCAAGGAAGCATGAGCTCCATGGCCAACTAATCTCCAAGCAAGGCAAAGGGATGAATCCCTAGGTGTAGTTGTTCTTATTTTCTTTTCATGATTCAGTTGTAGTATGGATTTATTTTCATTAAACATTGTTATGATTTACTTTTTTATCTAATTAGAAGATTTCGCCTTAATCCGGTGATCGCATCTTTCTCCCCTATATAAGTCTAGTCATGCTCTTCTTATGTGATGTTGTTGAGGTGTGATTGAGTCTGGTAGATCTCTCTTCTAGATTTTTCAATTACTGCAGTATTGTCATTATGGTATATTGTCGTTTCTTGATAATCTATAAGTTAGGTCATGTGTGCTTGAAAGTAAAGAGTATTTCATAGCAATTGCATTAGGGTTTATATATGTGCTTTGATTGAATATTTGCCGATTGCTTGTTTGGGATGTGAAACTTGCAATCGAGATAAAAATAACTGAATTGAGATTGGAATAAGGCAACAAACCTAGGGAGAATTCCTGGAACCTTGTTGCTTCTATTATAGTTTTCATTACAATTATATAATTCGCATATCACTTTACTTTATTATTCAAATTCTCTCGTTCAACTTTTATCGTTCGTGTTAAGGATTCCATCTTCTCTTTTAATTAACTTGTTTTCCTGTGGAATCGACACCCCAAAGCTGTGCTACAACTACCGCGTTATACTTTGGACGTAATCAAATTTTGGTGTCATTGCCGGGGAAACGCACTTAAGTACAAAGAAGATTGTCAACCTTGAGACATGACAATAGAAGAATTGTAAATAGTTTTTCTTGTCAGTAGTTTGTAAAGGCGGTAACTTCGTTCCTTCTTTCAGCTTGCTGCATTATTTATTTATTTCTTTTTTCTTTCTTTCTTTTTATAGTACTTTTATTATTTTGTGATCTTGCATGCCCAGATATAGAGACCCTTTGGGTAGATTTGCTTGTAGGCCTGTGCTAGAGTCAGAATTAAACTTTTTAAACCCTTTATTTGATAATCCATCTAGTCTTGAGGAAATGAGTGAACACGAAGATCAACCTATTAGGACCCTTCAGGACTACCTCCACCCTACACGCACAGCCACACCATCTTGCATCATGTTTCCTGCTAATATTCCCCAACTAGATCTTAAAACAGGGATAATACAGTTAGTCCCTACATTTCATGCATTGGAAAATGAAAACTCATATGTGCACATTAGGGAGTTTGAGGAAGTAGTTGCGACCTTTCATAGTCAAGGTGCAACTGATGACATTGTGAGACTTAAGTTCTTTCCTTTCGCTTTGAATGATAGAGCTAAGAGTTTGCTATACTCACTGAGACCACGATCTATTGGGTCGTGGACTGAGATGACTCGGGTCTTCTTTAATAAATACTTTCCCCAACATAAGACCAATGCTTTAAAAAGGCAAATCTCCACCTTTGCACAAAAGGACAGTGAGACTTTGTATCAGTCTTGGGAGAGATTTAAGGAGTTGTTAAGTATGTTCCCTCACCATGGGTATGAGAATTGGTGGTTAGTAAGCTATTTTTATGAGGGACTCACATATAAAGAGCGCCAATTTGTAGAGATGATGTGCAATGGTGAATTTTTACAAAAGGACCCTGATGAGGCCATAGAGTACCTCAATGAGCTTGCTGAAAAAGCTCACACTTGGACTGGACCTAGTGCTACTGAGATAACAAATAAGTCACGACCTGCGGGAAACCTAAATAGTGGTGGAATTTACCATCTTAGGGAAGAGGACAACCTAAAAGCTAAAGTTGAGATGCTCACTAGGGAGTTAGAGGCATTAAAAACTAAAAAGTCAACACACGTGATTAATCAAGTTGAACCTTTGGAACCATGTTTTGTGTGTGGTGGGGTAGATCATCCTGCTCAAGAGTGCCCTACATTTATTGATATAAAAGGGATGTATGAGGAACAATGTAATGCCTTAGGCACGTACAAAAAGCCTTATGCACCCTTCTCTAACACTTACAATCTGAGATGGTGAAATCACCCCAACTTCAGCTGGAAATCTGAAAACCAGTAGCTTGCACAACCCCCTAGATTACATCATGCACCTCATCATGCACCCTCATCCTCTAGGAACTCTTTAGAAGACACCTTACATGCTTTTATATAGGCATAAGATAAGACAAACCAAAGGTGTGAGGCATTAATTACGTAGGTTGTTGAAGAGAACAAAGAAATTGGGAGCCAAGTGTCTAAATTAATGGGCTTCTTAAGTGTGACTGAGCGAGGGAAGTTCCCTTCCTAAGCTCAGTCCACTCCCCATGGTCAACATATGGCTCAAAAAAATCTGAAAGATGTAAATGCCATTGTGACAAGAAGTGATAAGTCACTACACATCCCAACAATTAACAAATTAGAGGATGTGGAAAAGAGTCAAGGTAGTGGTGATACCGAACGGCCTAAGGACCCTGAGATTTCCAAAAGCCCTGTTAAGGCACCATTCCCTCAAGCTTTAAAATCAAACAAGAAAAATCTGGAACTAAATAATGAAATCTTAGAGAACCTAAGGCAAGTAAAACTGAATCTTTCACTTTTGCATGTGATTAAACAAGTCCCCACCTATGCAAAGGTTCTCAAGGATTTATGTACAATTAAGAGGAAACACTATGTAAAGAAAACAACATTCCTAATTGAGCAAGTAAGTGCTTTAATTGAGCAAAGAATACCCCCAAAATACAAGGATCCTGGCTATCCAACCATTGCATGTAGCATTGGAAATCATGAGGTTGGACAAGCATTGCTAGATTTAGGAGCTAGTGTAAATCTGATGCTATTTTCGATTTATTTACAGCTGGGATTAGGAGAGATCAAACCAACCGTTGTGGTATTGCAATTGGCTGACCATTCAGTCAAAGTACCCTGGGGTGTGGTAGAAAATTTTTTGATTCAAATTGATAAATTTTACTATTTTGTTGATTTCTTAATCCTTGATACTACTTCTGCTGTTGACACTAATTCTAAAATTCCTTTGATTTTGGGAAGACCTTTTCTTGCTACTGCAAATGCTCTAATTAATTGCAGGAATGGACTCATGAAGCTGTCCTTTGGAAACATGACCCTAGAAGTGAACATTTTTAGTGTTACAAAACAGCCCGAAAATGAGGACGAAAACCACCAGCTATATATGATCGAGTCACTCATCGATGAGGGAGTTTCCATAGCTCATGATTATGATCCTCTTGAAACTATTCTTGTTAATTCTGAGATTGATTTATTTGATGGTAAAACTGATATAATTGATATTTGTGCTGTTTTTGATAAATCCCTGGATTATGGCACTCAGGCATGGCAACCAAAGTTTGAGGAGCTGCCCGAAAGAAGTGAGAAACAAGTCCCCTCAAGTATGGCAGCACCTAAAGTCAAATTGAAGCCACTACCCAAGGGTTTAAAGCATATATTTCACGATCCAGGTGATACTTTTCCTGTGATTATCTCCTCTGAATTATCTGAGACCCAAGGTGAGAAATTAATTCAAACCTTAAATGCACATAAATCAGCCTTAGGTTGGAGCATGGATGATTTAAAAGGTATTAGTCCCCTGATTTGTTCACATAAAATAAATTTGGATGAAGGAACTAGTCCTCGTAGAGACCCTCAATGTAGACTTAACCCCACTATGAAAGAAGTAATGAAAAATGAAGTGCTAAAACTATTAGATGCGGGAATTATATGTTCTATAGCTGATAGTAAATGGGTAAGTCCTACGCAAGTCGTTCCAAAAAAATTTGGGGTCACTGTAGTAAAGAATGACCTAGGAGAGTTAGTCCCTACCAAGCTTGTGACTGGGTGGCGTATGTGCATTGATTATAGAAAATTAAATGCTGCCACCTGGAAAGACCACTTTCCACTCCCTTTTATTGATTAAATTCTTGAGCATGTAGCTGGTCATCCCTTTTACTGTTTTCTAGATGGTTATTCTGGCTATTATCAAATTGAAATTGCATTAGAAGACCAAGAAAAAACCACTTTCGCTTATCCCTTTGGCACCTGTGCTTTTCATAGAATGCCATTTGGATTGTGTAATGCCCCTGCCACTTTTCAACGTTGCATGATCAGTATTTTTAGTGACATGGTTGAAAATTGCATGGAAGTTTTTATGGATGACCTAACTGTTTTTGGATCTTCATTTGATGCATGCTTAATGAATTTAGAAAGAGTGTTGATTCGCTGTGAGGAGAAAGAATTGGTTTTAAATTGGGAAAAATGTCATTTCATGGTACCATCCGGTATTGTTTTAGGGTATATTGTCTCTTTTAAAGGAATAGAGGTTGATCAATCTAAGATTGAATTAATCTCTAAATTACTTATCCTTAAGATAATAAAGGATGTAAGATATTTCCTTGGTCATGCTGGTTTTTATAGGAGGTTCATACAAAATTTTTCAAACATATCTAGACCACTATGTACCCTCCTAGTTAAAGACACCCCCTTTAAATGGACTCAAGCTTGTCAAGAGGCTTTTAAAACGTTGATTGGTAAGCTTACTTCAGCACCTATAATGCAGTCACCTGATTGGGCTTTACCCTTTGAAATCATGTGTTATGCTAGTGACTATGTTGTAGGTGTTGTTCTTAGACAGCGAAGGGAGGGGAAACCTTTTGTCATTCACTATGCTAGTAAAACTTTAAATAGTGCTCAAATGAACTACTCCACCACTGAAAAAGAATTGCTAGCTGTAGTATTTGCTTTGGATAAATTTCATGCCTATTTAATTGGTTCTCCTATCCTTATTTTAACAGATCACGCAGCCCTCAAGTACCTTATTACAAAGAAGGATGCTAAGGCAAGACTAATACGATGGATCCTACTCCTACAAGAATTTGACATCACCATCAAAGACAAGAAAGAAGTAGAGAATGTAGTGGCTGACCATCTTTCAAGGCTCACATTTGAGGACACCTCTGATGACATGCCAATCAAGGATGACTTTCCCGATGAGCATCTACTCTCCGTTACTTCCTCATCATGGTTTGCTCACATCATGAATTATTTGGCTACAGGTGAGATACCAGTGGATTGGAGCGCTCAAGATAGGAGGAAATTCTTATATGAGGTATGTAATTTTTATTGGGATGACCCCTACCTTTTCAAGTACTGCCCTGACTAAATTTTAAGGCGTTGCATCCCTAATGAAGAGATTGCTAACGTCTTGGAATTTTGTCACTCCCAAGCTTGTGGAGGCCACTTTTCAATGAAAAAAATTGCTGCAAAAATTTTGCAGTGTGGATTTTATTGGCCTACCTTGTTTCAAGATGCAAACATCTATTGTTGCTTATGTGAGAAGTGTCAGAAGTTAGGGGTTGTGTCTCACCGAAATATGATGCCCTTAAACCCTATTTTAGTGGTTGAAATCTTTGATTGTTGGGGCATTGATTTTATGGGACCCTTTCCTCCTTCCTTCGGATACCAATATATCATCATGGCAATAGATTATGTATCTAAGTGGGTAGAGGTAGCAGCTTTCTGAAGTAATGATACTAGAACAGTAATTAAATTTCTTAAAGAGAATGTGTTATCTCGATTTGGTACACCACGCGCTATAATTAGTGATCGAGGTACACATTTTTGCATCCGTTCTTTTGAAGCTTTAATGAGAAAATATAGGGTGTTACATAAAATTTCTACTGCTTACCACCCTCAGACTAGTGGATAAGTAGAGTTGGCTAATAGGGAAATTAAACAAATTTTAGAAAAAATGGTTAACCCGGATCGCAAGGATTGGTCGTTGAGACTAGTTGATGCGCTTTGGGCTTACTGTACAGCCTTTAAAACCCCCTTAGGTATCTCACCTTATCGGCTTGTTTTTGGAAAGCCTTGCCACTTACCTGTAGAGCTCAAGCATCGAGCTTATTGGGCCATCAAGTCTTTTAATCTTGACATAGGGGAGACAAGTAAGCATAGGAAATATCAGTTGACCGAGTTAGAGGAATTAAGAAACGATGCTTATGAGAACTCTAGAATCTATAAGGCTAAAATGAAAGTATTCCGTGAAAAAAATGTTTTTAGGAAAACATTTAAACCTAATGATCAGCTGTTCTTATACGATTCTAGACTCCATAAACACCCAAGCAAACTTCGATCGAGGTGGACCGGCTCTTTTATAGTAAAAAATGCTTTTGAAAATGGGGTGGTAGAAATAGAGGATACTAGGGATGGTCGGACTTTTAAAGTAAATGGTCAGTGTCTTAAGATTTTAATTGATAGGCAAGATCCAGAGGTGGAAGACATTCCACTAATGGATCCGGTCTATTCACCTTGACCACACCACGCAGGTATGATTTGTTTTGCTTTATTTTTGTTTTCTCGTATTTTATTTCTTTTTTCTTTTTGTTTGCAAGTTAGTTTCATTTTATCAATTCAAGTTACCATTTTTGGTACTTAGCGGGCTACCCACGTCACTCATCAGGTGTATTCTACCCTTTTAATTGCTCCTCATTCAAATTTGATTCTTAAACATTTAGGACAATGTTTCAATTAAGTTGGGGGTAGTGTTGCAACTTCAGTATTTTCTTAAGAGAAGATAAATGCATGTTCATGTTGTTTTTGAAATTTTGGTTGATCTAAACAATATTATGATGTGATATCATTGGTGAGCTTAAAATCTTGAACACATGATTTGATGATAGAATTTTAAAATTCGGTTACTTACTTTAGGCATTTGAGAATTCACATGTTTGAGCTAATCTGACATGAGCACATTAGCACAAACTAGTGTGAGGTATGACATGTGATTTGAATGTGTATGTTTCCATGGCTTAACTGAAATTGGATGACTTGTTAGATGAGCACTTGGGCATAGAAACATAGAAAAATTATAAAAAAAAGAAAAAAAAAGAGAGAAAAATGTTAATGATGATCATTGATAAACTTTCCATTGAGTAACTGGACCTCTTGCCTCAATAAGCAGTGAGTGTTCACGTCAAAAGGTGGAAATTTTATTTATAATGATCATTGAGAAAATTTTCGCTAAGTAACTGGACCACTTGCCTCAGTAAGCAGTGAGCATTCACGTCAAAAGATGAGAATTTTGCTTGGTAGCATTAAGGCCAGTTTAGTTTCGTAGCCTTTTTGACTCGAGTTAGTAAGTTCTTAAGGGTGTCTTTACACCTAATGCCCTAAAACCATCTGGTTTGGGAGTCATTGACTCAATGCTCGCTATATGGGTCAATTAGAAAGCTTAAGGGAACTAAACATAGTAGAGCCTTATAATGAAAGAGAAAAGAAAATAAAACTATGCCATCGTTGTTTATTTTGATGAGAAATTCTGTGAATCTTGAGACATAGAAACATTACACTTTGAAATTATTTAGAAGTCTCATCTTTTTATGCTAATTCACTTTACACTGAGTCAGACGTGTGATGTCTTAGCCTGCCTTTTGTAAGTAATTATATTTTTAAATTCCTATTCATTGCAAAGATGAGTTTACATTTTAAGTTTGCTCATAACTGAATATTATGGCTTTGTGTGATGCTAAAATTTTAGGATACCAGGAATGATGGATTTATCTTTATGTTCTTTGTTTTTCATTTAGTTTTTTATTTTGTATTGCTAAAGGACTAGCAATATGTAAGTTGGGGGGTGCAATAAGTGCTTAAATATCATATTTAAGCCCCTTAATTTACAGTTGTTAGGTCCTTAGTTGTGTTATTTCACTTTATTTTATGTATTTTTTGTGTTTTCAATGTTTTGTAGGTTTTTAAATAAAAGGAATCACTTTCGGAGCTGTTGGGCTTAAAAGAGCAAAGAGTTGCTGCCTGCAGTGCGATCGAGCGCAGAAGCAGTGCGATCGAGCGCAGAAGTAGTGCGATTAAGCGCACTTGCGATCGAGCGCAACATCCCGCGATCGAGCGCATACGCGCCATCCCATATCGACTAGAAGTACTTTACAGCACCAAATGCGATCGAGCGCACCAAGCTGCGATCGAGCGCACTCGGGCAAAATCCTACATCGGTTAGAAAACACATAGTACTTCGGGAGTTTCCCTATAAAAGCCCCTCTCCACTTCAGCTTTGGGAAAACTGGGATCAGATCCAGAGGGCCTTTAGGAGCAATCCAGAGAGCCTTTAGGAGCAATCCGAAGAACTTTTGGAGGGCAAGCTGAGGAATCTCCGAAGCTTTGCTACCAGGGGGGAGATCTTTGAGAGGCCGGAGGCAACTCAAGAAAGCATGAGCTCCATGGCCAGCTAATCTCCAAGCAAGGCAAAGGGGTGAATCCCTAGGTGTAGTTGTTCTTATTTTTTTTTCTTGATTCAGTTGTAGTATGGATTTATTTTCATTAAACATTGTTATGATTTACTTTTTTTATCTAATTAGAAGATTTCCCCTTAATCTGGTGATTGCATCTTTCTCCCCCATGTAAGTCTGGTCATGCTCTTCTTAACTGATGTTATTGAGGTGTGATTGAGTCCGATAGATCTCTCTTCTAGATTTGTCCATTATTGCAGTATTGTCATTATGGTATATTGTCGTTTCTTGATAATCTATAAGTTAGGTCATGTGTGCTTGAAAGTAAAGAGTATTTCATAACAATTGCATTAGGGTTTATATATGTGCTTTGATTGAATATTTGCCGATTGTTTGTTTGGGATGTGAAACTTGCAATCGAGATAAAAACAACTAAATTGAGATTGGAATAAGGCAACAAACCTAGGGAGGATTCCCAGAACCTTGTTGCTTCCATTATAGTTTTCATTACAATTACACAATTCTCATATCACTTTACTTTATTATTCAAATTCTCTCGTTCAACTTTTATCATTCGTGTTAAGGATTCCATCTTCTCTTGTAATTAACTTGTTCCCTTGTGGAATCGACACCCCAAAGCTGTGCTACAACTACCCTATTATACTTTGGGCATAATCAACACTTTGCATGCTTTTATTGAGGTACAGGGTAAGACAAACCAAAGATGTGAAGCATTAATTATGCAAGTTGTTGAAGAGAACAAGGAAATAAGGAGCCAAGTGTCCAAATTGATGGGCTCTTTGAGTGTGAATGAGCGAGGTTAGTTCCCTTCTCAAGCTTTGTCAACACCCCATGGTCAACACATGGCACAAGCAAATTTGAAAGATGTGAATGCCATTGTGACAAGAAGTGGTAAGTCATTACACATCCCAACAACGAACAAATCCGAGGATGTGGAAAAAGGTCAAGGTAGTAGTGATGCCGAGCTGCCCAAGGACCCTGAGGTTACCAAGAGCCCTGTTAATGCACCATTCCCTCAAGCCTTAAAATCAAACAAGAAAAATTTGGACCTAAACAATGAAATCCTAGAGAACCTAAGGCAAGTAAAACTTAATCTTCCTCTTTTGCATGTGATTAAACAAGTTCCTATTTATGCAAAATTCTCAAGGATTTGTGTACAATTAAGAGAAAGCACCATGTAAAGAAAATAGTGTTCCTGACAGAGCAAGTTAGTGCTTTAATTGAGAAAAGGATTCCCCCCAAATACAAGGATCCTGGTTGCCCAACCATTGCATGTAGCATTGGAAATCATGAGGTTGGACAAGCATTACTAGATTTAGGAGCTAGTGTAAATCTGATGCCGATTTCTATTTATTTGCAGTTAGGGTTGGGAGAGATCAAACCAACCGCTGTGGTATTGCAATTGGCTGACCATTCAATCAAAGTACCCTGGGGTGTGGTAGAAGATGTTCTAATTCAAATTGATAAATTTTACTATCCTGTTGATTTCCTAATCCTTGACACTACTTCTGCTGTTGACACTAACTCTAAAATTCCATTGATTTTGGGTAGACCTTTCCTTGCCACTACAAATGCTCTTATTAATTGCAGGAATGGACTCATGAAGCTGTCCTTTGGAAACATGATCCTCAAGGTGAACATCTTCAATGTTGCAAAACAACCGAAAGATAATGACGAGAGACACCAGTTATACATGATTGAGTCACTCATCGATATGGGAGTTTCTATAGCTCATGATTTTGATCCTCTTGAGTATTTTCTTGTTAATTCTGAGTTTGATTATATTAATGATAAATCTGATTTAATTGATATTTGTGCTATTTTTGATAAATCTCAGGATTATGGAACTCGAGCATGGCAACCGAAGTTTGAGGAGTTTCCTGAAAAGAGCGAGAAATAAATTCTCTCAAGTGTTGAAGCACCGAAAGTTGAATTGAAGCCTCTGCCTAAGGGTTTGAAGCATGTTTTCCTCGGTCCAGGTGATGCTTCTTCTGTTATTATCTCATTTGAATTATCTGAGTCTCAAGGTGAGAAATTAATTCGGACCCTAAATGAACATAAATCAGCCTTAGGTTGGAGCATGGCTGATTTAAAAGGTGTTAGTCCCCTAGTCTGTTCTCATAAAATTAATTTGGATGAAGAAACTAGCCCTCGTAGATACCCTCAGCATAGACTTAACCCCATTATGAAAGAAGTGGTAAAACTATTAGATGGGGGAATTATATATCCCATAGTTGACAGTAAATGGGTAAGTCCTAAACGGGTCGTTCCTAAAAAGTCAGGTGTCACTGTGGTAAAGAATGACCTATGAGAGTTAGTCCCTACAAAACTTGTGACTGGGTGGTGAATGTGCATTGACTACATAAAATTAAATGCTGCCACCCGAAAATACCATTTCCCACTCCTCTTTATTGATCAAATTCTTAAGCATGTAGCTGGTCATCCTTTTTATTGTTTTTGGATGGTTATTCTGGTTATTATCAAATTGAAATCGCATTAGAAAACCAAGATAAAACCACTTTCACTTATCCTTTTAGTACTTATGCTTTTCGTAGAATGCCATTTGGATTATGTAATGCACCTGCTACTTTTCAACGTTGCATGATGAGCATTTTTAGTGATATGGTTGAAAATTGCATGGAAGTTTTTATAGATGACTTAAATGTTTTTGGATCTTCATTTGATGCATGCTTATTGAATTTAGAGAAAGTATTGATTTGTTGTGAGGAGAAGGAATTAGTTTTAAATTGGGAAAAATGTCATTTCATGGTACCTTCAGGTATTGTCTTAGGGCATATTGTTTCTTCTAAGGGGATAGAGGTTAACCAATCTAAGATTGAATTAATTTCTAAGTTGCCTACACCTAAGACAGTAAAGGATGTGAGATCCTTTCTTGGTCATGCTGGTCTTTATAGGAGGTTCATATAAAATTTTTCTAATATATCTAGGCCACTGTGTGCCCTCGTAGTTAAAGATGCCCTATTTGAGTGAACACAATCTTGTCAAGAGGCCTTTAAAATGCTGATTGGCAAGCTTACTTCAGCACCCATAATACAATCACTTGATTGGACTTTACCTTTTGAAATAATGTGTGATGCTAGTGACTTTGCTGTAGGTGTTATTCTTGGACAGCGAAGAGAAGGGAAGCCTTTTGTCATTTACTATACTAGTAAAACCCTAAATAGTGCTTAGATGAATTACTCCACCACTGAAAAAGAATTGCTAGCTGTAGTATTTGCTTTGGACAAGTTTCGTGCTTATTTGTTTAGTTCTCCTATTCTTATTTTCACAGATCATGCAGCCCTTAAGTACCTTCTTACAAAGAAGGATGCTAAGGCACAACTAATACGGTGGATCTTATTCTTGCAAGAATTTGACATCACCATCAAAGACAAGAAAGGAGTAGAGAACGTAGTGGCTGACCATCTCTCAAGGCTCACATTTGAGGACACCTCTGACGACATGCCAATCAAGGATGATTTTCTCGATGAGCATTTACTCTATATTACTTCTCTACCATGGTTTGCTCATATCGTGAATTATTTGGCTGCCAGTGAGATATTAATGGATTGGAGTGCTCAAGACGAGAGGAAGTTCTTGACTGAGGTATGTAATTTTTATTGGGATGACCCTTGTCTTTTCAAATACTGTCCTGACCAAATTTTAAGACGTTACATCCCTAATGAAGAGATTGCCAGCATCTTGGAATTTTATCACTCCCAAGCTTGTGGGGGCCACTTTTCAATGAAAAAAACAGCTACAAAAATTTTAGAGTGCGGATTTTATTGGCCCACCTTGTTTAAAGATGCAAACATCTATTGTAATATGATGCCCTTAAACCCAATTTTAGTGATTGAAATCTTTGACTGTTGGGGTATTGATTTTATGGGACCATTTCCTCTTTCTTTTGGATATCAATATATCATTGTGACAATAGATTAAGTGTCAAAATGGGTAGAGGCAGCAGCTTGCCGGAGCAATTATAATAGAACGGTAATTAAATTTCTCAAAGAAAATGTGTTATCTCGATTTGGTACACCACGTGCTATAATTAGTGATCGAGGTACGCATTTTTGCAACCGTTCTTTTGAAGCTTTGATAAGAAAATATGGGGTCTTACGTAAGATCTCTACTGCCTACCACCCTCAGACAAATGGACAAGTAGAACTTACAAACAGGGAAATTAAGCAAATTTTAGAAAAAACAGTCAACCTGGATCGCAAAGATTGGTCTTTGACACTAGTTGATGCGCTTTGGGCTTACCGTACAGCTTTCACAACTCCCTTAGGTATGTCACCTTATAAGTTTGTTTTTGGAAAGCCTTGTCACTTACCTGTAGAGCTCGAGCATCGAGTATATTGGGCCATCAAGCACTTCAACTTTGACATAGGAGAAGCAGGTAAGCTTAGGAAATTTTAGTTGATCGAACTAGAAGAGTTGAGAAATGATGCTTACGAGAACTCTAGAATATGTAAGGCTAAAATGAAAGTGTTTCATGATAACAAAATTTTGAGAAAAACATTTAAGCCTAATGATCGGGTGTTCTTATATGATTCTAGACTCCATAAGCACCCGGGAAAACTTCAGTCGAGGTGGACCGACCCTTTTATAGTAAAAAAATGTTTTTGCAAATGGAGTGTAGAAATAGAGGATACTAAAGATGGTCGGATCTTTAAAGTAAATGGTCAACACCTTAAAATCTTAATTGATAGGAAAGATCCGAAAGTGGAAGACATCCCACCTATGGATCCGGTCTATTCACCTTGAACACACCACACAGGTATGTTTTTATTTATTTTTCTTTTGTTTTGTTTGTTTTGTTCAAATTTATTTTTATTTTTATTTTTAGTTTTTTTTTCTAGTTTGATTTAATCTAATTCTTAGCTTAAAGGTTATTTTTATTAATTTTATTTAGCTAATTTTATTTTTTTTTTATGTGGAACAAACAAGTTTTTTTTTTTAGAAATAGGTCCAAGCACGGCGTGCCTCGCCCTAGCATGAGCCACGCCGCATCGTCCAGCAAACCCTTCCACGCCTTCAAGCCGCAGCGCCCACCAAGTCGCTCCGCACTGCACCAGCGCCACCTGTTCTGCCCACATGATCTACATAATTTTAAAACACAAATCTACACCTTTTTTCTTCATTTCTCATTTGAAAACATAGTAGCCCCTTTCTCTCTCTCTCCTCCTCTCTCCAAAGCCTCACTTACCCACTCACTTTCTCTCACTATTTCTTGATTCTAACATAATTTCTTGAAGACTTTCTCACTCTTATTACAGACTTTGCTGAAAATTTCTCCAAAGAGCTTGGTTCAGAGAGGATTTTGGGTTTTTTCAAGAAGATTTCAAGTTGGTGGATACTCTTTCTTCTCTCCAACTTTGGGCATCAAGTAAGGCCAATTTCTTCTCTTTGTTGTTCATTTGTGCTATTTGGGTGGTTGATTTTGACTTAATTATGTTGTTCTGTACATTTGATTCAAATGGCCCCTAAAATTAAGAGATCAAAGAGGAAACAACCTCAAGAGTATGATGAAAGCAAATTTGTTAGTTTTGAGGCTAATGAGAGATATGTTAGCTTGATAAATGCTAGGAAACCCATTCCTGATAGAGGATTCACTATCACATAGAGGGGAAACCCAACCTTGTTTAGAATGATTATTGATAGGAATTGGGGTACATTTGTAAGACAACCACCTCATTCCCTTACAAATGTGGTTTGAGAATTCGATGCTAATTCAAAAGAGCATAGGAATGGTAAGGTAATGGTGAAAGGAAAAATAGTTTCTTTTAGCAGCACATCTATCAATAGATTCTATGGGCTACCTGACATAGAAAATAGTGAGTATATTGCATATGTGTCTCATATTGATTATGACGAAGTTTATAATACTCTCTGTATTCCGGGCACCACTTGGAAAATGACGGGTGATATCCCTAAAACCTTGCTCGGTACTTCTCTGACTGTCAATGCTCGGGCTTGGAAATTTTTTGTGTGTCAGAGGTTGATGCCTGCTACGTACTATAGTGACCTTACTGTTGAGAGAGCTATTCTGATTTATGCCATTTTGATGGGCATGACTATTGATGTGGGCCAAATCATATTTAATTCTATAATACACACTGTGAGACAAAAGCTTGGATTGTATTTCCCTTCATTAATTACCCAATTATTCATCCGAGCTGGAGTCCAGTACAGTCCTGATGAGGAGGCCCAGCAACCCAAGAAGCCCATTGATGATGGCATGCTCAATCTGATTAAAGCTTCAAGGCCGCCAGCTCTGGGAGAGAAAGCAGCAATTGCTGCCCCCCTCCTCCCTTTAGGCATTTCACTGTTGCAAAGCGCCTTGAGCGTTTAGAGATTCCTTTTAACGAGCATCAGAAACTCTTACATGATAGGTTTGATCGTCAAGAACGATTCTTAGCTAGGCAAGTCGATTATCAAGCGGGGGTATACTCTTCTTTTGGTCAAATATACCAACACCTTACCTCCGCTACTGGTTGTGACATGGATCACTTTCCCACTTTGCCACCCTATCCGGGTTCATCTTTTGATCCAGCTCCCAAGGAAGGTGAAGAGAATGAAGATGAGGATGAAGACATAGAGGATTAGTTTTGGGTTCTGTCTTGTTTGTCTCCTTTTATTTTATTTTTTTTATTATCAGATGACTGTACTAACATTTATTATGTATTCTTTTTTGTTATTTTATTTTTCATACTTTATTTTTGTTTTTAGTTAATTATTTAGATTTCATGTGTTAACCTAACATATGGTGGGAATCTAATGTTACACCGCAGTTGCTTTTTTTTTTGTTTTGTTCTATGTTATAGATCGATATTTCAATAAGAAGAACGACATGCAGTTCAAATGGTGGTGCACAATTTTCAACTTCTGTGCACTTTTGGTTACAAAAGGAGTTTCCTTTACTTTTTCTTTCACATTGAGGTCAATGCAATTTTTAAGTTGGGGGTGGAGGAAATGTATTTCTTTTTTTTTTTCGTTGAACTGCTAGGTGTCACTTTCCCTTTTTTGTTTGTTTTTAGCATGTTTTGTGTTAGCCTTGGAGTTAATTCACATATCAATGATATGAGCCTAATTGAGATAGCATATAGCATTTAGAAGTATTTAAATCTTGCGACGGTTTGAGAATAATTTAAGTGTCAATCTTCATTTGGTTTGAGACTCTAGTTTGCGGTAAGATTGCATGATTAGTGTAAAACATTTAGAGAAGTTTTATGAGTGATTGTTTTGTGAATACTTTTGCGGTCTTGACAAGCTCTAGAACTTATTTGATAATCACTTTAGGCGAATTCCTAGAATGCACATTACTTAGGATATAATATAGGCCATTTTTGGACCGTTTAAGCCTTTCAAACTTACCCTTGCTATATTTATCGCTAGTCATCTATTTGAGCCTTTTCTTGAAAAAGAATTTGAGCCTTGTTTCTTTTGATAACCCATTTACTTACCTTTATGAGCCTAAAAATATTTTCTCTTTACCTTTCTTTTAAAAAATGAACTTAGTTATACACATTTGTTGAGAAGCACTTAAGAGGAGTAAGGATGGAAATATGAAAAAAATATATATATATATATATATATATATTACTACCATAACCCAGGTACATTAAAGGAGATAAGTTGGGGGTTGTGGAAAAGAAAAGAAAAGAAAAAAATGAAAAAGGAGGTGAATGGTCTTATACCAAAATAAAAAATAAAAAAAAGATGTGAATTATGGCAAAGAAAGAAGAAAAGAAAAAAGTGATGATTTATTGAGAGAAATGCTCGAAAAATGGTTGAAAGAGTTCGGTGTTGAAGTAAGGTTATCCAATGCTTAAAGTGGTTGTGTTTAAAACTAAGAGATTGAGTTCTTTTACTTATTGAATCCTTCCCGTTCTTTCTTAACCTTTACCTTAGCCTAACATTACAAGCTTATTAAAGACCTATTGATCCAAGGTGGTGTGATTTTTCTACAATATTGGAGAGTGATTTGAAAAGTGAGCCTATAGAGCTTGTTTTTGTGATTGATGTCACGTAAATTAATATATTTTAGAGGTCAAGACTTGTATTCATGATTGTTGTGCATTAAATCATCTGGGTGTTCGAATTGATGGATTATGGTAAGATGGATGTTAAGATTCGATAACAATTTTAAGATTGATGTTTGGATTACTTTTGGACTTGGGTGATATTTAATGATTCTATGTGTTGTGTGTTATGGGCGATTTTTGAGACATAAATTTGAATTACTCTTGGATTAACACTAACATTGCTTTACTAAATAAAGAATTCATTTCATGTTTCTCGCTTGAATTGCTAGGGACTAGCAATAAGCTAGCTGGGGGTTATGATGAGAGTCATAAAATGCATCTTAACAGTACTTATTTGTTAGCATTTTAGGGTTGATCTAGGTTTGAATTGCACTTTTATACCTTAACAACTCTAAGGCGATATTCTTGGATTGTTGATCTATTTTGATGCATTTTCAGGTACTTTGAGTCCAAAAGAGATGGAAAACTATCATAGCTTAAAGTACGATGCTTCGATGCATATCAGAGTGAAGGCATGGATGCGGAAAGACAAAATGAAGAGAAACCAAGTCATTAGTGTTCCATGCTGCGGCCTAGAACTTCAAACCTCGGCCTCCAGAACCATCAACTTCTCATATAGGAAAAGAAGTGTGTGCGCTGTGGCTTGGAAAGTCTGAGCCACGGCCTCCAGAACCAAGTCCAAAAGAGCCAAGAAGACATCAGTGTGCGCCGCGGCCTGGATCAATCTGAGTCGCGGCCTGGCAATCTGAGCCGTGGCCTGGACCAATCTGAGCCGCAGCCTCCAGAAGCATGAAGAAAACTCAAAAGTCTGAGCCACGGCCTGGATTAGTGTGAGCCACGACAAGAGCACGATTTTTTATTTCCGATTCACGACCTAATTAAGGTTTTAAATAATAGTTTAGACCCAAAAACACCCTTGGACCTTTTGTATTATAAATAGATCACTTAGGGTTTAATAAAGACACATCATTAAGGCTGGAAAACTTAAGAAGGGTGCCACATTCTCCCCCATCAAAGTGTTCAAGAATGAGCCCCATGGCCAACTAATCTCTAAGCAAGGCGAAGGGATGAATCCCTAGGTGTGGTTGTTCTTAATTTCTATTCTTGATCAGTTGTAGTTTGGATTTATCGTTAAACATTGTTATGATTTACTTTTTGATTTAATTAGAAGATTTTCTCTTAATCCAATGATTGCATCTTTCTCCTCGATATAAGTCTAGTCATGCTCTTCTTATGTCAACATTGTTGGATGTGATTGATTTTGGTAGATTTATCTTTTAGGTTTGTCCATTACTGTGATATTGTCATTAAGATATATTTTTGTTTCTTGATAAATCTATAAGATAGGTTATGTGTGCTTGAATCGAAAGTAAAAAATATTTCATAGCAATTACATTAGGGTTTACATGTGCTTTGATTGAACATTTGCCAATTGCCTATTTGAGATGTGAAACTAGCAATCGAGATAAAAACAATTGAATTAAGATTAGAGTAAGGCAACAAACCTAGGAAGAATTCTCGGAACCTTGTTATCTCTCCATTATATTCTTTGTTATATTTACACAATTTTCTCATATTATTCTATTATCACAACTCAGATTCTCTCACTTGATCTTTATTGTTCGTGTTAAGGTTTATATCTTCCCTTGTAGTTCGCTTTTCCTCGTGGGATCGACACTTCAACTATACACAATAACCGCGTATTAGTTTGAGCGTAATCAGGTTGTTATCTCTAATTCATCCATGCATATTTGTAATGCTTTGATCTTGAACTAATTTCAACTTCAGTGCTTCCCTTTTACTTTAATAAGGGAATTCCTAAGTGTGTGGAGAAGGATCGGGCTGGACTGGGACATCTTCATAATGTCCTTCTCTCTCTGGTTTTTGAAGCTCTAATTTTTTCGGCCATGAAAAACTTCTCTGTTGGACTAGAAAGACTGTTAAAGAGCTCTCTGGGTTTCTTGACATGTAATAGTTGAATTCAAAGGCCCGAAGTTCGTTGATGAAGGCTATTGATGCCACTTTTTGGTTAAGTTCTCTGATTTCTACTATGGTTGTTTTGAACAGAGTGATGTACTCACTAAGAAGTTCATCAACTTGTTGGATGAAGCTGAGTAGACTCTTTATTGTCCTTCTTGGTCCTCATGCATAATAAAAGCTACTATCATAAATATATTGAAGGAATATATAAAGGTTGATTAGATCATCATTGTACTAAAAAAACTAATTATAATAAAAATTTTAACTTATATGACTCTAATGTTAGGTTCCACAAAAAAGATTCAAATGTAAAAGTAGTATTAGGAAATCACTCAACATCTAGTAGGCATGTCCTATTTCAACGATCAATAATTTATATTTATATTGAATATAATGTTAAACTATGATTAAGTACTCTAAAAATCACTTGTTTACTAAGGTATTTCTTTTTTTCAAGAAAAACATGTTAGATGCATGTTGCATAGTTCTAATTTTTAAAGGTGCTTTATCCTCTATAATTTTTCTAGTGTATGAACTTTCAAAGTGAAAAATCATATTTTTCCTCATCAAAGTGAAATTTTATAATATGATACAAATATGTAAGAAATATCCTAAATTTAAGATTATCAATCTTTATTTTTTATTAATTTAACAATTTAATTATAAATTAATTATTTCTTTATGGAAATGTTTGTTCGTATAGATATGATTTTTTTTTCTTCTGTGAATAACTTGCTTATATAGAGTAAAACTAAATTTTAATTATTTGAGGAAACTGAAAAAATAATTTCGTTTATTTTAACATAATAATTTATTTATTTTTTGTAAAGGAATACTAGTTTATATAAAGTAGTGAAATTTTTGTCAAACAATAACTTATAGAGAATCATAATTTTAAGAGAAAAAATAATTATTAAGTACAATTATTTTGTCTATTAAATATTTTAAACTTTATTCGTACTTATATATATATATATATATATATATATATATATATATATGATATTATAGATTTCTCTAAAAAAAATGAAGATTTACACAAGCATTAATCGTCACATTATTTACAAAAAATTATAGCACTTTATAATTAATATTTCTTGGTGAAAATATTACAGGTGAAGAAGTGCTAAATGTTAAAATAAAAATCACAAAAGGCATGTTCGTCTAAATTCTAAATATAATAGCATGATTTTCGGATGATGTTGTGATAATAATTGTCAATTTATGTAAAAATAAAAATTGGTCAAGAGTGTGCATAGGAAGAAAAACAAATTACTAAACCAAAAAATTTGGTTCGATAATCGATATTATTTTTTCAGAATTTTGTTAATTTGGTTTGACATCGATTCGATTTTTATTTATATTTCGTAATACTGAATGATTTTTTATTTTAATAAATTTGGATTGTAATGTTTTTTTTTTTTTAATATTTCAGTAATACCAAATTGTCAAAATATATTTTGATGATACCAAATCACCAAAAATTTCGAAAAAATCTATAATATTTTTTACAAATTATTTTGTTTTTATATATATATCAATAACCAAAAAATTTAGTTTGATTACCAATTGATTTGCACCCCTAAGTTGGACGTAGAATACTGTCAAATCAAATCTCACAAGATCACTAGTTATACAGATCAAGAAAATCAACCCATGTATACAAAAATTAATATTCTAACTGAAACTACATTGACAAAAATAAAAGTTATATATATTTTCCTTATTTAAAATAAGCATCCATTTGAGTCTACACAATCTTATATAGTAATAAGTTTTCTCTCTTTATGTAACGATATTTTTTTTTGTTGAGAAACTAGCTATTAATAAATTGAAAAAGTTGAACATACAACGTTCGATTGTTATATGACGCTTAGTTAAGGTATTAATTAACATGTTCTTTTTAAACAAAAGTATCTTATTTATATAGAGTTAAATAAGGATATTTGTCTATCAAAAGTTTTACACACTATTCAAACTGAATCCAAATTATAATATATCAATAGAAGATTATACCAATCAGAATTCTAATAGATCAATAAAAGATTATATCAACCCAAATTCTATTAGAATTACAACATTATTTTTATATAGCCTAATAATTATAGAATCAAAGCTACGTAATTTAAATAAAGATATTTTTGTCAATCAAAAGTTTTACACAAAAATACCATCAATTTTAATGATGAATGTGAATTTTTCTTACAATAAAATATATTGCTTTAAATGAATCACCCTGATATACACTTTATAAGAAATACAGACAAATAAAAGTATCTAGTGGACCTTAATTTCCTTAGAAGAACTTCAGATAAGCGAAGAACAATAGATTAGCAATTGAGCGTGAGCCTGGCCCGCTAGACGGCGCAGCCTGTAAAGGCTTCTAGCTAAGCCATTTTTTGCTTGATTTGTTAATCAATGCAAGCTAACGAAATGGGCGCTTTATTGAGAAGTTATGACTTTAAAATCCACCCTCATGAAAAGCTTCAATTCTAACGGGTAGATATTGACATTCACCAAAGTTATCCCTCTTTCTTCCTCTCCTACCTGATAAGAAACGTAGTAGTTAACTTGAAAGCAACCAAAACCTCATGATAGGGAAATTTAAAATAAATAAAAAAAATTAGTTCAACTTTCATATTATTTTTTTCTTCTAAATAATACTCTTAATTATTAGTAGTTGATTTTGTTGTTGAGGTTAAGGACAGTTTCGCTGTCCTGCAGGCTTTCACATTAAATTAGACACTGTTACCGGTTCCTGTAAGCATCGCTATTTAATTGCATCAAAAAGATAGTTTAAGCACCTTTTTCTGTCTAATCAATCATTTTCCATTTTATCCTTTTCGCAATTATTTGTAAAGGGTTAAGTTCTAAAATGGACCAAAATAAAAATTGTGGTGCCTACAATAAAGGTAAGGGGTGGCCTCATAAATGCACGTACGGTTGGGGAAAATTTCGATTTTTGTTGTATAATCGGCTAATTATTAATTGATTGACTCCCAAAATTTACTACTTTCAACATAGCTCAGAATAGATCCTACATGAAACTCGAAAATGAGCGACATGTATCGCACAGATCCAGAAATCAGCTTGAGATATATTGGGTACATTCTGAGCTATCCACGATGAGTTTTAGTAGGTTTTTAGCTAGGAATTAAGGAGCGATTCCGACAGGCACATGAGAAATTTGTGACATTATTTTCAATCAGTAATGAAAACAAAATATTATTTTTTCTATTTTTATCAATAATTTAAAATTTCGTATTTCCAAAATTCCTTAAAATTTCTTGGGATCAAGAAACTCTGTTGTCCTGATAAAAAGGAGTCATGGAATAGATGTCTTCAACTCAGGATTCAGTCATTGAAAACAATTAAAAATCTAAATAATGTATAAAAGTAGAAAAACCGTTGTACAAAATGGTATTTTTTTAACTTACCTAAACTACTTTGTTTCAAGTTAATTTTCTATTTTTTTTATATGGAGTATATTTTATGCTTTACATTTATGCAATTTGCACTTAGATTCACCGTTTGATTGTTAAATTCCAGCAATTAGGAGTAGTTTTATTGTTAAAATTCCACTTCGATAAATAAGAAATATCTAACAACCTATTGTACCTTGTGCAAAATTATCAAGAATCATCTTCGCAATCATTTGATTACCTAGCTTTATCCGCAATTGCAATTTCAATGAAAACAATATCTATTCAGAAAGCTCGTAAATGTTTGGATATATTTTGTTTTTTAATGTAAATTTTACAATTAAAAGCTTGTGTATATGACCTTCCCAAAAAGTTTAGTTAATTAACTTATATATTAGTGCTCTCATGCATGTAGGGTTTATAATTTCTGATGTTGTGAGTTGAAGCTATAATTAGATAATATGATGAGATAATTAACTAATACTCAAAATCGAAGTATTAATTGAATAATCATATGATGAGATGATGATGGTGATAATGATGATAATAATAATAATAATAAATTATATTTTCATACATCAGGTTTGAGGGTCATTTCATAAAAATACGTGTAGTATTGAAAACGAATGTTACATACTTGAGGTTTGTTACTAAGTTTGTAGAAACATACCACCATTACTGAACCCATTAATCAAGCGTAAAAATTTTGGTCAAATGTCAAGCCGCGTCAAAAAACTTTTTGAAAACCCATAAATGTCCTCCATATGACCTTACTTAAATGTGTTCTCCTTCCCCAATCTCCACATTGCAGATTTTCCCAATGTCTCTCTCTTCCCAATGTCTTTCTTTTTCCTATCCAACGACTATCTTTTCACCAAGGTAGAACAGAAGAAAATTTTATCCCACGGTTGAACAGAAGCAAGTGCTCTCATACATCTCCCTCTTCATCGTGTCGGGTTCCTAAACCAAAGTAAGCAAATTTCTAGGCTGTAATTCATGAATGTCATTTCTAGGATGAAATTTCTGGTATTACTCTTGTTTATTTTTTTGGTAACTTGCATAGGTACCAGGTGTTTGATAAGCTCCCTTAGTTAAAAATTAGATTCATTTTGACCCATTATACTATGCTAATATTGTAGGACCACCACCAGAATGTCTTCCTCAAGTTGCAATGGTAGCGGGTTTGAGTTGAAATTCATGAATCGATGGTGTAAATATGGTCGAAAGTGTTGGTGAATATTTCTGAATCTAACAAGAATAAGAACAAGATCTACTATTGCTGTGATGACAAGAACTATGGATTTCTGGGTTGGTGTTTACCCACAAATCCCCTTGTTCCTATGTTGACAACAAACAACATTGACTTCCAAAGAGAAATTGAAAGTTTGAGGGAAGATTTTAGAAGATTATATGGAAAATTTATTTGTATTGAAGATGTTGGAGTAATTAAAATGTTACTAGTAGACACTGTTGTTTGTAATGTTGTTGTTTTGTACTGGTGTTTGGGTTGTTGATGAAGAAGTGACAACTTTGTATTGTAATTTTTTGGTTAAAGCAAAGGGCAATTTAAAAGCAATTTCAATCTAATGGTCCCCATGTGCACTATCTCGAGACAACAAAAGGCGTATGTAAAAATTGGCCTAAAAAGTAAGTAAATATTGAAAGTATGCACAGACACAACAAGGTTGATTAAATAAGTTAATAGATTGATAACATTATGCAAATACAAATCACCCACCATTTTCTGTAACGACTCTTGGTGACTATCAAAAATCACCACCATGCGCATACAAAACCAATAGTTTAACCATGTGCACACAAATTAATTAGCTCGTGCATATATATCCTACCATCAACAAAGCAACAAGATACCAAACCCTGAATTACATATCATTATAAGTTTGAACCCTCAAAATTACAAAAAAAAAAAAAAAAAAAACTATCTCCATGCTAATGCTCCTAGTCATATAACATTAGTTGTTCATATTCTATTGAGTTCCACTGTTTACAGTGTTGTTCTGGCTTGCCACTCTACTGGTAGCTTAAGATCCTTGGGTTCTGATAGCAAACTGCATAACCAGCAAGGTGTTAGTCAATATATATTACATTCAAAACACATAACAACCACATTGAAGACATAAATACATATTTTTCCTTTGGGACATATGTAGCCTTCTCTTTGCCTTTATCAATAACAACCCTTCCACCAATACCTCTGTCAGAACCACCTGACCTAGATGCCCCAACAGATCCAACCCATATTCCACCATCACCAAAGCTAACCCCCCTTCCACCAACACCTATACCTCTGCCAGATCCTTCAAGAACACCACCAGATACAACCTTTCTTCCACCACCATATTCAACCCTTCTTCTGCCATATACCCTAACATATTCAACCCCTCTTCCACCACCAACACTAGATTCAACCCCTGACCTAGCACCTATACCTATTTCTCTCCTTGATCCACCACTCCCCCCATCTTTTACCTCTGCCACTAACAGAACCACCACCAAATCTATCTCTCTCCCATCATTTTTCTTTGCCTTTACCTCTACCACTGACAGAACCACCATCAAATCCATCTCTCCCTTTCCTCTACCTCTACCTCCACTATTTATACCTATAGTTGAACTAGCACCATCAGTTCCATCGTTTCTCACTTATCTATCCTTCTCTCTGACAGAACCACCACCACCCTTGCTTTTTCTTTGTGTTTTTCCATAATCAAATCCAGAAGGTCTTGTTGATCAAGAAGGCATAGATCCAAAATCAGGATTTCCAGCTTGTGAGTCCACCCTCCTTATTTGATTCTACATAAATTGTTTTAAGTTAGTACAAGGCCATCAAGCACCTAATTCTAATAATTAGCATATTATAAGATGTTCACATTTTATCTGTTTATTGTTTTTTGTACTCCTTTTACTCTTACTGACAACATCTCTTTAGAATGTTCTTGAATTGTGACCTAACTGTGAGCACACAATACATTTCACCATGCATAATCTATCCTAGTAGTGGAAGGACCAGCTTCACTTTCCTCTATTTTTCTGCTTTCCTTGATTGGAGAAGATTGTATATCTTCATCCCCAGTTGAAAGGGTGAAATCTACCTCATGTAATAGATGAATTATCTTTAAGTATGATTCAAGGTACTTCTTGATATGGGAGTACTCATCAAAAAAGTCCTTTATATTTGCCCTCTTATATGTAATAAACCTAACTGTTTGCTTGCAAGGAATCCCATATATACTCCAGTAGTTGCAACTACAAGTCCACTTTCCCAAATCCACTACATACATGACCCCATCATCATTAACTTGGCATTCATCTACACAGTAGGTATCATACTACACCACCTTACTGCATGTAGCATCTTGTTCAACTTATCATTCACTATAGGTGTGACCTTATCCTTCCATGTACAACTAGTGGCATATCTCTTATGCATCCTTGCCATCAACTTGAGCCTGATCATTTCCCGCATTGTTAGAATGGGTTTGTTCCTTAATTTAGCCACCTAAGTATTGAATGAATTAGTGTGATTGTTTATAATATGATGACTCTTGGATATTATGTTAAATCTGGGTCTTGGCCAACTTACTTCTTTCTCCATCAACCAGTTCCAAATAGTATCAAAACGGCCCTTTAGTGAATCCATTGTTTTCTGTCAATTGTTTTAGAGATATGTTTTGGTTGCCCACCAGAGATCTTGCCTCAACTCTAGGGTTGGGTGCTCTGTTCTGAAATTGGCATACACATGTCTAGCACAATTTATATTGTGTGCATATGGAAAGAACTCAACAACAACATGCTCAAGTCCCTATAAAACATACTACATTGAACAAAATGTTAGATAAAATTGTTAAACAAACCACATTCACATAATCATGGCATTTACATTTAACCTTACACATAAACACCATTTACATATCTTTTACTTGTTTTGCATTATTGTTGAAGGTCTCTTTTTGCTTCCTTGACTAATGCACTTAGCTAAGTCTTGACACAAGAATCTCCAATCGTCTCTGCTCTTTATTTCAACTATTGCAAATGCAACTAGAAACAAACCATTGTTAGCATCTAATGCAATGGCAGAAAACAAAATCCTTCCATAAGGACCTTTTAGGAAACACCCATCTAGACTAAGGAATGGTCTACAACCCTTCATAAAACCAACTTGCAATGCATTGTAACATATGAAGATCCTCTTGAACATCTAAGGTAGATTCATATCAGTTCTCTAATGAACTTCTATCCTAGGGTTTTTCTCAATTAGTAAATCACCATACTTTCTCAATTTGCGAAATGAATATGCATGAGACATTTCAACTTCTCCCTTAACTTTTTTCCTAAACCTATTGTAATGACCTAGCCCGAGTTGGCCACCCCCGAGACGGTGTCATCACATTTTGAAAATCACAGCATGAGACATATATGCAACAATAAAAATAAATAACACCAATAGAAAAATTTTACATAAATCCTCAACCCTCAACAGGGGAGTTACCTCAATCTGATCTTTAAACATTAGCTACATCGTAAAATGTATGAATATTTACAAATAAATTTTTACTTTATTTTCTTTTCTCATTAGTCTAAGGATGATGACACGCACATGGCTTATAGAAAATAATTTCTTCTGAACCTCAACTCGCCAAACTATTTGTCAAGCCTACTACCTGAAAATCATTGTACAATGAAGAGTTTCACAAGCTCAGTGAATTAAATTTACTAAAAGAACTCATTTGTATAAACGGTCTTTTAATATTTAAAATAATTTGTATCTCATACACTTGATGCTATCACTCCACATGTCATAATATCCATTCTCTATCAATCTCTTCCTCTTATTTATTGGTTTACCTCAAGACCATAAATTATCTCATAATTTCCTCGTAATGAGGTTCACATCATAAAATCTACCATTTAGATCGTTCTTATCACTATAACAATAACACACCACACCTCAGCATTTCAATAATCTTATCATCATAACTGTCTCTTTCTGTGAAACTCAACCATTTATAATTAAATTCACAATAATACACCACACCTCAGCATTTCAATAATCTTATCACCATAACTGTCTCTTTGTGTTAGACTCAACCATCTATAATTAAATTCACAATTAATACATCACACATCAGCATTTCAATAATGCAAGCAATAATTAAAACATATGCAATGCATGAATGATTATAATGGGAACATCTTCCCACTTGTCGACATGTTGTTATTATCTTAGACCGCCCCTCTCCCAGTTCTTTTCTTTACAGCTATGGAATTTTTTCAGCATATACCGGCTGTCACGGTATCCTTTTTATTTTCAGCATATACCGACTGTCACTGTTGTTTCATTAGACTGGCCCTCTTATCTCAAATCACATCAAATCATCTCTTAAAGCTTATCAAGATCCACTAAATTTCATCCCAAATAACATCAAATCATCCATCAAAGCTTGTTAAGATCCACTAAAATTCATCTCATCATAATTCGTATTAAAACATCAATATAACTCATCAAGACTTTCACTTATCGCTTTTATTATTAAATCAACTTATTATTCCCAAAAATATTATTTCTATCCTAATAATTTTCTACATGTCCAAAATTCATATCATAGTTATCAACCAAATCTTTATCTATCACCACAACATAAGCTAATAATTTATTTTGATATTATTTCTAGATATTTGGTTTTTATTTAGACTACTTAAAGTAAATCCAACTCACCACGTCGCTCTTAAAGCTACTCGTGGATCACCTCCTTGCCTTTTCCGTTTCTCTCAGAAATTCCCCTGGTTGTATATCATCAACACCTAACATCATATTTGTATAAATTTTCTAATTTATTCTTCAGTTCGTTATAAATCACACAGTTTGAAAATTCCCACTTTAAATTCAGGGAAATTTCATAAATGCCATAAATTCAAAAATAACCATTACATTATTACCTTATGTTTTTCTGATAGCTTTTCATGATTCTCTATGAAAGTCCATAGAAAACCCCTTCAAAATTTTGCTCTTTCAGCATGTCTTTGAGTCCCCAAGTATTTAGAGAAAAAAGAGAGATTGAAATAAACTATGTGAAATCTTCACATATGCGCATACACTTATATATACGAAACTTTAACTTCAGCCTCTAACTCCCCCCCCCCCCCCCAAATTGCTCCACAAAATGTGCATGTGTCCTACATGCACATTTCTTCTTTTTTTGGCAACTCCCCACCCCTCCCACAAAGTCTCCACGTTTTGGAGACGTTGAGGGTATAAACCCTTCACAATTTCACTTAGCAGTAGGGGCTGCCACCTGCTGCCATTTTTCTTGACTTTTTTTTTTTAGAAAAAAATATTTTCTTTTCTTTCTTCTGACCTCATTTGGACGTTCAGGTCCAATTTTTTTTCTTTTAATGACGTCTACGTCTCGAATTTTTTTTTTCAAAAGAATTATTTTATTCGATACTAAATTCATCGTGTAACTATATTATTCAAACTTTATGTCATATTTATAAAATTACTTCTTTGCCCTTACTTTACGAATACGGGTATTACAAATCTACCCACTTTACAAAATTTCATCCCCGAAATTTCCTTACTCTACTCTAGAACAAATTGAATAATATTTCTTCATACTTGTCTCACACTTTTCACGTGATCTCTTCAACATCCTTATTCCACCACAGAACTTAAACAGTATTTTATTACACAAGACTTGTTCTTTTTGTCTAAAATCCTCGTACTGGTATAAAAACCCAAACTTCTAAATTTCTATAACTTAGCTCAAAATATTATAATATTCATCATGTACACACTTTCTTAAAAGTGAAACATGAAATACATTATACAAATGTTTTAATTATGGAGGCAAATCCAGTCTATTCGCAACTAGTCCAACTTTCTTAACAACTTCATAAGGTCCCACATACTTCAGATTCAGCTTTTCTTTCCTGTTTAAATCTCAATACACCTTTTCATTAAGATATTTTTTAATACACCGCATCACCTTCTGGAAACTCAAGAGGTCTACTCTGTGCTGCTTTACAGTTCTCTATAACCAATTTGGTCCTTTTAGTTGTTAACTTAATAATTTATAAACCAACTATATTTCTCTCTCCCATTTCTTCCCAACATAAATAAGTTCTACACCTCCAACCATACAATGCCTCAATCGATGTCATCCCAATATTAGTTTGTTACTGATTATTATCAGCAATTTCAATTGATGGCATGCAAGCATTCCAAACTTATTGATGACTCATCACACTTTCCCTTAACATATCTTCTAGTACTATAAAATTCTTCTTATTTGAGCATGAAAAATTATATTAAATTTCAACTGTGTACCCGTGGCTTTCTTAAAGCCTCTCAAAAAATCAAGCTGTAAAATCTAGCATCTCTAAATGACACTATTCTCAATAGTATTCCATACCACCTCACAATCTCAACTACATCCTTCTTCAATCCTAACCACCAGAATTTTTGTCTTTATCCTCTATACATCTCATTGTTACTTGATTGCATCAATCTACATCATTATATGTCACCCTCCTTATCTCTTTTCTCAACTCCGCATTATTGGGAATATTATTTCTATGTTCCAAGACCAGGATACCATAATTTCAACTTTTGAACTTATATTACTTTCTAGTAAGCATTTAATGCTTAATCTTTTCTATTTCTTCATCTCTACTTTGTATCTCTGAAGCATTTTACTATGGATGACTATACACCTATACTCGTTTACCATGCTCCTCTATCACTGATATTTAGCTTCATTCTTATTTCTCTAAATCTATCATCAATTTCACATCAGGACTCCCGATTGTAGTTAACTTTCTTGTAGACTTTCTACTCAATGCATTAGCTATCACCTTCATATTTTTCTGGATGATAGGGAATTGTACAATCATAGTCATAAACCACTTCATCCACCATCTTTGCCTCAAATTCAACTCTCTCTGGGTAGGTAAGTATGTCAAACTCTTATAACACATGAATATCTCCCAAGTGGCTTCATACAAATGATGTCTCTTTCTGTGAGATTCAACCATCTATAATTAAATTCACAATTAATACATCACACATCAGCATTTCAATAATGCAAGCATCTATAATTTTATTCTACTCAATGCATTAGCTATCACCTTCATATTTTTCTGGATGATAGGGAATTGTACAATCATAGTCATAAACCACTTCATCCACCATCTTTGCCTCAAATTCAACTCTCTCTGGGTAGGTAAGTATGTCAAACTCTTATAACCCATGAATATCTCCCAAGTGGCTTCATACAAATGATGTCTCTTTCTGTGAGATTCAACCATCTATTATTAAATTCACAATTAATACATCACACATCAGCATTTCAATAATGCAAGCAATAATTAAAACAGATGCAATGCATGAATGATTATGTTAGGAACATCTTCCCACCTGTTGATAGGTTGTTACTATATTAGATCGACTCCCTTTCAGTTCTTTTCTTTGCAGCTTGTCCCTGCTGTCATGAAAGTTTTTCAGCATATACCGGCTGTCACGGTTGTTTCATTAGACCGACCCCTTCTTGGTTCTTTCAGTTATCTTATTTAATGCATATGCACATGAACAATAATATGAAATATACATATGAACAGTAATATAAAAAAGACATAAATTCAAAACACTTAAATTAGCTATCCTGATTATTCTCAAATTTATATAACTAAAATTCCACTAAATTCCTCTTATCCTAAATCACATCAAATCATCCATTAAAGCTTGTCAAGATCCACTAAATTTCATCCCAAATCACATCAAATCATCCATCAAAATTTGTCAATATCTACTAAATTTCATCACAAATAACATCAAATCATCCATCAAAGCTTGTCAAGATCCACTAAAATTCATCTCATCATAATTCGTATTAAAACATCAATATAACTCATCAAAACTTTCACTTATCGCTTTTATTATTAAATCAATTTATTATTCCCAAAAATATTATTTCTATCATAATAATTTTCTACATGTCCAAAATTCATATCATAGTTATCAAACAAATCTTTATCTATCACCACAACATAAGCTAATAATTTATTTTGATATTATTTACAGATATTTGATATTTATTTAGACTACTTAAAGTAAATCCAACTCACCACGTAGCTCTTAAAGCTACTCGTGGATCACCTCCTTGTCTTTCCTATTTCTCTCAGAAATTCCCCCAGTTGTAGATTGTCAACACATGACATCATATTTATATAAATTTTCTAATTTATTCTTCAATTCGATATAAACCACACACTTTGAATTCAGGGAAACTTCATAAATGTCAGAAATTCAAAAATAACCATTACATTATTACCTTCTATTTTTGTGATAGTTTTTCATGATTCTCTTTGAAATTCCGCAGAACTCCTTAAAATTTTGCTCTTTCAGCATTTCTTTAAGTCCCCAAGTGTTTAGAGAAAAACGAGAGATTGAAAGAAACGATGTGAAATCTTACGATTTCACATAGGCGCATACACTTATATATGCGAAACTTTAACTTCAGCCTCTAATTGCACCCCCCCCCCCCCCCACCCCCCTCGGTGCCCAAATTGCTCTACGAAATGTGCATGTATCCTACATGCACATTTCTTCTTTCTTTGGTAGCCCCCCACCCCTCCCACAAAGTCTCCACGTTTTGGAGACGTGGAGGGTATAAACCCTTGACAATTTCACTAGGCAGCAGGGGCTGCCACCTGCTGCCGTTTTTCTTGATTTTTTTTTAGAAAAAACATATTTTATTATTTCTTTTCTTTCTTTTGACCTCATTTGGACGTTTAGGTCCAATTTTTTTTCTTTTAATGACGTCTACGTCCTGAATGTGTTTTTTTTAAAAGAATTATTTTATTTGATACTAAATTCTTCGCGTAACTATATTATTCAAACTTCATGTCGTATTTATTAAATTACTTCTTTGCTCTTACTTTACGAATACGGGTATTACACCTATATAGCTGAATTTTTTTTGCATCAACCCCAAATATCTCAGTCAAATTATTCCTCATAAGGTCATAGTTCATAGTTGGATCAACCTTAAGTTGTGAAGCCAAATTCGTGGCTATCCATGGCACCCTCACATTAAGATTCTTTGTAACTCTCATGTAACTGTGTTCATTTTGTATTGTCTTCACCATGAAAGTCCTTCCACTAGGAGTCACATATGCATGAATTCTCCAAAGATAGTTCTCAACTATGTATTTTGCACACACCCTCCAAGTGTCATTGAAGGGTTTATTAAAGTTTTACCCACCTTACGCCCCCTAATTAGCTAACACTTTCCGTAAATGGATCACATTGGTAAATGCATATCCAAACTCAAATTGAACTTTCCTATCATTAAGCTTAAACAGTTTTGCACCCAATCTCCTAGTAAGCCCAAAATATTTAGTTCTTTCAATTCTACCTCTGTCTTCTATCTCATCATCACTATAGACATCATCTGACTCATCTGAGCCAGGATCATCTATCTCAGGATCTGAAGTTGGCTCATTGTTAACATCTCTCTCTCTCTTTTTATCTTCATTATAAGCATAATCAATACTCTCAATCCAGTCCTCATCAAATGCTGAAAAAATATTCTCATCTTCTTAATTGACCATATAGTCCTTATTATCATCTTCTTCATCATCAACCTTTTCATTTTCATCATTTTGTACTCCTTCAGTGGTCCCCTTACCTTCAACTTCTTCATTTCCATCATTCTCTACTCCATTAGTGGTTCCCCTACCTTTAACTTCTTCACTTTCTTCATTATTTACTCTATTAGTGGTGCCCTTATCTTCAACCTCTTTACTTTCTTCAGTATCTACTCCATCAGTGGTCCCCCTATCTTCAACTTCTTCATTTTCTTCTCAATCCCTTCCCCAACCTTCAACATCTTCATTTTCATCATTCTCAACACCACCAGTAGTCCCCATAGCTTCACCCACTTCTATTCTATCATATTAGAGACTCTTATATGCCCTAAAAAATTCATCATCGTCAAACCATTTAGTTTCTACACCCTTAGTGGTCCCACCACCATCATCATTACCATTTTCATTACTGTTTTTATCAATTTTACCATCATCCAAATTAGTTTCAACCCCTACATTTCCATTAGTGTTTTGATCATTTTCACCATCACCTATATTAGTTTCAACCCTTATATTGGTATTAGTGTTTTGACTATGTTCACCATCGCCCAAATCAATCTCAAACCCTACATTTCTATTATTGTTTTTAATGTCAAATTCATCAGAATCATCTATATTAATTGATACGTCAAGTTTCAGTCTAACAACGTTAGCTTCACCCAAAACTGCAGTAAGGTTTAACTCTGGTACTTCTCCTATGCATAAAGAGCATAAACCAATATCTCTATAATATCTAAACACTTATTGCCAATCACCATCAGATTCTATAAATCTACTAGTACCTGATGTGATCTTTAGAGTCGTTGACTTCACACTGAAATTACTAAAGATGTCTTCCAACAAATCAAGGTAAATATAGCTTCTAGAATCCACACACATTTCACCACTAGGGTTTATATCATCCCCATGTAAAAAAAAAATAACTTAAATTCGCCATACATTATGTCTTTTATAAGTAAATGAAGCAAATTAAGGTTTTATATGATTCATAGTCTTAAAATGAAAAATTGGTTTTCAGAACAAGGGCTACTTTTTTCGTAATCACAACATAGCGAAATTAAACAAAAATAGATACAATACGACTCACCATTGTCTGAACTTCAACCCTAAACGTCAAATAGATTCAATTAATGACAACGAACAGGTAAACAATTTGGGGAAAATGCCAATGATCTAAAATGGGTAAGAAATTTTGAGAAAATGAACTAAATTGTTAGTGACATGAGAGTTGATATCAAATGAAAATAAACGCAATGTGACTCTCCACTATTTGAACTTGAGCACTAAATTTCAAAATGATTTGGGTAATGCAGGCGAACGTTTGGGGAAAATGGTAACGATCTCAAACGGGTTAGAAATATGGGATTTTGGGTATGTAAATTATAAGAACTGGTATGTAAACACATATGTGCATATAGAAGAGAGAGTGTGAGAAAAGAGAGAGTAAGATGAGAGAGAATACGAATTAGGTTTAACAACTTTAATTTAAAGAAGGTCAATCATGACAATTCCCATGCTTTGTTATGATTTAACGGATTATATGATGTCAAACTTCTGACAGGTATGCAATAGTCATTTCCAATACCATGGGTATGTTTTTGAAATAACCACCTAACCTTTGGTGTGAAAATCTAATCTACTCTAATAATAATAATGGTAAATTACACTACACTACTTCCAAGTTTGTTGAAATGACACTAACATACCAAGCCTTTTTGAAACCCACGATTTACCCTAAAACATCAATTTCCACCATCAAGCAGCCCTAAAATGAATTTTTTTTAAGAATCAAAATTTTAGTTAGATATTGCTTTTCATGATGAACAAATTACCCTTAGTGTTAAAATATTTCCAAGTGATTATGATAAGTTTAATAATTCTATTTATCAATTATTTATCTTGTTGACTCCTAACTTGATTTTAATAATGACAAATCTAAATTGAATTGATCTCACAATTCTTGTCTAAGTGTTTAAGCTTTTAAGGTAATTTTAGTTAAGGGCTAATTACATTTTCGTACTTGAGTTTAGGGGGTGATTGCAGAAATATACATGGAAATGACTATTTCATACTTGCGGCTTGTTGATAACAATACATAAACATACATCCGTTACTTACCCCGTTAGTCAAGCGCGAAAATTTTGGTCAATTGTCAGACCACGTTAGAATTTTTTGAAAACCTATAAATACCCTCATATGACCTTAGTTAATGTATTCTTCTTCTCCAACATTCAAATTGCATAACACAAATCTTTTGCCTCTCATTGTAGCCAAATTTTCTACAAATTCTGCAAGGCCACCTTGCACACATCTCCTTCTCCATTTCCAGTTTCAATTTCATCTCATTGTGGCTGGATTTTCTTCGTCTTCTATATGTTCCCAAGTTTTTTTGAATTGATTTATTTTCTTTGTCTACCTTCTTCTTCTTCTTTCCCTTTTTTTCTCATTTGCAGTCAAGCAAACCCCTCAAGTCCTTCTACGCAACTCTCTATCAAAAAAAAAAAAAGAAGTAAGGTGAGAATCTTCCATTTATAGTGATTTACACGATCCCAGTCTTAGAAATTTTGCAAACTTGTGAGTTGGGTGATGTGATGGGTATTGGATTTGTGAATATTCTAATCATTTTGTACTTTTTTGGTGCGGTTTTTGCAAACTTTGAGATTTCTTCTTTAGTTGTAATTTTTTCCTTTTATGATAATTTCTTAGCTGCTTGTCAAGTCGATTTAGTTTTAGAATTGTAGAAAAAGATTCTTCGTAAAACTATTTTAATTTTAATGTTACTTTTTTTTCTGTGTATTGATTTTATTCATCTTACTTCCTTTTTTGTTTATTCTCAATTGAATTGTTTCTCTAGCAGAGGTATGGGTGTTGGTGGAAGGGGATTAGCTCTGGTGATGGTGGAATAGAGGTTGGATCTATTAGGGCGTCTGGGTTAGGTGGCACTAGCAGAAGTACTGGTTCGACTAGTTGAACTTGCTAACGATTCCAGAAATTGCAATAATTCGAGAAATCAAACTTGCTAAATAAAAGTCATGATAATTTCTACTTCGAAGGCTAGTAATTACGGGAAAAAAATTTGGGGATTTTAAAGTTTCTCTGAGTAATGAAGGGAGAAGAGAGAAAGTACGAAAAGAAAACACGTGGGTTAGATCAGATTATTTAAGGAGGGGCAGCGTCCACAATTCTTATGCTTCGTTAGGATTTAACGAATTTTGTGAGGTCAACTTTCTGACAGGTATGAAACAGTCATTTTCAATACCACAAGTATGTTTCTGTAATTATCCCATAAACTCATGTATGAAAATGTACTTAACCCTTTATTCAAAGATGCACGCACCTCAAGAGAAGTCTGAAGAACAAGATTATAAGCTCCCTAGGTAGTAAATGTAATTGTAAATCTTCACTCAATTATCTAGCTTTAATTGTGGTTCAAAATGTTTACAAAATGTTTTTGACAAAAACATTTAAACTTGGTGTTAATTTTATAAGTCTTTAAAAAATAGAAAATTTTTGTTTCAATGGATTCAGTAAACTGAATAGATTATTAAGTCAACTAAATGATGGACAAAAAGGCACCTCAAGAGAAATCTGAAGAACAAATTAGAAGTTCCCTAGTTAGTAAATCTAATTGTAAATCTTCTCTCAATTATCTAGCTTTAATTGTAGCTCAAAAGTTTTACAAAATATTTTTGACAAAAACATATAAACCTGGTGTTAATTTTATAAGTATTTGAAAAACAAAACAAAATTCTGTTTCAGGGGATTTAGTCACTTGAATGGATCATTAAGTCGACTAAATGAAGGATAGAAATTCCTACCCTTTTGATTCAGTTGACTGAATGAATCATATTGTCAACTGAATTAACGACAAAAAATTTTGGCCACTGACCTAGTCGACTAAATGAATCACTCAGTCGAGTGAATGAAAGGCAAAGAGTTTTGATCCTCTAGTCCAGTCAACTGAATGGTTCATATAGTCAACTGAATGAAAGCCCTGAAACAAAATTGCCTTGATTCAGACGACTGAACCAAGCATTCAGACTGAACATTCGATTATAACAGCTAGTTTTTGAAAAGAATAGCGCGGGTCAGAGCATTTAATGCTCCAAAATAGCCATACCTTATGAGTAACAGTCATATGGAGTTAAGTCTTTATAAACCCCTTTCAAATGAGCAACCCTAACAATCAAGATCATTGAATATATTCTAGAGCTCATTAATATTCTTTAAAGCTTTCAAAAATCATTTTTGAGCAATCTTTAAAGCTTTGTTCTTGAAAGAGATATATTCTTCATTTGTAAAACATTAATCGAAATCTCTCTTGTACCATCTTCAATCATAAATTTCAATCGTTGTAAAAGAAAGAGTTAGTGTAACTCTTAGTAGTGTTTAGGTGTTAAACACTTTTGTATAAGCTTCCTAACTTGATTTTAATAATGACAAAACTAAATTGAATTGATTAAACAATTCTTGTCTAATTGTTTAAGCTTTTAATGTCTTTTTATTCAAAGACGCATGCACTTCAAGAGAAGTCTAAAGAACAAGATTAGAAGCTCCCTAGATAGTAAATCTAATTGTAAATCTTATCTCAATTATCTAGCCTTAATTGTGGCTCAAAATATTTTTGACAAAAACATTTAAACTTGGATTTAATTTCATAAGTTTTTGCAAAACAGGAAAATTATGTTTCAGGGGATTTAATCGACTGAATAGATCATTAAGTCGACTGAATGAATGACAAAAACTCATGCCCTTTTGATTAAGTCGACTAAATGAATCATATAGTCAACTGAATAAAGGACAACACTTTTTGACCTCTGACCCAGTCGAATAAATGAATCACTTAGTCGACTGAATAAAAGACAAATAATTCTGACTTTCTAGTGCAGTCGACTGAATGGTTCATATAGTTGACTGAATGAAAGCCCTGAAGTAAAATTGCCTTAATTCAGTTGATTGAACTCGATTATAATGACTAATTTTTTAAAAGAATGGCACAAATCAAAGCATTTAATGCTCCAAAACGGCCATACCTTGTGAGTAACGTCCATATGGAGTCAAGTCTATATAAACCCCTTTTAAATGAGCAAACTTAACCATCAAGATCATTGAATTTATTCTAGAGCTCATTAATATCCTTCAAAGCTTTTAAAAATCATTCTTGAGTCGTCTTTAAAGCTTTGTTATTAAAAGAGAGATATTCTTTATTTGTAAAGAATTAATTGCAATCTCTTTGTACCATCTTCAATCATAAATTTCAATCATTGTAAGAGAAAGAGTTAGTGTAACTTTTAGTAGTGTTTAGGTGTTAAACACTTTTGTATAAACTTCATTGGAAGAGAACCTTGAAAGATTTAGGCAACACCTCTGAAGTTCCTTGTTTGATTTAGTGGAATACTTCAAGGAGTCTCATTGAAGAGAGTGGACGTAGGTTTAGAAAGATTCTAATATTGCCGAACTATTATAAATCGTGTTTGCACTTTATTATCCTTACTCCTTTAATTTTCAGCAATATAACTCTTTTTGTTCTTGCTTGATTTCTTAAGTGTTTAAAACTTGTTTGTTGTTTGTAAAAAATTTTAAAATCCAATTCATCCCCTCTTGGGTTGCACTTTGGTTTACATATCTCAAAATTGTTTATAACACAACCTTTTAGGTTATTTGAATTCATATTTTTCTTATAAAAAAAACATGTAGTATCTTTTTAATTTTAAAATAGAAAAATTTATCTTTAATTTTTACTTTATAGTGGTTTTTAATATTCATTTATTTGAGATGTTAGACTATTTAATTTTATAAAAAAAATATCAATAAATTTTTCATTTAAAATATTTAATTTTCTTTTATGATAGTCTTTGATTTTTTTTTTGAGAATTCGATAGACAATAATATCATAATAGTTTTTAAAATATAAAATATATAAAGTAAAAATTTTTTATACCATATAATAGAATATAAATCCATTTAAAATATACTTTTAACAATTTTCGAAAAAGAACGATGTTAATTTTCTTTTTAAAAAAACTAAAAAAATTCTTATTAAATATGTTCCATCCTTAATACTTCTATATTTTAAAAAATAACATTTATGATACTTAAGGGTACTTTAATCATCATGAAAAGTGATATCTAATTAAAATTTTAATTTTGAGATTGTTTAATTATGAAAATTGATATTTTGAAGTGAATCGTGAGTTTTAAAAAAGTTTAGTATATAAATATTATTTCAACAAATTTAAAAATAATATAATATAATTTACTTTAATAATAATAACATCTTAACTTCTATTTGTAAATATCTTTAAAAGACGAAAGAAAGAAAAGAAACCATCCCCTAGGGGGTTGATATATAGTACGTACTATTATTTTCCTTAAATTGATATCTTATTTAATTTGTTTCAAGTGCAGTGAATATGAATGAAATGGGATTCAATAGCAAAGGCAAAAGAAGTCAAGAACCTAAAAATAGCCCTTTAAAAAAAACTAAAGATAGGACTAATTAGGGAGACACAAGTCAATCTCAATCTCGAAGGATAAAAAGGAATTAATAAAAAAATACCTACGAAGAGAATAGTCTAACCCTTGTAAGTCAAGTAATTATTTGCTAAGACCGACTGTCGGTCATCCCTTTAGCTAGGTTTAGTCACCAGATAGAGAAAAAATAGAGAGTTAATTAAAGAGATATAGACTAAAAAAATCTAAATTATTAGTCAACTTCAATTTAGGTTACTAAATTAGATACTCGATCGTTTTCAAAGAATTTATTATGTACTTTAATTATTCTTACATGATGTTATATATACTTAAATAAGGTTGAATTTCAAGTTAGGTAAACCTATCAAAGAAATTTAAGTAAAATGAAAAATGTCACATTCCCGATATATATTAGCCTAGATCATGCATGTGATATATAATTGATATGTGGCTTCATTCAAGATTAAGATGTAAGAGTAAACTTCTGGTGCAACAACTCTTTTGCTGTCCCTAAAAAACTCTTCTAGAGTTAATTCACAAGTTACTCTAAATAGTAGACGCAAACATTGTCAATTGTGATTTTTTAACTTTACGGTTATCTTCAAGTTTTTCATTTATCCGGGTCGAATTTAAAACAAAGCTTATTTGGTCCTGTTATCATAATTAAGTTAATAGTATCAAATATCACTAGACTTTAGAAGTGATCCAAAAAGTAAAGATTTTCGACTTCCTCACACATTAGAATGGTATTTATTTATGATCATATTAATATAAAGATAAAACCTATGACACATGCAATAATTTATTTAGAGTAGTCAAGGGTCACCTTGCAAATCAGGTAGGCAAAATTACCCATCCATGATCACAAATTCCCACTAGTTCCTTCATATTCTGGATATGCTATTAAGCAAATTCCAGAGAGGAATTCCTAACATGGAATCACTACTACCAACAAACATCATTTGCTTATCTTCACCATTTACTTAGCAGAAAAAAAAAAACAGAGAACAAACCGATAAGAGTAACAAAATTCCTTCAGTAATATCCACCGGCAATTCCAATGTTCACTGTTCATGTGCTCCATTACTTTGATTTGAAAGGAATGGCCCTGATCACTATCTGATGGTATAAAGCTGCAAGTGCTGCCCCAATGAAGGGTCCTACCCAGAATATCCACTGCACCAAAAAATTTCAACGACAAAGTGAAAAATCTGCCTGGTCTAAATTCTGGCGTTTGAAAGTTAAACTTCCTTTTTCACATTTATTATGTGAATTGGGGCCTAAGAAATGAAATTGTGTGGAATTGTGGCTTTTTTTTTTTTCAAAAGTAAATTCATAAGAAGAAACCTCAATTTCCATCCAATTCGATTTCTAATGCCACACTACTTCCATACTGCCAAACACAACAACAATATAATATTTTTGAAATTTTGGTTCTTGGCCTAACTACCCAAGGCTTACATGGTCATCCCATGCTTGGTCCTTGTTGAAAATGAGGGCTGCACCAAGACTCCTAGCTGGGTTAATACCAGTCCCTGTGATTGGAATTGTAGCCAAATGCACCAAGAACACTGCAAACCCAATTGGCAGTGGAGCCAAGATCTGACCATTTCCCAAAATTCAACAAATTAGTTTTCAAATCAAGCCATGAAACACACCCATTATAACAAAAGTTTAAACGGTACAAAAAAAATGGCTAGAGAAATCAAGACATTTTAATTAATTTGCTTACAGGGACATGGGAATCTCGGGCATTACGCTTCGCATCAGTGGCAGAGAAAACAGTGTAGACAAGAACAAAAGTTCCAACAATTTCAGCTCCAAGGCCATCACCTTTGCCGTACCCAGGGCTAACCGTGTTGGCTCCACCACCTAACATTTCATATTGGCTTTTTTGGAAGCCCTTTACCACACCAGCGCCGCATATGGCTCCAAGACACTGCATTATCATGTAAAACATCGCCCTCGTAAGCGACAACTTCCTTGCCAACAACAACCCAAAAGTCACTGCTGGGTTTATGTGACCCCCTACACCCATAATCACCATGCTAAAGAATTAGTCCTCAACTTTTCTTGCAATAATTGTTTAAAAAAAATACTTCATTAAAATATAAAAGTAGAGTTGATTCTTGACTTTATAAGTAACATTTTCCTATTCAGTATGTTATTGCCGAAATTAGGTTTATTAGGAATTAAGGTTTTGAGACTTTTATCTATCGTTACTGTAAAATCTTTCTCGTCATCGTTTAGACGTTAAATTTTCATCTCCTAACTATATAAATCTTTATGTCTATTTTAATTTGAATGCTGTGTTATTCTTAATAATTAATAATTAATATAAACCAATAAGGATTGAGATTTTTAGACTTAATGTAAAGAAAGGAAAAGATTGATTGAGTTATTGGTTATTGCCCTGTCTCAATGGTATTTTGGTGTTTCAAAATTCTTAGGTCGAATTTCATACCAAAACTCCTTAATTTATGGATAGAAAGAATTGCTGTTGTATAATCCATCTTTGTACTTAGAAAAAAACATTTAACGTTGGCATTACTAGAGCTCTCATTCTCGATTTCGACTTTCTTGTTAGATTTCACCCAATTTCTTTTTTTTTAATAGAAAAATTATTTGTGGCAAAATCTGATCGGACGCGAAAATCTAACACGATCCAACCCGAAAAAATATCAAAATAATATGATTCGAATCCGATTCGATCCGACTCTAACCCAAATAACCCGAAACCCAAAATAACCCGGATTCAAAATGACCCGAACACGGACCCGAATAACTCAGAACCCCAAAACTATCCAACCCAAAATGACTTGAAAATATATTTTTTATCAAAAAAAACAATTTACTTTTTAAAACTGAGATAATAGTTAATTTACTAGTGGTCAAATAAAATAAATGATATAACAATTAATTAATTATTGATTTACTTGATATGCATAGTTCAACATTCTATTAATATGAGTAATCTCATTAATTTCGAATAAAAAAATTGAGAAGAATAGTAAATTTTGCATTGTTATTTAAATTATAATAAATTTTATTTTTAATTATCTTCAAAAAAATATAATGGAATAAAGTGATTACATGAAATTTAATCTCCAAAATTTGATATAAGATGTTACTAGTGAGAATAACTTTGAGAATCAATTGTCTGAGATCATTTAAAACTAAATTTTGGGACTAAAAATCATAACATTGCATATTGCATTAAAAAAATTATTTAAAAAACTAAGTATTGATTTATTATTAATTAACTTTCACGTATTTTACAATGTGACTTGTTTGGTCCTATTATATGTAAATAAAATATTTTTTAATTAAGTATAAATATTTATCTTGTTGACCCGACCTAATATGACCCAACATAACCCGGACTCAAAATGATCCGATCTGAGACCCGATACGACATGAGGTTGAAGTGACCTGAGCTTGATCTGACCCACGACACGAATGATCTAAGACTCAACAAGACTCGAACTTGACCCGAATAGAATCCAATTGATCCGACCCGACTCGACACGATTCGTTTGCCATCTAAAGAATACTATTCAGAATCTATTCAAACTCAACAAAATTTGTCCTGCTGCAAGATAGACTCCATAAAAGAAGGAGCAACATCTTGCCAAACAAATAAACCAGCCAAGCATATAACTCTTATGGCTAAACAAACATTTAGCATTGGCATTAGAGCTTTGATTCTCGATTTCGAATTTCTTGTTAGATTTTCACCGAATTTTGTAGAGATATATTTAAAGCCGAGACAGTTCTCTTCACTTTTAAAACTTATATTAATTATGAAATGGAACTACAAATTAAATTAGAAGTCTAACCTGAAATGCCAGCAGTGCAGTAGACAAGAGCGAAGATCATGCCACCAAAAGCCCAAGCAATACCCTGAATACCCACAGTGGAGCACTTGCTTGGGGACTTGACAACACCCATCACGGTTAAGACTGTGATGTAAAGGAACAAGAAAGTGGCCACAAACTCTGCTATGCCAGCCCTGTAAAAGGACCATGAAAATAACTCGCCAGCATCAAAGAGTAGCGCTTCAGGTGGGTCTGTGTAGTCCTTGGCAATTTGGCTTTGAGCTGCTGTTCCTATAGGTTGCCTCTCTCTGTACATATTGGCTCCCAATTTAACATCCTCTTCCTTGCCCTCCATTGCTCTGTACCGAAAGAAAACAAAGGTTTAGTCTTTTTAGAAGTGAATAAACGGGAAATGGGCTCACAAATTATGATTGAAAGGTGGGTATTTATAGCGTAAGTTTGGGACAAAGGCTTTGGGTTATAAAATGATTTCTTTGGTCTCTTCTCATTGATAGAGAGCAAATTTATCGTGACATGTGACCGACCATCCACACCATTGAAGGGTGGGGTATTTATAGCGTATGTTTGTGACAAAGGTGCTCTTTGGACTAATTCAGGTTTTGACGGTGGGAAAACAATTTCATCTTTTATTTTCTTTAGCAATTCTTTTTTTAAAGTTTAAAATCCCTACTTTTTTTTAATATGCAATTTATGAAGATAATATAAAAAATATAGTCATAATTGTTTTTTCGCATTCAAATGAGACGCACATATAAGTTATACGTGTACACCAATTTTAATTTAACCTAAACTTTGATTAGAAAGACTTATTGAATATCTTGTGTAAATTGAATGAATTTAAAATCTAAAAAAGATATTGAAACGTAAAGCAAAATGTAATAATATTTCGTGATAATAATTTTTTTATTATTTACAGAGATAAAACTAACTTAGTTACTTTATTTTCACCCAATTCACGTTACACCAATTATTTTTATCAATGACAATTAATCTCAAGATATCCAAATACTTAAACATAAGACAATAACTATGAAACTAAACATTGTTGTTTTATGAACTTAAGCTTTTGAGAGATATTTTGAGTTTCATTTGGATAACATCACGATAAAAATAAAAAAAATGTTTTGAGTGGTATGCCTGAAGAATAATTTGGAAGATATCTGAAGAAGAAAAAGAAAATATCATTTGTTTGAAGGCAAATTTTTAAGTTCTAGTAAAGTTGTTGGTTTTTGGATTGAATTTAATTCAATTTTTTTAATTTTTTTAAAACAAACATCTGACAATGTTTGAAAATTTCACTATTTATTTAAAAGAAAAAGCTGCTTTAATAAATGCTCTTAAACGTGACTAATATCTAAAAGTCCCGTATGTTTCCAGTACGACATTCAGAATGTTTGATCATAATTGTGGAAGTTTTTTTATTGAATAAAATCGTGGAGGTTTAATTATGGACAATAATAATGGTTTCACTATTGAGAATATGGCCATCAATTTGTCATATTTTTCCAAGTTAGCAATCATAAAATTTAAAACGGGTAATAGCTGGACCTAGAAAAAAAATTGGAGTAATAACCGTTAAGTGCTCATTACCAATACTCACCGTAAATGTGGAAACTTATAATTATACCTAATGATGATATTTTATCCCAAAAAATTGATCCAATGATTACAACGAGTCACGAGCTATGTTAGTGGACCGACTTTTTAGAGAGTTGGATTTAGATTTCAGACTGAAAATATATTAAAAAAAGGGTTTATGCAAAGAAATGTAAAAGTTTTAGGGTGTGTCGGGGAAAATAGTGAAAAAACGCGCGAGGGATTTTTTTTATTTAATAAAAAAATAAAAGAAAATGAAATTAAAAAGATAAATATTTTTTATTTTCATAGTTTCATATATAAATTATAATTTTTCAAAATTAATAAGATTAAAAAGTAAAATTATCAATTGATTTCTATTTAATTTTTTACGTCAATATCTATTAATATTATTAATGATAAAAATAATATTATTGTATTTTCTTTTTTTTTTTCACTTTATTAAAAAATTATTTTTTTAAAAAAATTTCATCATCTTTGCTAAATATATAAAAAAAATCCATCTCCTTAATTTTTTTATTTTTTATTTTTTTTTACTCACACTTTGCTATTTTACTAAACAAACCCCTAACCTTGCATAAATAATGGTAGACGCAGCCGTGATAGTGGAAGTGAATGTTGGGGCAATTTAGTTGATCTTTTGGAGAATTCACAACCACACGATCAAATCAAGCGAATGCTAGCCACCGGCTTAAAGAGCAATGAGGACCGACATTTGCCGTCCCGATCTAAATTTCAACGTTGCAATAGCGCCGAAACATCATCGAATGAGCGTTGGAATATCACCGAATTAGCGCCGCAATAGCGCAACAAATCACCTGGAGTTCTCGTCGGCAAACGAATCTACGATTCCCAAAACAGCAAAACCTGTCACCAAGGTTTTTTTTCTTTTTTTTTTGTTTACACTCATTTTCACAGTATCCTCTACTAAGCCCACGATTTAAAATGCTCCTTTTTTATTTTTTTTCTCCTTTGTTCTTGCTAAGATTCGGTGAAATGACTTAAAAGTCCAATTTGTTTTCAATGACTTTCCTACATTTTTTCGAAAGCCAAAACAGAGAATTGTTTGGTTGGCTTGATATTATTTTAATTTCTGTCTGATTTTTGACAGTGCCGGCAAAAAACCATGTATTTTGTGGTATCATGCAAGAGTAAAAATGAGAAAAAGCAATGTAAAATGCCTCTTGATCAGGTCTCATTTCCCTTTCCATCGAAGTCTTTCTCTGTCTGTGTCTTGTTTTGCTCCTTTAAGAGTTTTTAGCTTATTTGCCTGGTAAGATTCAATCAGGTATGAGGAGAAGGCTGAAGAGGTGGCGGTGCTAAATGATTGGAATGTCCAAAATGTAGAGATATTTGCAATTGTAGTTTTTGCATGTAAGTTCTAAGTTTTTGGCAAATTGAAGAATACGTGCTTTGAGTTATTTCATTTTGCAATATCATCAAATGTGTGATCGATTAATAAACTGGATCTTACTTGAAGAAACGAGGAAACCACCCTACTGATATCGTAGATAAAAGTTCAATTTTTCTCCATCTTTCTTTTTATTTTCCCACGCATTCTCACTTCCCAAACAAAAACCAAAAACACCAAACCCACAAAATCTTGTGCGGTGCACTGACTGAAAAGAAGAAGAAAAAAATGGACATAATCTCGCTGGAGCCCAGCCGTAAAATCCACGACATCAATTGCGCACTCACTATTTTCCCACGTTTTCTCACTTCCCAAACAAAAAGATAAGAGATTCATTTTCCTCCAATTTCTTTTTATTTTCCCACACTTTCTCACTTCCCAAACAAAAACCCAAAACACCAAACCCAGAAAATCTTGTGCAGTGAAAGATGGTGAAACCCCAAACCAAAAACACCAAATCCAATTTTGGGGGTTTTGAAGAAAAAAAAGCATAAAGTAAAATAAATTAAATAAATCACATATGATGGTGAAAACAGCCTACCCACTAAAGGAAGAGGAAGAGACGGCGGCGTGGAGGAGGTGGCAGCGACGTGGAGGAGGCGATGTCTTTCCGACGAAGTGGAGAGACAAAGAAGGGGGGAGGCGCGGGAAGAGAAGAAAAAAAAGGGAGAGGGAGAGAGAAAGGTGGAAGGAAGAAGATAGAGAAAGGTGAGAGAGAGTTTTCTGAGTCTGATGAAAAGAGAGACGACAACAAAAATTGGAGAAGAAAATGAAAAAGAGAGAAAAAAGATTTAGATTAAATACATTTAAAATAAACAAAACATACTATTTTAATCTAAATTTAAATGATTCCCAGGGAATTAAGGGAAAAGAAAAAAAGAAAATTGAGCAATCTCGATTGGTCAACTTAAACCTGCTTGAAACCCGATTTGAGATAATCTAAAATTTGAAATGATCCGAATTAAGATAACCCGATCTAATATGACTAAAGGTTGTAAAATCTGATCCGATTCAAAAACTCAACTCGAGTGACTTGAGACCTGAAATGATTCGAATTTAAAATGACTTGAACCCGAAACGGCCAAGCCCAAAATAACTTGAAAATATTTTTTTATTAAAAAAATAATTTTCTTTCTAAAACTATAATAATAGTTAATTTACTAGTTATCAAATAAAATAAATTATATAACAATTATTTAATTATTGATTTACTTAATATGCATGGTTCAACATTCTATTAATATAAATAATCCCATTAATTTCAATATGTTGTAGAGCTTTGGTAAATACGTCAGTGGGTTGATCGAGGGAAGCAATGGAGATGAGAAGAATGGTACCATGAATAATGTGTTAATGAACAAAATGACAATCGATCTCAATATACTGGGTACACTAATGAAATACTTCATTATGAACAATCTATATAGTAATATGATTATCACAATGAAGATGAGTAGCAGAGGAAAATGTAATGTTTGTCTATATTTCATTAAGTTTGATAATGTGAAGCAAAAGTTAATAAATTTACTTAGACCAATGTGCTAAATACATTTATTAATATTTTTAAAAATAGAAAACAAAATTTATTTACGTTTAAACTCTTCTTTAGAGGTGATCAAATCTCAGGTCAGGTCAGGTTTGGGCCGGATCTTTAAGAACAGATTTAAGCACGTGGGCTACATCGGGCCAGGATTATTTTTAATTTCCGAAGCCCTCCCATTGGCCCAGTATCTATGTTTATTAAAAAAAATTAATTTTTTGTATCACAAAAAATAATAAAATAAATATATTTTTAGACATGTTTTATTTAAAATCCATAAATTATTTAAATTTACATATTTACACAAATAGTTTGTTATTATATTAATATAGTCTTTATATATATATATATATATATATATATATTAAAATATTATGTAACATAATAAATGTCATGTTCAGGCCGGGATTGGGCTTTTTTCGCATAATCTCAAGCTCGGTCTGAATTTTTTTTGAATCTATTTTTTGGTTTAAACCCACAAAACTTTATGGGTCGAGCCTAATCAGGCTTTCGGGCCACAAGCCTATGATCACCTCTACTCTTCTTCCTAATGAATCTGTTCTTGAGTCCCAACTCTCAATTTATGGCCTCTCAACAATTTTAGACCGTCTCCATCTCTTTCCCGCTTTTCTTCTTCCAACATTTGCTGATGCCTTAATGCTGCTGACCAATGCAAAGTAGAATAAAATTAGATAAAATTATCAGTGGAAGAGTTATTTTAACCCCAAAAAAAATCATCCAAGTTTGACACTTGCTACAAAGCACTTTTAATTTTGTGCTATGTTATGAAGCTTGATTAGTAATTGATCATTTTACTTTCGAAAATCATTACAACGAGTGAAGAAAACAATATAATGAGTGAGAAATGGTTTCTGATTGGTTGGTTTTTGGGTGTTAGAAATGGATGGCATGGGTGTTAACTTAGAAGCAGCCATTAACCAGTCTCTACGATCTACAAATTTCATGATCATAATAGCATAACACCTTCTTCCGCCCTCATCTTATTCTCCAACTCAGCTATTGGTTTCTACCTCTCTAAGCACACCATATTCCTCATCCAATTACCCAAATCTCATAATCAAATAGACCCATTTGCCTGGTTAGTCAAAATCGAAGAAGATACTTTCGAGAGCAAGCACATGTTGAACCTACTAATATCGAGACACTGATTTGATTCTTTTCCTTAAGATTTCCTACCTCGAGCACTTATTGTCATTCTCTATGTGAAAAATGTGTTGGGTGATTTGGTTACATATTTTGTATACGGAGAAGTACGTAGTTGTTATGTGTTTAGATAACAATGAAGGCAATGATAATTTGTGTTTGTCACACTAGTCATGTTTTTGGTAAATTAGTTGTGTTTAAAATAATTTGGTAAATCAGTACCATGAGTTGAGTTTGTTCATCCAAAAGCATTAGAAACTTAGACCATACCAATAAAAAAATTTCTTCATCAATTTAACCAAATTTTTTTTGGCGCAATAAGCTTGGTTTTGGTAATTCGTTAGTCAAAAAAAGAATTCTTGATCTCTGTGATGTATTCAAATTTCGAAGATCGAAACCTGATGAGAGTCATAAAATGCATCTCAACAGTGATTAATTATTGGCATTTTAGGACCGATCTCGGTCTTTATTGTGCTTTTATGTGTTTATAACTCTAAAGTGATATTATTGGACCACTGACTTATTTCAGTAAATTTTCAGGTACTTTGAGTTTAAAAGAGAAAAAGAAGCGATCGTTGCTTAAAACGCCAAAATCCCATGCTTCTGGAAGGACAAGAGCGATTGCTGCCTGTATTGCGATTGAGTGCACATCCCACATCGACCAAGGTACTCTGCAGCGCACATGCGATCGAGTGCACACGCAGTGCGATCGAGTGCACAAGCCGCGATTGAGCACATGTGCGATCGATCGCACTCGGGCTGTGATCGAGCGCACCCGGACAGTATCCCACATCGGCTAGATAACACATAGCATTCCAGGAGTTTGCCTATATAAAGACCCACTCTGCTCAGCTGAAAGAATCAACGAATCGGAGCTCTTCTAAGATCATCTTCTGAGATCATTAGATAGTGACTCTAGAGGGCCTTTAGGAGTAAATCCAGAGGGCCTTTAAGAGGAATCCGAAGTATAAAATTTGGAGGGCAAGCTGAGGATGATCGTTGAGAAGCCGGAGGCAACTCAAGGAGGCATGAGCTCTATGGCCAGCTAATCTCCAAGCAAGGCGAAGGGATGAATCCCTAGGTGTAGTTGTTCTTATTTTCCTTTATTTGATTCAGTTGTAGTTGGTATTATTTTTATCAAACATTGTTATGTTTTATTCTTTAATTTAATTTAGTAGATTATTTTATTAGTCCGGTGATTGCATGCTTCCTTTCCATATAAGTTCAGTCATGCTTTTTCTTATGTGTATCTGTTTGGGTGTGATTGATTCCGGTAGATCTCTTTTATAGAATTGTCCATTGCTGCGGTATTTTCGTTTAGATATATCGTCGTCTCTTGATAATTTATAAGTTAGGTCATGTGTGCTTGAAAGTAAAGGAGATTTCATAACAATTACATTAGGATTTATAAATGCGCTTTAATTGAATATTTTCCGATTGCTTGTTTGGGATGTGAAACTTGCAATCGGGATAAAAACAACTGAGTCAAGTTAGGATCAAAGCAACGAACCTAGGGAGGATTTCCGGAACCTTGTCGTTTCTTATTTATATTATTCAATCTATTTACACAATTTGCTCACAACTCAGATCCTCTCATTTAATCTTTTATCGTTTGAGTTAAAGTTTACACCTTCTTTTGTAATTAACTTGTTTCCCTGTGGAATCGACACCCCAAAACTATACTACAACTACTGCATTATGTTTTGGGCGTAATCAAAACCCTAAAGATAAAATTTATTGTAGTTGCTTGCTGGAAAAATGAGAGAATAACAAATTGAGAAGTAAATAGATGAATTTAAAGAGACTAACCCACCCTTTAATTATAATTTTAATAAAATAAATATGAGAGGTTAGTTTTGTCAAAGTAAATTGGAGTACAAAAAGTGTTATAACTTGTAAGTTAATATCTCCATACACATACGGACCATCTACAGATCTGCAAGAAAACGATGCTCCTACATCGAAACCCAAATGAGTTGTTGTACCGAGCGTTCTCGCTAACACTAGAGAAGGCTGCTAGTACTTGATATTCTCACTTGAAGCCATAGAGTATTGCCTCATTCATAGGCTTAAACAATGTCTTCTCTGCACATTTCCTCAATAGCAAAGGACCAAGGAATACCTCAGGAAGTCTGTTCAACATCAACCAGTAGAGGGGCGAAAAGCTCTGAGATTACATCTCGTTCTTCAATACAGGAGCATGAGAGGTCTTGGACTTGAATTCTAAGATCCAAATGACAGCCTTCAAAAAGGGGCTATGATCAGGAAAATTTAGCTTGAAGCTATCTAGTCGCTCGGTTAAGGACTTTAATGCGATCCTTACCCGGGTAAGGAAGATTAGGCATTCCGAAGGAAATGCAAAAAGAACAAATAGAGTATAGAAACGACTTGGAAAGAGGCCCCGTTGGGACGAATGAAAGAAACTTTGAAAGACCGTCTAAAAAGTTCGAAAGCTACACCCCCTTAAGACCTCTCGGGCGAACGTGCTGATGAACATTCAAGATGGTGACCTAATCTAATGGCCCGGTGGAGTGAAAAAAGATAGATTCAAATGGTGTCGATTCCATTGAGATCACGACCACGAAATGGATGAGTGTCACGTGCTCAAAGATGATATCAAATCTCTTATCCAAATGGGGTACTTAAAAGAGATTTCAATGGCCCATCCTATAAGAAGAACAATCAGATTTAGCCCCGACGAAGCCCCAGGCGCAGTCCTAGGCACGACCCTAGGTAGAGCACTTGGTGGGAAGGTCGCACCAATAAGAAAAAAATGAACCATAAGGATAGTAGGGAAGTGAGCCTGTTATCACAGGGATGATCAAGACCATCTTTTGAGAATCAGCAGCTGGTGGATAGTTGTTTCAGTTGAAAAAGGCCTATGCATTGTCAGTTGTGTCACTCATTGGCACAAGCAAAAAGACGAGGACCAAACAAGTCATATCCTTTACAGACAATAACATGGAAAGAATACAAATAGTAGTGATCTTATCACTGATCATAAACAATTTCAACATGGAAATGATCTTGGTCGATAACAGGAGCATGATCGATATTCTTTACTATGATGCCTTCAAGAGGATAAAGCTTGGAGATGACCAGCTTAAACCAGTTACCTTGCCACTCTATGGATTCTCGGGAGAACTAGTCCTCCTTGAAGGATGTTTAGTCTTTCCTGTCACTACAGGGTTATCTCTCCAGCAAACCACCATCATAACAACTTTTCTAGCCGACAAGCTCTCATCCTCCTACAATGCCATCTTTGGCAGACCCAATAGGAATGCTATAAAGGTGGTAGTCTCAACTTACCACTTGAAGATGAAGTTCCTTACTGATTAAAGAGTAGGAGAAATCTGTAGAAAACAAATGGAAGCCTACACATGCTACCCTAATTCCCTAAAAGAGTATCACAAGATCGAGGCCCTACCATTGTAAATCATCGACCTCAGGGATGAACTCAAGGCACCACAAAGTGAGGCGGTGGAAGAACTAATCACCATCCTCTTGTACTAGGATAAAGATCAAAAGGTTGCTCATATCGAGTCAAGTTTATAAGATGAACTCCAAGCTTCACTCGTGTCCTTCCTTTAGACGAATCAAGATGTATTTGCATGGTCGACATTAGATATGCCAAGTATTGATCATCAACTCATGGTCCACAAGCTGAATATGGACCTTAAAGGAAAACACGTGGTACAAAAGAAGAGGTTTTTGGCTCCAAAAAGGCAGCGAACCATTAATGAAGAATAAACACAAGTTGCTCAATGCCGACTTCATATGGGAAATCTGTTGCCCAGATTAGGTTGCCAATGTAGTAATAGTGTATATGGCCAATGGAAAGGGTAGAATCTGCATTGATTTCACCAATCTTAACAAGGTGTGCCCAAATGACAACCTTTTTATCCCTAGAATAGACTAACTAGTGGATGCTATCTTTGGGTATGAACTCTTAAGCTTCATGGATGCATAATCGAGTTATAATCAGATCAAGATGTATGAGCCTGACCAGCCAAAACCATTTTCCACAAAGAAAGACCTTTACTACTACTTCAAAGTCATGCTCTTCAGACTAAAAAACATTGGGGCAACTTACTAATGTTTGGTTAATAAAATATTCAAAGTCCATATAAGACATAGCATAGCATTATATGTTGATAACATGGTCGTTCAAAAGTGTAAAGGTAAAAGGACATGTGGCTGACTTAGAAGAAACCTTTAGGATCCTCAAACATCAACAGATGAAGTACAACCTAGCGAAGTGTATCTTTGAAGTCATGTTAGGAAAATTCCTAAGCTACATGTTAACTTAGTGAGGGATTAAAGCCAATCTTGAGAAGATAAAGGTGATCTTAGACATGAGCCCACCTTGCAATATTAAACAATTATAAAGACTGACTGGCCGCACTGCAGCTTAGAGTCATTTTATGTCTAAATCCGCCGAGAAATGTCTTCTTATTTTCAAGGCACTTAGGAAAGCCAAATATTTCGAACGGATGGAAGAATCTTAGACATCCTTCAAAGAATTGAATAAATACTTGAGCCCCCCATTGCTGACAAAGCCAATAGAAGGAGAAGAACTATTTTTGTATCTAATCATCAACTCAGTCTCTTTGGTAATGATTCTTGTTTGAAAAGAGAGAAAGGTACAAAAGATTATCTACTATGTCAGTAACGTGCTTCATAATGCTAAGACTCGTAACCTCTCCATAGAGAAGTTGGTCTCAGCTAGAAAACTTTGACCATATTTCTAGTCTCAGACTATCACAGTTCTAATAGATCAACGACAGAGATGCATGTTGCATAAGCCAGAAATCTCTAACAGGATGGTCAAATGGACAATAGAACTTGGGGAGTTTGACGTTTGGCACAAGCTCAGGATAGCCATCAAGGCCCAGGCCTTGGCTAATTTTATTGTGGAGAGCACCTTCCTTGAAGAGATTGTTGGTGGGCAAGAGGATAAGCAAGAAGAAGACTCTCCTAGTTGGATCCTATTCGTGGATGGATCCTCCAATAGTAGTGAAAGTGGAGTAGGCCTTATACTCACTAGCTTCGAAGGATTCATAGTAAAGTATGTGCTCTGGTTTGAGTTCCAGTCCTCTAACAATGAGGCTGGGTATGAAGCCCTTTTGACCCGTATGAGGTTGGCCAAAGCCCTGGTGGCCCAAGCATTAGAATTATGTATTGATTCTCAACTAAGTGTTAACTAGATGAGAGGAGAATACAAGGCTAAGGGAGAAAAGATTGTCAAATACCTTGAAAAGGCTCGATAAGCAGTTGCCACATTCAGTAAGTTCGAGATTAAGAAAATTCCTAAGGCGGAGAACTCAAAAGCAGATGCCTTGGCCGACTAGCTTCATCTCGACATCCAAACCTTACCAAGACTGCATATTTGGAAAGGCTACTTGAACCGAGCATCAATTAACTTTCTATGATGGATATTAATATGAAGGCTGCTTAGATGGATCCGATTTTAGACTACCTTTAAGATGAAAAACTTCCTGAATAAAAAAAAGAAGTTAGGAATCTCATTTTTTATGCTGCTCAATTCACCATAATCGAGGGACAACTTTACAAAAGGGGCCTTTCCACCCTTATCTAAAGTATCTCGACCTCATAGAGATTGACTATGCTCTAAAATAGGTATATGAAGGTATTTACAGGAATCATTTGGAAGGCAAAGCCTCGACTTAGAAAATCTTGAGGCACGAGTAGTACTGAACAATAATGCTATTGAAAGCTATCGCACGAGTAAAAAATTGCAAGAAATGCCAATAATTTGCTCCTATTTCTCATCGGCCTGCCAATCCCTTAACTTCCATCACTAGCTTGATTCCTTTTGCTATGTGGGGTATTGAGATCCTCAGGTCAATTCCCATAACACCAGGGTAGAGAAAACACCTAATTGTTGTAATCAATTACTTCACCAAATGGATAAAGGTCGAGCCCCTAACGATAATCACAAACAAGAAAACCCATGAATTTATATATAAGTCGATCATATGTAGGTTTAGAGTATCAAAGATCCTCATAATGGACAATGGTAGGCAATTCGAAGCGTCCACTTCAATGGGTTTTGTCAAGACTTGTAGATAGAACATCAGTTGACCTTCGTAGGCTACCTGCAAGCTAATGGACAAGCTGAAGTCATAAAAAAAAATCCTTCTATAAAGTACAAAGGAGAGGATAGAAGAGTCAACAATCAATGACTTAAGCAGTTTCTGATTATCCTTTGGGCTTACGAGACAACCACTCAAACACCAACAAGCGAAACCTCTTTCTTTCAACCTTATGCCTCTAAAACATTGATTCCTCTTGGGATAGGAGCCCTTTCATTATGGGCACAAAGATTTGACCCTGAAAAGAAATGAGAAAGACTTAAGGATGAATCTAGACATGCTTGACAAAGTGATGAGAGCCATAAAATGCATCTCAACAGTGTTTAATTGTTAGCATTTTAGGATTGATCTCGGTATTTATTGCACTTTTATATGCTAATAACTCTAAAGTGATATTATTGGAACATTGACTTATTTCTTTGCATTTTCAGGTACTTTGAGTCCAAAAGAGAAGAAAAAGCGATCATTGCTTAAAGCACCAAGATTCCATGCATAACGGAGTGTCGGAGTGGTTGCGGAGAAGCAAACATAAAGAAAAAAATCAAGTTATCAGTGTACATCGTGGTGCCCCTCAGCCAGCATCACGGTGCCCAGAAACCTCCACATCTTGAACCATCAGTGTGCACCGTGGTGCTGGTAGCACCGCGGTGCCCAGAAGTACACCCAACGAAAGCTAAATCCAACACTGCAGCGCCCATAAAGGAGTACTGCAGTGCGCACACGATGTTATATCTCCAAGTTAGAACTTAATTAGGGTTTTAAACAATAGATTAAACTCGAAAACACCCTTGGACCTTTGTACTATAAATAGATCACTTAGGGTTTAAGAGAAGAACCTTTTGGAAGCCTGGAAAACTTAAAGAAGCAACCAATTCTTCCCCATCAAAGTGTTCAACCATGAACCCCATGGCGAACTAATCTCCAAGCAAGGCGAAGGGATGAATCCCTAGATGTAGTTGTTCCTATCTTCCTTTATTTGATTCAGTTGTAATAGGAATTTATTGTCAAAACATTGTTATGATTTACTTTTTAATCTAATTATAAGATTTTATCTATTCCGATGATTGTATCTTTCTCCTTGATATAAATTTAGTCATGCTTTTCTTATGTCAAGATTGTTTGGGTATAATTGAGTCCGGTAGATTTAGCCTTTAGGTTTGTTCATTACTGCAGTATTGTCAACAAAGATATATTGTCATTTCTTGATAAACCTATAGGATAGATCATGTGTGCATGAATCGAAAATAAAAAATATTTCATAACAATCATATTAGGGTTTATATATGTGCTCATTGAATATTTACCGATTGCCTGTTTGGGATATGAAACTCGCAATCGAGATTAAAACAACTGAATCAAATTAGGAATATGGCAATGAACCTAAGGAGGATTCCTGGATCCTTGTTGTTTCCCTGTTATATTTTACACAATTACTTCATTACCAAAAGTTCATATTTTCTCACTTAAATCTTTATCGTTTGTGTTATGGTTCACACCTTCTTTTGTAGTTAACTTGTTTCTCTGTGGAATCGACACCCCAAAGTTGTGCTACAACAACCGCATTATGTTTTGGGCGTAATCAAAATTTGGCGTCGTTGCCGGGGAAACGCGCTTACTTACAAGGAAGTTTGTCAACTCTAAGACAAGACGGTACTATCGTTCCTTTCTATTAGTTTTGATTTTCTGATTGGTTCTATTTTAATTATTACTTTTAAAAGCTTAGTTGATGTATGCTTAGACCGAGAGATTCGCGAGGGAGATTCATTAAGGGATCCAAATTAGAGATACCCTTTCCTTCCACGTCCGTTAGTGAAACCTCGCCTAGATCAAACCCTAGTGTACACCCAACTGAAAATTTAGAAAATTTTGATAGCATGGTTGAAAATCCTAATGAAAATGTTGCTAGGACACTTAAAGATTACCTACATCCTAGCCGAACAGCCACACCATCATGCATTATGTTTCCAGCCAACACTCGCCATCAAGACTTTAAAACAGGGATGATACAATTACTCCCTACTTTTGATGGCTTGGAAAACAAAAACCCATATGTGCACATTAGAGAGTTTGAGGAAGTAGTTGCGACTTTTCATAGCCAAGATGCAACGAATGATATCGTGAGACTCAAGTTAGCTAAGAGTTGGTTATACTCGCTAAGACCACGATCTATTGGGTCATGGAATGAGATGACCCAAGTCTTTTTCAACAAATACTTCCCTCAACATAAGACTAATGCTTTGAAAAGACAAATCTCCACCTTTGAACAAAAGGAAAACGAGACTTTGTATCAGTCTTGGGAGAAATTTAAAAAGCTGTTAAGTATGTGTCCATATCATGGGTATGAAAATTGGCGTTTAGTGAGCTATTTCTATGGGGGTCTTACCTATAGAGAACGCCAATTTGTAGAGATGATGTGCAATGGTGAATTTCTACAAAAAGACCCCGATGAGGCTATAGAATACCTCAATGAGCTTGCTGAAAAAGCTCATATATGGACTGGACCTAGTGCTACTGAAAGCACGAATAGGTCACGACCTATAGAAAACCTAGTGGTGGATGAATATACCATCTTAGGGAAGAAGACAACCTGAAAGCTAAGGTCGAAATGCTCACTAGGGAGTTAGATGCATTAAAAACCAAAGACTCAAGGCAAACACATGTGGCTAATCATGCTGAGTCTTTGAAGCCATACTTTGTGTGTGGCGGGGTGGATCATCTCACCTAAGAGTGTCCCACATTTGTTGATATGAGAGGGCTGTATGAGGAATAATGTAATGCCTTAGGCATGTACAAGAAACCTCTAGCACCTTTCTCTAACACTTATAATATGGGGTGGCGAAATCACCCCAACTTCAGCTGGAAATCTGAATATTAGCAGCATGCACAGCCCCCTAGATCATACTCTGCACCTTATCATGCACCATCATCTCTAGGAACTCTTTAGAAGACACCTTACATGCTTTTATAGAGGCACAAAGTACGACAAACCAAAGGTGTGAGGTATTAATTACGCAGGTTGTTGAAGAGAATAAAGAAATAAGGAGTCAAGTGTCCAAATTAATAGGCTCCTTAAATGTGACTAAGCAAGATAAGTTCCCTTCCCAAGCTCAGTCCATACCTCACGGTCAACATATGACACAAGAAAATTCGAAAGATGTAAATGCCATTGTGACCCGAAGTGGTAAGTCACTACACATCCCACCAATGAATAAATCCGAGGATGTGGAAAAGGGTCAAGCTAGTAGTAATACCGAGCTGTGCAAAGACCCTGAAGTGACCCAAAGTCTCGTTAAGGCACCATTCCCCCAAGCCTTAAAATCAAACAAGAAAAATCTGGACTTGAACAATGAAATCCTAGAGAACATAAGGCAAGTGAAACTTAATTTGCCTCTTTTGTATGTGATTAAACAAGTTCCCACCTATGCAAAAGTTCTCAAAGATTTATGCACAATTAAGAGGAAGCACCATGTAAAGAAAATAGCATTCCTAACTAAGCAAGTTAGTGCGTTAATTGAACAAAGAATTCCCCCAAAATATAAGGATCCTGGCTGTCCTACCATTGCTTATAGCATTGGAAATCATGAGGTGGGACAAGCCTTGCTAGAATTAAGAGCTAGTGTAAACCTGATGCCATTTTCTATTTATTTACAGCTAGGATTGGGAAAAATCAAACCAATTGGCGTGGTATTGCAATTGCCTTACCATTCAGTCAAAGTACCCCGGGGTGTAGTAAAGGATGTGTTAATTCAAATTGATAAATTCTATTATCCTGTTGATTTCTTAATCCTAGATACTACTTCTGCTGTTGACACTAACTCTAAAATTCCTTTAATTATGGGTAGACCATTTCTTGCTACTGCAAATGCTCTAATAAATTGTAGGAATGGACTCATGAAGCTGTCCTTTGGAAGCATGACCCTTGAAGTGAATATTTTCAATGTTGTAAAATAGCCCGAAGATGAGGACGAAAACCACCAGCTTTACATGATCGAGTCACTCATCAACGAGAGAGTTTCCATAGCTTATGATTATGATCCTCTTGAAAATTTTCTTGTTAATTCTGAAATTGATTTATTTGATGATAAAACTGATATAATTAATATTTGTGCTATTTTTGATAAATCCCAAAATTATGGCACTCAGGTATGGCAACCAAAGTTTGAGGAGCTGCCCGAAAGAAGTAAAAAACAAGTCCCCTCAAGTGTGGAAGTACCTAAAGTCGAATTGAAGCCACTACTTAAGGGTTTAAAGCATGCCTTTCTCGGTCCAGGTGATACTTTTCTTGTTATTATTTCATCTGAATTATCTGAGACCCAAGGTGAGAAATTAATTCAAACTTTAAATGCACATAAATCAGCCTTAGGATGGAGCATGGCTGATTTGAAGGGAGTTAGTCCTCTAATCTGCTCCCATAAAATAAATTTAGATGAAGGAACTAGTCCTCGTAGAGACCCTCAACGTAGGCTTAACCCCACTATGAAAGAAGTAGTGAAAAATGAAGTGTTGAAACTGTTAGATGCGGGTATTATATATCCCATAGCTGATAGTAAATGGGTAAGTCCTACACAAGTCGTTCCTAAAAAGTCCGGTGTCACCGTGATAAAGAATGACCTAGGAGAGCTAGTCCCTACCAAACTTGTGATCGAGTGGCGTATGTGCATTGATTACAGAAAATTAAATGCTGCCACCCGGAAAGACCACTTCCCACTCCCCTTTATCGATCAAATTCTTGAGTGTGTGGCTGGTCATCCTTTTAATGGTTTCTTCGATGGTTATTCTGGTTACTATCAAATTGCAATTGTATTAGAAGACCAAGGAAAAACCACTTTCACTTGTCCCTTTGGCACCTATGCTTTTCGTAGAATGCCATTTGGATTGTGTAATGCCCCTGCCACTTTTCAACGTTGCATGATGAGTATTTTTAGTGACATGGTTGAAAATTACATGGAGGTTTTTATGGATGACCTAACTATTTTTGGATCTTCATTTGATGCATGCTTAATGAATTTAGAAAGAGTGTTGATTCGCTGTGAGGAGAAAGAATTAGTCTTAAATTGGGAAAAATACCATTTCATGGTACCATCCGGTATTGTTTTAGGGCATATTATCTCTTCTAAGGGAATAGAGGTTGATCAATCTAAAATTGAATTAATCTCTAAATTGCCCACACCTAAGACAATAAAGGATGTAAGATCTTTCCTTGGTCATGCTGGTTTTTATAGGAGATTCATACAAAACGTTTTGAACATATCTAGACCTCTAAGTGCCCTCCTAGTTAAAAACACCCCCTTTGAGTGGACTCAAGCTTGTTAAGAGGCCTTTAAAACACTGATTGGCAAGCTTACTTCCGCACCTATAATGCAGTCACCGGATTGGACTTTACCTTTTGAAATCATGTGTGATGCTAATGACTACGCTGTAGGTGTTGTTCTTGGATAATGAAGAGAGGGAAAACCTTTTGTCATTTACTATGCTAGTAAGACTTTAAATAGTGCTCAAATGAATTACTCCACAACTGAAAAAGAATTGCTAGCTGTAGTATTTGCTTTAGATAAATTTCGTGCTTATTTAATTGGTTCTCATATCCTTATTTTTACAGATCATGCAGCCCTTATGTATCTTCTTACAAAGAAGGATGCTAAGGCACGACTAATCCGATGGATCCTCCTCTTGCAAGAATTTGATATCACCATCAAGGACGAGAAAGGAGTGGAGAACGTAGTAGCCGACCACCTCTCGAGACTCAAATTTGAGGACACTTGTGATGACATACCAATCAAGGATGGTTTTCCCGATGAACAATTACTCTCCATTACTTCTCTACATGGTTTGCTCACATCGTGAATTATTTGGCTACAGGTGAGATACCTATGGATTGGAGCACTCAAGACAAGAGAAAATTCTTATACGAGGTATGTAATTTTTATTTGGATGACTCCTATCTTTTCAAGTACCGCCCTAACCAAATTTTAAGGCATTACATCCCTAATGAAGAGATTGCCAGCGTCTTGGAATTTTGCTACTTTCAAGCTTGTGGGGGCCACTTTTCAATGAAAACAATCGCTGCAAAAATTTTGCAGTGTGGATTTTATTGGCCTACATTGTTTAAAGATGCAAACACCTATTGTCGCTCATGTGAAAAGTGTCAAAAGTTCGGAGCTGTGTCTCGTCGAAATATGATGCCCTTAAACCCTATTTTAGTAATTTGATTGTTAGGGCATCGATTTTATGGGACCATTTCCTCCTTCCTTCGGATACCAATATATCATCATGGCAATAGATTATGTATCTAAGTGGGTAGAGGCAGCAGCTTGCCGAAGCAATGATAATTGAACGATAATTAAATTTCTTAAAGAAAATGTGTTATCTCGATTTGGTACACCACGTGCTATAATTAGTGATCGAGGTACACATTTTGCAACTGTTCTTTTGAAGCTTTGATGGAAAAATATGGGGTGTTACATAAAATTTCTACTGCCTATCATCCTCAGACTAGTCGACAAGTAGAGCTTGCTAATAGGGAAATTAAACAAATTTTAAGAAAAACGGTTAACCCGAATTGCAAGGATTGGTCTTTGAGACTAGTTGATGCGCTTTGGGCTTACTGTACAGCTTTTAAAACCCCCTTAGGCATGTCACCTTATAGGCTTGTCTTTGGAAAGCCTTGCCACATACCTGTAGAGCTCGAGCATCGAGCTTATTGGGCCATCAAGTCTTTTAATTTTGACATGGGAGAAGCGGGTAAGCTTCGGAAATATCAGTTGACCGAATTAGAGGAATTAAGAAACGATGCTTATGAGAAATCTAGAATCTATAAGGCCAAGATGAAAGTATTCCATGACAAAAACATTTTGAGGAAAACATTTAAACCCAATGATAGGGTGTTCTTATACGACTCTAGACTCCATAAGCATCCTGGAAAACTTCGGTTGAGGTGGACCAACTCTTTTGTAGTGAAAAATGTTTTTGAAAATGGGGCAGTAGAAATTGAGGATATTAGAGATGGTCGAATTTTTTAAGTAAATGGTCAGCGCCTCAAGATCTTAATCGATAGGCAAGATCTAGAAGTGGAAGACAATCCACTTATGGATCCGGTCTATTTCCCTTAACTTTACCACACAGGTACGTTTTGATTTATTTTTTCTTTTGATTTGTTTGTTTTGTTTTTAATTAAGTTTTATTCAATCTTAATTGTTAGTTTTTCTTTTAGTTTAATCTAATTTTTAAGGATTACTTTTTATACCATTTTTTATTTAGCTAACTTTATTTTCTTTTTCTTTCTTTTGGCACCAAATAAAGTTTTCTTCTTGTAGACACCAGTGTGCACCGCGGTGCCCTTCAGCCAGCACTGCAGCACACAGCACCAGGCCCAGCACACTAGGCCCAGCACCGCAGCGCACAGCACAATGCCACTCGAGCCCAACACATATCAAAACCTAATTCTGCACTATATAAACTATTTTGTAGCCTCTTTCTTCATTTCTCCTTTCACAAAACCCGCAGCACACTATCTTCTCTCTCATCTTTGCAAAAAATCCTTACTTGCCCACTCACTTTGGCTCAAAACTTTCTTGTTTCTACCATCATTTATTGCTAAATTGCTCACCAATTTTGCTGATTTTGCTAGCATTCTCTCTCAAAAGCTTGGTTATAAGAAGATTTTGGGTTCATCAAAGCACACTTCAAGAGGTGGGTAGTCTTTCTTCTCTCCAATGTGGACATCAAGTAAGACCACTTTCTTCCCTTTTATTGTTCATTTGTGCTATTTAGAGGTTACATTTTGCCTTAAGTCTATTGTTCTATATATTTGATTTCCATGGCACCTAAGACCAAGAGACCTAGGGGGAAACCACAACAAGAGTATGATAAGACCAAATTTGTGAGTTTTGAAGCAAGTGAGAGATATATTAGAATGCTACAAAGTAGAAAATCCATTCCTGAGAGAGGATTCAACATCATCGAGAGGGGGAACCCGACCTTATTTAGAATGATTCTAGATAGGAATTGGGGTACATTTACAAGACCACCCTTTCCTTCCCTCACAAATTTGGTTAGAGAATTTTACGCTAATGCAGACGAGCATAGAAATGGAAAAGTGAGAGTGCGAGGACAAACAGTCTCTTAGCAGCACATCCATTAATAGCTTCTATGGATTACCTGACATTGAACACAGTGAGTATAGTGCATATGTGTCTACAATTAATTATGAAGAGATTTGCACTACCCTTTGTATTCCGGGCACTACATGAAAAATGACGGGTGATATCCCTGTCACTTTGCCCGGTACTTCTCTCACTGCTAATGCTAGGGCTTGGCAATATTTTATATGTCAGCGGATGATGCCTGCTTTACACTATAGTGCCTTAACTGTTGAGCGAGCTGTGTTAATTTATGCAATTTTGATGGGTATGACTATCGATGTGGGCCAAGTCATATTTAATTCTATCACACACACTGTTAGACAAAAGCTCGAATTATATTTTCCTTCTTTAATTACCAAATTGTGCATCCGAGCCGGAGTCCAATACAGTCATGATGAGGAGGTCCAGCAACCCAAAAAACTCATCAATGATAGCCTGCTCACTCAGATTAAAGCCTTAAGGCCGCCAATTCCGAAAGAGGGGGCAGTAATTGCTGCCTGCTCTCCCCCTTCTAGGCATTTCACGGTTACCGAGTGCCTTGAGTGTTTAGAGAGTCATTTTGATGAGCATTAGAAACTATTGCTTGATAGGATAGATCGTCAAGACCGAATCTTGGCTAGGCAAGAACGCTTCTTGGCTCGGCAAGCTGATTATCAAGCAGGGATCTACTCTTCTTTTGGTCAAATGTACCAACACCTTGCCTCCGCTACTGGTTGTGCAATGGATCACTTTCCCACTTTGCCACTCTATCTGGGTTCATCTTTTGATCCAACTCCTGAGGAAGGTGAAGAGAATGAAGAGGATGAAGAGGAGGATGAAAATTTAGAGGATTAGTTTTGGGTCCTATGCCTTGTTTGTCTACTTTTCTTTTATTTTTCTTATCAGCTAACTATACTAACATTTAGTGTGTTTTTTTTTTCGTTATTTTTATTTTCATCCTTTATTTTTTTAGTTATTTCTCTCCATTTTATGTGCTAACCTAACATCTGGTGGGAATCTTAATGGTACACCGCAGTGGTTTTCTTTTTGTTGTTTTGTTCTATATTGTAGATCGGAATTTCAGCAAGAAGAAGGGCATGTAGTTCATATGATGGTGCACAATTTTTCACATCTATGCATTTGTACTTACAAAGGGAGTTTCTTTTACTTTATCTTTAATATTGAGGACAATGCAATTTTTAAGTTGGGGGTGGAGGAAACATAATTCTTTTTCATTAAATTGCTTGGTGTTACTTTTCTTTTTTGTTTTTAGCATGCTTGGTGTTAGGCTTAGAGTTAATTTTTCTTAGAGTTAATTTACATGTTAATGATATAAACTTAATTGAGATAGCAGATAGCATGTAGAAGAAGTTAAATCTTGATTCGGTTTGAAATTAATTTAAGTGTCAATCTTCACTTAGTTAGAGACTCTAGTTTATGGTAAGATTGTATGATTAGTCTTAAACATTTAGAGAAGTTTTATGTGTGATTATTTTTTGAATATTTTTTGCGGTCTCGGTAAGCTCTAGAACTTATTTGAGAATTACTTGAGGCGAATTCCTAGAATGCACATTACTTAGGATATGATATAGGCCATTTTTGGACCGTTTGAGCCTTTCGAACTTACCCTTGCTATATTCATCACTAGTCACCTGTTTGAGTCTTTTTCTTGAAAAAGAATTTGAGCCTTGTTTATTTCAATAGCCCATTTACTCACCTTTATGAGCTTAAAAATATTTTATCCTTACCTTTCTTTTAAAAGAACGTAGTTATACACATTTATTGAGAAGCACTTAAAAGGAATAAGGATGGAAATATAAAAACCATAACCCAAGTACACTAAAGGAGATAAGTTGGGGGTTGTGGAAAAAAAAATGAAAAAGGAGGTGAATGGTCTTATGCCAAAATACAAAAGAAAAGAAAAGAGAAGTGAATTATGGCAAAGAAGGAAGTAAAGAAAAGAAAAGTGGTGATTTGAGAAAAATACTCGAAAAATGGTTGAAAAAGTTGGGTGTCGAAGAAAGGTTATCTAATGCTTAAAAGTGGTTGTGTTTAAAGCTAAGAGATTGAGTTCTTTTACTTGTGAATCCTTCCCATTCTTTCTTAACCTTTACCTTACCCTAACATTACAAGCTTATTAAAGACCTATTGATCCAATGTAATGTGATTTTTCTATAATAGTGGAGAGTGGTTTGAAATGTAAGCCTATGGAGCTTGTTTTTGTGATTGATGTCACGAAATTTCTCATGTTTTAGAGGCCAAGATTTGTATTCACTAACCTTATGCACAAAATCATTTGGATGTTCAGATTAATGGATTGTGGTAAGATGGATGTTAAGAGTCAATAACGATTTTAAGATTGATGTTTGGATTGCTTTCGAACTTGGGTGAATTTAAATGATTCTATGTGCTGTGTGTTATGTGAAATTTTTGAGACAAAATGTGAATTACTCTTGGTTAACACTAATATTGCTTTACTTTACTTCGATTCCCACCATAGAATTCATCTATTGTTTTCGCTTGAATTGCTAGGGACTAGCAATAAGCTAGTTGGGGGTTGTGATGAGAGCCATAAAATGCATCTCAACAGTGTTTAATTGTTAGCATTTTAGGATTGATCTCGGTCTTTATTGCACTTTTATATGTTAATAACTCTAAAGTGATATTATTGGACCACTGACTTATTTCTTTGCATTTTCAGGTACTTTGAGTCCAAAAGAGAAGAAAAAGCGATCGTTGCTTAAAGCACCAAGATTCCATGCATAATAGAGTGTCGGAGTGGTTGCGGAGAAGCAAATATAAAGAAAAAAAATCAAGTCATCAGTGTGCACCGCGGTGCCCCTCAGCCAGCACCGCGGTGTCCAGAAACCTCCACATCGTGAACCATCAGTGTGCACCGTGGTGCTCCTCAGCCAGCACCGTGGTGCCTAGAAGTACACTCAACCAAAGCTAAAGCCAACACCGTAGCGCCCATAAAGGAGCACCGCAGCGCGCACACGATAATATATCTCTGAGTTAGAACTTAATTAGGGTTTTAAACAATAGATTAAACCCAAAAACACCGTTGAAACTTTGTACTACAAATAGATCACTTAAGATTTAAGAGAAGAACCTTTTGGAAGCCTGGAAAACTCAAGGAAGCAACCAATTCTTCCCCATCAAAGTGTTTAACCATGAGCCCCATGGTGAACTAATCTCCAAGCAAGGCGAAGGAATGAATCTCTAGGTGTAGTTGTTCCTATCTTCCCTTATTTGATTCAATTATAATAGGAATTTATTGTCAAAACATTGTTATGATTTAATTTTTAATCTAATTATAAGATTTTATCTATTCCGGTGATTGTATCTTTCTCCTTGATATAAATTTAGTCATTCTTTTCTTATGTCAAGATTGTTTGGGTATAATTGAGTCTGGTAGATTTAACCTTTAGGTTTGTCTATTACTACAATATTGTCAACAAAGATATATTGTTGTTTCTTGATAAACCTATAGGATAGATCATGTGTGCAGGAATCGAAAATAAAAAGTATTTCATAACAATCATATTAGGGTTTATATATGTGCTCATTGAATATTTACCGATTGCCTGTTTGGGATGCGAAACTCGCAATCGAGATTAAATTAACTGAATCAAGTTAGAAATACGGCAATGAACCTAGGGAGGATTCCTAGATCCTTGTTTTTTCCCTATTATATTTTACAATCTATTTTACACAATTACTTCATTACCAAAAGTTCATGTTTTCTCACTTAAATCTTTATCGTTTGTGTTATGGTTCACACCTTCTTTTGTAGTTAACTTGTTTCCTTGTGGAATTGACACCTCAAAGCTGTGCTACAACAACTGTGTTATGTTTTGGGCGTATTCACGAAGCAAGAGACAAAGCTCAGACCAAGCTTGCTACCTACCTTTAGAGGGTAGCTGTAACGATCCATCCCGGGATGGCCACCCCTGAGATGGTGTCGTCACTTTTTGAAATCCCATCACGACAAATATATGCAACAATATAAAAAAGTCAACTAAATTATCTATGTACATAAATCCTTAACCCTCAACAAGGGAGTTACATCATTTAGATCTAAATTGAACAATATATACAACATATTATGCATGAATATTTACAAATATTTTTTTCTTTCTCATTAGTCTGAGGATGTGGACCATGTGGCTTACAAAAAATGATTTAGTTTGAATCTCTGCTCACAATTCTATCTGTCCTGCCCACAACCTAAAATCATTGTACAATGATGAGTGAGCTTCACAAGCTCAGTGAATTAAATTTTTTAGAAGTATTCGATTATATACTTCCAGTTACATCTTATAAGTCAATTACTTCTAATAATCTTCCGATATTCATTCATCTCTTTCCTCAAATAATTCAATAACAATATTATGTGATCATTACTCAGTTTTATAATTCCCCCATTACACAATCTCTTATTATGTTAATCAACAGACATATCAATTTTTCAATCATATATTTAATCATCTCTAAATTCTCAATTCAACATCATCATTTACCTCGTTATGAGGTTTATAACATATAATCAATCACTTAAACAATTCTCATCATAGTATACTTCCATATTTCATTCTCATCATATTTGTCTCTCTTTGAAACTCATTCATCTATCAATAAATTTACACTCAAGAATAACACTTTACCATCTCAAGTAATAACAATCAATATTTAAAGAAAATGCAATGCGTGAATTTAAATGTTATTATTATTTAGGAACGTCTTCCCACATGTCGACATGTTTTAACTTAGACTGGCTGCCTTCCCGGTTCTTTCATTCTCATTTATACCGATTACCCTCTTGGTTCTTTTATTTTCAACTATACTAGTTGTCACGGTTTCATTTAGATCGGCTGTCTTCTCGATTCTCTTATTTTCATTTAGACTGACTGCCTTCCCGGTTCTTTTATTTCATGCATATGCATATGAATCATATGAACAATAATATAAAAACAGGCATACATTCAAACATTCAATTTAGCTATCCAGTTCTTTGTTATTTTATCATGTTCATTAAATTATCTCCTCATAGTTCCTATCAAATTTTCAATCATTATTTCGATAATATTACTCCTTATATAATAAAACTTTAACATATCAATTATTTCTATCATACTCATCAACCAACTTCCATCTATCATCAAATCATAGGTTAATAATTAATTCAAATATCATCACTATATATCTCATATTTATCTTGATTACTAAAAGCAAATCTAACTCGCCACGTAGAACTTAGAGCTACCCGTGGATCACTTCCTTGCCTTTTCTGCTCTTCTCAGCAATTTCCTCCGATTGTTGATCATCAACACCTGACATAATATTTATATTAAAATTTCTAATATATTCTTCAATTCTTCCATAATTCATACCCTTTAAAAATTCCCACATTGAATTCCAGGAAATTTTATGTATGCTAAATTTCAATAATAAAATTCACATTATTACGTTTGGATTTTCTTAGAGCTTTCCTTAACTCTTTTAAAATTTTTCCTAAACCTCTTCAAAATTTTATTTTTTCTACCTTTCTTTCAGCCCCCAAGTGTGTAAAGAAATATAATAGTTTGAATTAAAGAAGATAGAAAGCCAAACAGGATTTGGTCAATGTATATATAAAAAAAATAAAAAATAAACAATTTTTATAATGCTTCCACAGTCTGCATCGTTTCCTTAAGGAAACTTGTACAAATGCATGCAATGAATGCAACACCTGGACTTCTAGGTATTGCACACCTCCTCTTTTTTTTTTTTAAACAAAAACTTTTTTTTTTGTTTCTTCTTTTTCTTACCGTGCCTGGACCCTTCCTTTTTTTTTAAACCAAAACTTTTTTTTTCTTCTTTACCTATGTTGTCCATGCGTTCAGTTTTTTTTCAAAAGAATTATTTTATTCAATAATAAATCTTTCGTGTATATATTATTTTATTTCTATGTAATATCTATCAAATTACTTCTTTTTCCTTACTTTAAGTACACGGGTATTACAATAGCAAAGTATTACAACTCTCGTGTTAAAAGAAGAGCCTTCAAACTTGGTGACTTGGTACTCAGGAAGAAAGAAGTTAAAGAAGTTGCCCATTCCAGGGAGACGACAAAATTGATCCCTAACTTTGAAGAACCCTATCGAATCAGAAGGGTATGCCGAGCAGGAACCTTCGAGCTGGAAGATCTAGACGAGATGCCAATTCCCCGGACATTGAACTCTGAAAATATGAGAAAATTCTATTAGTTTAGTACTTTTTCTTCTTAAGTCTTTTAGTTTAGCTATATTTTGTTTTTTTATTTGATATTATAGCTTCAACACTTTTCATTAAACAATAAAATCATTTACTATTTTTTTTTCCATATGGTTAACTCTTTCTTTTGCAAGAGACGCACACATAGGGGAAACATCAAAAGTTTTCACTTCTTAAATTGGCTCACAAATGCCAAAAAGCCAAAACTATCACTTGTGATGCCTTAAGACCTAGGCAAATTTAAGGTTGGAAAGTGGCACAAAAGCCAATTAGAGGACTTCTCCCCCACATTTGAGGGTCCACCATCTTGGAGTTAATCATTCTAAGGCAAAAGGGCCAACAGACTCCCACATGTAAGGAAACACTTGGGAAAATTCCAAGTCAAAAGCCCTAGGCAAATATCTCGTGCTCTAGAGTCAAAATACATCCAGAGAAAATTTACAAACACACCGAGCTTAGTGCCCTGAGTTAAGCATACACTTGGGTGAATTATTAGGAACATAACCTCCCAAACTCCTTTTTGGAAAAATCAAGGAAATTCTTCTAAGTCAAAAGCCTTGAGAAATGCAATCTCCATAAAGCTCGAGCTTCCTACCTCAAGTTTTTCTTATACTCGAGAATCATCTTGCTAAAGTGACCGTAGGAAAAAACTTGAACGATGATATAAACAAAACTTGATTTTCATTTTATTAAAAAAGAAAGTACATAAGGAGGGCCACAACGGTTAAGGTACAAAAAAAAAAAAAAAAAAGAAAAAGAAAAAGAAAAAAACAACAAAGTCCTACTCCAAAGTGGTTTCATGGGGATCGGTCCCTATCTCCTCCTCCTCACCCTCAACTCGGTCCTCACCGAAAATGGTGCTCTACTCCTCAATGATCAACATAAAGGAGAGGTTAAGAGAGGGATGAGCCCTTTGCACATGGCCCTTGGAACTTTCAAAGCCTTTGAGGTAGAAGCTCCTAGCCTCTTCAACCAATTTATCCTTATAGACATTGAAGAACTTGTACTCCTCGATAATCCTGGCCTTAGTCTTTACCAGATCCAAGAGAAAAGCCTCATCTCTAGCTTTCTCCAGCTCTAATTGAAGTAGGGAGACCTCTTTCTCAGTAGTAGAGAGATTTTTCTATTTTTGATAAACCTTAGATTGAAGCTCAACCACTTGGTCCCTGCTTTCATCGTGCTATTTACAAGCATCAATGAACTGAGATGCTTGAATGCTTATGTAAACGCTATTTAGGGAAAAAAATACATGAGTCACAACACTTGAACAAAAAAACTCAAACCGAAAAGTAGAAAGGAATAAGCATTTTACCATAGCATCAGACTCCATGACAGCATAGGAAAAGGTCTCAAGAGCCTCTGTAGTGAGGCAGACCGCATCCACTGGGGGAATAACCTTGGTAACATACTCCATGACTATTTGAGGTATACCAAAGATAGAGTCATCTAAATAGATGAACTAATCAGGGTGATAAATAGAAGCTCGTGAAGGAGGGATAAAAGAAGCTTGAGCAGTCTCCAAACTGTAAATGATTAAGCCCCTCTCCGGAGCCTAATCATTTTCGTCCTCATTTACGATGACCAATGTGATTTCTTCTACCTATTCTTGGCACTTTTCAAAAACTCCTTGCCGGAGGAGAGCTTCTTAGTTATATTTAGCACTTTGTTTAAGCTTGGAGGCATAGTTTAAAAGCCGAAGAACAATTTGTAACTTAACAAAGAAACATAACAAAAAACAAAACGAAGTACTTATGGACTGTACTCTGGCAAAGGCATAGACCAAACTGAGCCAAGAAATCATTGTTATTTAACTCCTTAGCAAAAATTGCACCTTCTATCATCTTCTCCATGGTCTTTTTCTCCCTATCATTAAGGGAATGAGCTTAGGACCTCCTCAGAAAGCTCAAGTCAAGTTTACTTAGGACCCCAAAGCTGGTCTCTTTCTGGATAAAGAACAACTTATTTTTCTAGACTTTGACCGAGTTTGTATTCTTCATTATCTTTCTCTTTTTGCGCTGGGTAAAATACTCTTCAGTATGAAGATTGAGGGTGATGAGGTTCTTGAAAAGGTCTATAGTCATCACACCTCAAAATTTTTATAGACATAAATGAAGCCCATTAATAGCTGAACTGAGTTGGGCACAAGCTGGGAATGATTAAGGACCATGTGTATAAAATGGTGAAAATAAAACCTAACGAAAACCTTGAGTATGTCTAAGTACACACACATCTCATAAGGAGGATCCTCGAAGGGAGCATCCTAGGCTCTCTCTCCAACCTCAGCGTCCCGAAGAGTGAACTGCTTGGGAATCTAAATTTTTTCCCTAGGACGGCTGAAGTAACTATTGATAAATTATTCATTTCTAACTCAGCATAATATTTAAGCTCCCGAGCATCAACAACTAACTCATCTTGAATCTCACCCATAAAGTGACTAGGCACAACTCTGGCTTCACTAGACTCAACCTTATCCTCAATCTCAATTTAAGGAAACATTCTTGAATGATGAACTACGTACTAGCCCTGATCTACTCTCGGACTCTTCCATACTATTACCATTACTTGAACTAATTGAAGGATAATACATGGAAGAAAATAAAAATAAGGAAGAGAAGGCTTACCAAGCAAGAAAATGATCAAGGAAAGATAATTTCCAACTCATAGAAGGAAGCACCAAGTTGCTATGAGGAGGAAATAAGAAGAATTTGGAGAAAATGAAGTGAGAAAGAAAAATCAACAGCCTAAATAAAAACAAACCAATTTTTAAGATTTAAATACTTTCATGCTTCCCAAGAAGAAGAAGTGTGTTCCAAAAGGCAAAAAAAAACCTCATAGAACCCAAAATTTGAAAATCAAGAGCCAAAAAATTGCTATGTCTTTTCTCAAATGAAAAATCTCTTTAAATGCTTTGGTATGAGCATTGGCATAACTCATAACTCCACTTTTAGGTACATTTTGACTCATGCAAGGGTAAAAGCCAAAATTTTCCTCGAAAGGTTTTTCAACCAAATCCCAAAGAAGATATGGCAAAGAAAGTCTATCCTCAATAGGTTTTTGAACCAAAAACCGATGATAATATGATGAGTTAATTTCATCCTCGATAGGGTTTTTAACCAAACCATGAGGATGATATGGTGAAGAAAATCTATCATCGGTAAGTTTTTCAACCAAACACCAAGGATAATATGCTGAGCTAATTTCACTCTTGGTAGGTTTTTCAACTAAATCTTGATGATGATATGTCGAGAAAGTCCTATCCTTGATAGGTTTCTCAACCAAACATCAAGGATAACATGCTGAGAAAATCCTATCCTTGGTAGATTTTTCAATCAAATATTGAGAATAGTATGCCAATAAGATCTTCAAGTGGGTTAAAAAATTTCGCCCCTAACCCTCCGCTTTGTAAGCTAAATCTCAAATTTCTTTCCCTTCAAATCATCCGAAAAATATTTCGGGTCGGAGACAAGTCTTCAAGACATATCAACATTATCCTTGGTAGGTTTCTCAACCAAACATCTAGGATAATACATTGAATATCCCTGGTAGGTTGCTTAACCTTGTACCGAGGACAACATTATGAGAAAGTATTAACCTTAGTATTTTTTCTCTTAAAATGGACCGAGGGATGTAGATCAAGCATTCCCTTTAGACAAGGCGAGGAGTTCCTCTCCACAGTACATTTGCATAAAAAGTGTCGAGGAATGTAGCTCGAGGTGTTCTTCTCGTCTGTAGTTTTTTTATTAAACATCTTGAGCATAGGGACTTCAAAAAGGCTATACTTAACTTGAAAATTATACCTTCTTTCAACAATAATTCTTGCGAACCCTAAGACTACTTCGTTAGAATGAACAAGCTTGTTTAAGGAAGTGGGGGCATATGATGTGGGGTAATTTTCCTTACCAATTATATGACAACATAAGACACTTCTAATAGGTGAAAAAGATAAAAACACAACTCAAGAGTATTAGTCAACTAGAAGGTGACATATAGCCAAGGAAAAAAATGAAAACTTCACTCTTAAACCCTAGTTGGACATAAACCCTAATCAAGTAGAAACCCTAATTCATGAAAAAACTCATTTCATACTCCTTTAACTAATTGGACTCCACTAATAAACATTATATAAATGGGGCTCCATTCATTTCATAGGTACATCACAAAATCTTTAAGCCCTCTCAATGCTCTCTTCTCTTCTACAAAGTACCGAATTGAGCCTCGGAAGGTCCTCATGGATAACCCAACTCGGAGCAACTTTCTAGATCACGTGTTCTAGTGTATGCAAGCCCTCGCAGTGCTTATAGGATTGGCTGTCAAGGTTTCGACGTCAACAGGGTCATTTTGGATTCAAGTTGAGTCAGGTTTTGGTCATTTTGAATTCGAGCCATTTTTGGGTTTTCAGTCACTCATGCTCGGGTCAGGTTATTTTAAATTCACATCGTTTCATTTTTCAAGTCACTCAAGTTAAAGTTGGGTCGAGTTTAATTCATATTGTTTTAATATATTTTTTTGTGATCGGGTTAGATTTTTCCACCTTTAATTGGTGTACAATACTAACTTACAACCAATGTGTTGTAAGTTAGTGTTCCCTTATATATATGTGTGTGTAGAAAAAAAAAAAAAAAAGCTTTGGGGCTCCGCCCTTGAAATATGAATTGTGTTCAGATAAAAGCAAGTAAAAAATCAATGATACTGATCACGAGTCTTCTATTCTTTGTGTAATCTTTAGAGGCAGAGCAGAAGATTTTAACTTAAGAGGCAGAGCTCAAAATTTTAACTTATTCTTATAATCATACTAGCAACATGCTCGTGCTATGCACAAATTTTGTTCACTTTTTTATTACAAAAACTTATACAAAATTTTAATTTAGTGACTACAAAAACTAATTATTATATAGTGTGATAATATATATAGTCAGTATATATATTATTAGTAAAATTATAATTACATCACTATAAGAATTCAATTATGATATTAATATAATAAAGAGTAATTTTTATATATTTAATTAAATACTATTTAGGATAATTAAATAGTAATAATAATAATAGACTAATGTGTAATTATTGGAGATAAATAGAAAGTAAGAGATGTTTAATGTCCTTTATACGTGGCACATGATAAGTGCTTAAATAGTCATATTTAAGCCCCTTAATTTACAGTTGTTAGGTCATTAGTTGTGTTATTTCACTTTATTTTATGTATTTTCTGGGTTTTCTATGTTTTGTAGGTTTTTAAATAAAAGGAAGCACTTTAGGAGCTGTTGGGCTTAAAAGAGCAAAAAGCTGCTGCCTGCGTTACGATCGAGCGCACTTGCGCAACATCCCACAATCGAACGCATAAGCGCCATCCCACATCGACTAGAAGTACTTTGTGGCACCAAATGCGATCGAGCGCACCAAGTTGGATTGAGCGCACTCGGGCAGAATCCCACATCGGTTAGAAAACACATAGTACTCCGGGAGTTTCCCTATAAAAGCCCATCTCCACTTCAGTTTTAGGAATCAACGGGGATCAGATTCAGAGGGCCTTTAGGAGCAATCCAGAGGGCCTTTAGGAGCAATCTGAAGAACTTTTGGAGGGCAAGCTGAGGAATCTCCGAAGCTTTGTTACCAAGGGGGAGATCATTGAGAGGTCAGAGGTAACTCAAGGAAGCATGAGCTCCATGGCCAGCTAATCTCCAAGCAAGGCAAATGGGTGAATCTCTAGGTGTAGTTGTTCTTATTTTTTTTTCTTGATTTAGTTGTAGTATGGATTTATTTTCATTAAACATTGTTATGGTTTACTTTTTTTATCTAATTAAAAGATTTCCCCTTAATCCGGTGATTGCATCTTTCTCCCCCATATAAGTCTAGTCATGCTCTTCTTATGTGATGTTGTTGAGGTGTGATTGAGTCCAGTAGATTTCTCTTCTAGATTTGTCCATTACTGCAGTATTGTCATTATAGTATATTGTCATTTCTTGATAATCTATAAGTTAGGTCATGTGTGCTTGAAAGTAAAAAATATTTCATAACAATTGCATTAGGGTTTATATATGTGCTTTGATTGAATATTTGCCGATTGCTTGTTTGGGATGTGAAACTTGCAATCGAGATAAAAACAACTGAATTGAGATTGGAATAAGGCAACAAACCTAGGGAGGATTCCCGAAACCTTGTTGCTTCAATTACAGTTTTTATTACGATTACACAATTCTTATATCACTTTACTTTATTATTCAAATTCTCTCGTTCAACTTTTATCGTTCGTGTTAAGGATTCCATCTTCTCTTGTAATTAACTTGTTTCCCTATGGAATCGACACCCCAAAGCTGTGCTACAACTACCGCGTTATACTTTGGGTGTAATCAGCACAACTACAATGTGAAAGACTGTATTATATTTATGTATATATTATATATACAATACATAAGGAAAAATAAAAGATCATGATTAAGGATAAGAACCACTTTAATATGTATGTTACATATTTGTCAATTTATCCTCACAAACAGTAAACCTTATAATTAATTTTAATATCTATATAGATGCTTTACTAGTCCAAGTGAATAAATATTGCTTGTTGAACACCAAAGCTTATATCCATAATCCATCAAAGGACTATTTTTGTAGGATAACTATTTTAATAATGAAAAATAATTAAGCAAGTAATAATAATGTCCAAAGTCCAAACATAGAGTGGATAGAATTTCAATATAAGGTCAAATAAAAATTAGTAAATAACAAGTAAATAAGAAAATTAGTATCTCAAAATTCAATAGAAACAACTTAACATTTACATATAAAGCATATTTAAGTAGATTATGTTATAGAAAAGTAGTGTAATTTCTAGTTAAATGCCCGTGTGTTGCATGAGTTTGTTAAAGATATATTAACATCAATATTTTTCTAATATTTCAGTCATCTCAAATAAACTAAAAGAAATTAGATAAACTAATGATTTGAACAACATCTAACACAATGTGGTATTTTGCATCACACATCTTACCCAACTACTCCTGAGAAAAATGGAGTTGTAGAGAGAAAGCATCAACATATTGTTGAACTTAGATTGACAATGATTTATGGACTGAGGCTTTTTCCAAGACAGTCTTTCTAATCAATAGAATTCATTCGAGTATCTTGTAAGAAGCGTAACCATTTTCCAAGCTCTATGGCCATGACCCTAACTATTCTGGAATAAAAGTTTTTTATTTTTATTTTTATTGTAGGTAAACTCCTTATCTCCTAAATACTACTACCAATAAATTCAGTCCTCACTCTTACCCTTGCCTCTTTATTGGATATAGCCCACAACATAAAGGCTATTGTTGTTGCTATCCCCACTGGTCGAGTCTTCATTTCTAAACATGTGGAGTTTGATTAAAAGCAATTTCTTATGCCAATAAGGAAATCTTGACAAGCGTTGATCATCTTCAATGGGAGTTATCTATTTACTATGATACTCAAACCTAGTTTGTTCCATAGAACAAATCCGAATCAGTTGCTGCCTTTTTAAGTCAAAAAAAATATGAATCAGTTGTTGCCTCTTTAAGCTCTCATCCACACACTTTGCCATTATCTTCATTTACTCAAATACTAGACTTCCCAGCTGAATCCTCCCAAACTTAGAACCGCACCACAATCGTTACCCACAACCATGAGAATATGCAAACCGCTACACCTACCAGCCATAATCACTCACAAAATGAAACTCCTTCCAACCTCAGTTCAACACAATCAGATTCAACTCTTCCTCATGTAGATGCACCTTCAATAAGTTAACTCCTTATTCAAGCCCCAACATCTATTGTAAGACAATATCATAGGAGGAAGAAAAATTCAGAAGACATTTTGTTGAGTAAGGGATTCATTGAGTTACCCTTTGAATCAACACTTGATCTATCTCTAGCTGTAGCCCTAGTCACTAACACACATCCAATGGTTACCAGAAGCAAATTATTCATCCAACAAGCCTTGATTGTGGCATCCAACCCCAACCCCAACACAACATCTTAACCACGCACTATCAAGCAGGTTCTCAAACAACCCCACTATGTTAATCCAATGAAAGAAAATTTTTGTCCTTTATGAAAATTCCACATGGAACTTAGTACCTTGTACTCCTTCTATAAATATTGTTGGAAGCAAATAGGTTTTCAAAACAAAACTCAAAGCTGGTGGGACCATATAGAGATTGAAAGATAGACTTGTTGTAAAGGGGTTCACTCAAGTTTCTGGAATAGACTTCCATAAAACCTTTAGTCTAGCCATTAAACCAACAAAAAATGTACTTATTTCTCTTTATTGCTCTTATGCATAAATGGCCAATTTGTCAACTCGATGTAAAGAATGCCTTTCTTCATGGTAATCTAAAGGAAGAAGTATATATAGAACAACCATTTGGCTTTAAAGACAAGAATCTGCCCAATTATGTCTATAAGTTAAACAATGAGTTATATGGTCTCAAGATTTAGAAATTTCCTTCATCACTTGGGGTTTCAATGCAGTAAAGCTGATCCTTCTTTTGTTCGAAATGAATTTCTCAATATATACTCATTGTTTATGTCGATGACATCATCATCACAAGTAATCATTTAGCCTCACTCTTCTCTCTCATTGACAAGCTCAATTCTGAATTTTCCATGAAGGACTTGGGATCTCTCCATTTTTTCCTTGGAATTCAAGTTTATTATAATTCTAAGGGACTATTTTTGTCTCAAGACAAATATGCACAAGAAATTCTTTCACGAGCATATATGGAAGAATGCAACTCTATTAGCACTCCTCTTGCTGTCAAAAAATATTTCATCTACTTCAAATGAGGAACCACTTAATCCTACCCAATATCAGAGTATTTTTTGAGCTCTCACTAGACCTGATCAATCTTATGCAGTGAACCTTTCTTGTCAATATACGGATGCTCCATCCACCTCTCATTTCAGCCTTGTTAAGCACTGATTACACCCAAAGTTGTAGAACAACTTTGGGGTGTCGATACCATAGGGAAACAAGTTAACTACAAGAGAAAAGTGTAAACTTTAATACGAAACGATAAAATCCAAATAAGTAAATCTGAGTTTTGATAGTAAAGTATTATGAGGAAATTATGTGAATAGATTCGAGAAATATAATAAAGGAAAAACAAGGGTCTGGAAATCCTCCCTAGGTTCATTGCCTTATTCCAATCTCGATTCAGTTGTTTTTATCTCGATTGCAAGTTTCACATCCTAAACAAGCAATCGATGTATATTCAATTAAAGCACATGTAAACCCTAATGTAGTTGTTATGAAATACTCTTTACTTTCAAGCACACATGACCTAACTTATAGATTATCAAGAAATGACAATATATCATAATGAAAATACCGCAGTAATGGACATATTTATAAGAGAAATCTACCGAACTCAATCACACCTCAACAACATCACATAAGAAGAGCATGACTAGACTTATATAGGGGAGAAAGATGCAATCACTGGATTAAAGGGAAATCTTCTAATTAGATTAAAAGTAAATCATAACAATATTTAATGATAATAAATCCAAACTACAACTGAATCAAGAAAAGAAAACAAGAACAACTACACCTAGGGATTCATGCCTTCGCCTTGCTTGGAGATTAGTTGGCCATTGGGGAGAGTGTGGCAGCCTCCCTTGAGTTTTCCAGCCTTTCCAGATATCCTTTTCTCAAATCCTAAGTGGTCTATTTATAACACAAAGGTCCAAGGGTGTTTTCGGGTCTTAACAATCATTTAAAAACCCTAATTAGGTAATAGCTCGGAGAAGAAAAATGTGTGCGCGATGTGCCCCTCATCAGTGGGCGGTGCACCTCTCACTCTTAGCTTTTCTTCTCAATGCTGGAGGGTGCACCTCTCACTCTTAGTTTTTCTTCTCAATGCTGGAGGGTGCACCTCTCCTTAGTGGGCGGTGCACCTCTCATTGAAGTTTCTTTCTTTGTTCTTTTGGGTGCTATTCTGGAGGCCATGGCTTAGTCCTTCCAAGCCGCGGCACACACACTTTCTTCTCTTCATTTTGTCCTTTCGAAAGTACTCCTTCGCTCCGATATGCATGGGATCTTTGTACTTTATTCAACGATAGCTTTTCCCTATCTTTTAGACTCCAAACACCTGAAAATGCATCAAAACAAATCAATGATCTAAGAATGACACTTTAGAATTGTTAAGGTATAAAAGTGCAATTAAGACCTAGATTAATCCTAAAATGCTAACAATTAAGTACTGTAAAGATGCATTTTATGACTCTTATCATAACCCCCAACTACCTTAGTGCTAGTCCCTAGCAATTCAAGCAAAAACAAGAGATGAATTCTATGGTGGAAATCAAAACAAAGTGAAGCAACGTTAGTGTTAAACCAAGAGTAATTCACTTTTGTCTCAAAAATCGCACATAATACATGGCACATAGAATCATTAAATTTCACCGAAGTCCAAAAATAATCTAAACATCAATCTTAAAATTGTTATCGACTCTTAACATCCATCTTACCACAATCCATTAATCCGAACACCCGGATGATTTTATGCACAACATTTATGAATAGAAGTCTTGGACTCTAAAATATATTAAATTGCGTGACATCAATCACAAAAACAAGCTCCATAGGCTCACTTGTCGAATCACTCTCCACTATTGTAGAAAAATCACACTACATTGGATCAATAGGTCTTTAATAAGCTTGTAATGTTAGGCTAAGGTAAAGGTTAAGAAAGAACTGGAAGGATTCACATGTAAAAGAACTCAATCTCTTAGTTTTAACCACAACCACTTTAAGCACTGGATAACCTTCAACACTTAACTCTTTCAACCATTTTTTATAAGAGCATATCTCTCAATAAGTCACCACTTTTTTTTTTCTTCTTTCTTTGCCATAATTCACTTCTTTTCTTCTCTTTTTTATTTTGGCATAAGATCATTCACCTCCTTTTCCGTTTTTTTTTCTTTTCTTTTCCACAACCCCCAACTTATCTCCTTTAGTGTACTTGGGTTGTGGCTTTCGTATTTCCATCTTTACTCCTTTTAAGTGCTTCTCAACAAATGTGTATAACTAAGTTATTTTAAAAGAAAGGTAAGGATAAAATATTTATAGGTTCATAAAGGTGAGTAAATAGGCTATTGAAAGGAACAAGGCTCAAATTGTTTTTCAAGAAAAAGGCTCAAACATGTGACTAGTGATGAATATAGCAAGGGTAAGTTCGAAAGGCTCAAACGGTCCAAAAATGGCCTATATCATATCCTAAGTAATGTACATTCTAGGAATTCGCCTCAAGTGATTATCAAATAAGTTCTAGAGCTTGTCGAGACCGCAAAAGTATTCACAAAACAATCACACATAAAACTTCTCTAAATGTTTTAGACTAATCATACAATCTTACCATAAACTAGAGTCTCAAACCAAATGAAGATTGACACTTAAATTAATTTCAAACCGAAGCAAGATTTAACTACTTCTAAACACTATACACTATCTCAATTAGGCTCATATCATTGACATGTGAATTAACTCTAAGGCTAACACAAAGCATGCTAAAAATAAACAAAAAGGAAAATGACACCAAGTAGTTCAAAGAAAAATATGAAAAACAGGAATATGGTTCCTCCTTTCCTCCATCCCCAACTTAAAATAAGCATTGTCCTCAATGTAAAAGCAAAAGTTAAGGAAAATCCCTTTGTAGCCAAAAGTGCACAGAAGCTGAAAATTTTACACCACCATTTGAACTGCTTCATATATTTGTCCCTAAAAAAGAAATACGAAAGTAAAACTGGAAAACAACAAAATAATAATAATAAACAAGAAAAATGAATATGAAAAAAATAAAATAAAATGATATGCTATGGGTTGCCTCCCATGAGCGCTAAGTTTTACGTCTTCAGCCAGACATTACACCACTCTCACTGCTGGCCTCATTGTGGTGCTGAAGATGAGGCTCCATACTTAGTGGCTTCAGTGCTAGTCTTTTGGAAAGGAATACTTAAAGTCCACCACATGTGGCTTAAGTGTTTTTGGTGATGCCCATTTACTATCAACAGTAGGGTATTTGATTCCTGCATCCATGTGACTTCTCTCAAGCAACTCCTCAAAGCATAGTTGCCAAGATTTCTTAATAAATTCCTATGGCTTATCAAAAACATCAGCAACATTAACGGCATGGGGATAAACTAAAGAATCATTGAATTCAAAATTATTAGGAATGAATTCCGAAGAGTTAGAATTATCTTTGATGTACTCATCCTCTTCATGTGGCTACCATGAGACTCGAAAAACATTTACCTCTAGAGTCTTATTTCCAAATGATAATGTCATTAGGCCATTCCTACAATTAATGAGGGCATTGGCAGTGGCAAGGAATGGTCTTCCAAGTATCAAAGGAATTTTTAACTCCGCGTTTACAGTAGAAATAGTATCTAAAACCAAAAAATCAACAGGATAGTAGAAATTATCAATTTGCAACAAAACATCTTCTACAATACCTCTTGGTTTTCTTACTGATCTATCTGCTAATTGAAGTACCACAGTGGCTAGTTTGATCTCACCTAGACTGAGCTGTAAGTACATAGAGTATGGCATGAGGTTCACACTAGCACCCAAATCCAGCAATGCTTAGCCACAAGATTTGTTTCCAATTTGGCAAGCCACCGTTGTACAGCCCGGATTTTATATTTGGGTAGTGTCTTGATGTCAATTACTGCACTTACTTGCTCTATTAAGAATGCTATCTTCTTTACATTGTGCCTCCTCTTGAGCGTGCATAGATCCTTGATGATTTTAGCATAGTTGGGGATCTGTTTTATAACATGAAGAAGAGGGAGGTTAATTTTAATATGCTGAAGTTGTTCAAGAATCTCACCTGCTAATGCTGAATTTATCTCCTTAGGCTTAAGGAGTGCTTGAGGGTAAGGCACCGGTAGAGAATAATCATCATGGGCCTCTTGGTCCTTAAGGGCTTTATCCTTGTTGCTCAAGTTTGATGGTAGAGTGGGCCCATCAATTTTCTTACCGCTGCGGGTGATTATGGCATTAACCTCTCTAACGTTTTGATTTTCAGGTCCGAAAGTTTGTGCCATATGTTGTCCCCTTGGGTTAGGTTGTGGTTGTGAAGGAAAGCGACCTTGCTCTTGAACCGTCAAAAACTAGTCAACTTGGTGAGTTGACTCTTTATTACCTTTTGTTCCTCTTTGATCTCTTGTTGCTCCTCCAGCAACCGTTGATTTATTTTGCCTTGCTCTTCCACACTCTTGGCATGTACCTGCATAAATGACTTAAACATATCTTCTAAAGGTAAAGATTGTTGAGGTGCATTAAATAAGGTTGCTTTCGGATGCCATTGGGTATTAGATTGGGCAGGAGGTTGCATATCGGATTTCTAACTAAAATTAGAGTGATTCTTCCAACCAGGATTGTAGGTGTTAGAGTAGGGTGAGTCTGGTTTCCTAAAGGGTGTACCTAAAGCATTACACTCCCCTTTCATCTCAAAATAAGCTAGACAATCCCTAGGTAGATGATCTACCCATTTACACATAAAACAAGGTTCATAGGACTCTACCCTAGCAACCGGTTCGGGGGCTCTAGCATCTTTAGTTTTTAAGGCTTCAATTTTTTTAGTTAGGGCCTCTACGGGCTTTAAGGCTGTCATCTTCCCTAAGTTGATAAATCCCAGTGGGTTGATTTCTCCTAGTGCTTTCCATGGCATTTGGTCCTGTCCAAGTGTGGGCTTTTTCCGATAGGTCATCTAAGAAATCTATGACTTGGTCGGGATCTTTTTGCAGAAAATTTCCATTACACATCATTTTTATGAACTGCCTTTCTCTACTTAGAAGTCCATCATAGAAATAGCTAACTACCCACCAACTCTCATACCCATGGTGTGGACAAGAATTCAAAAGGTCTTTGAAATGTTCCCAAACTTGATATAAAGTTTCACTCTCCTTTTGTGCAAAGTTTGAGATTTGTCTCTTGAAGTTATTTATTGGTCTTATGGGTTGGGAAGTGCTTTTGGAAGAAAACTCGAGTAATCTCATCCCAACTACCTATAGACCTAGGCCTTACTGAGTACAGCTAAACCTTGGTTTTTTCCTTAAGTGAAAAAGGGAAAAACCGAAGTTTGACGGTGTCTACCATATCAGCCCTACCTTGAAAGGTTGCTACTACTTCCTCAAATTCCCTAATGTGGATATAGGGGTTTTCATTCTCAAATCCATGGAAGATTGGTAACAATTGGATAATGCTCGGTTTGAAATCAGGTTGTTGAACATTAGGGGGGAGCATGATACACGATGGGGTGGCCATTCGGCTAGGGTGCAAGTAGTCTTTAAGTATCCTAGCAACATTCTCATTAGGGTTTTCAGCTATGTTAACAAGATTTTCTAAATTCTCTGTTGGGTGTACACTAGGGTTTGATCTAGGCGAGGTTTCACTAACAGACGTGGAAGGAAAGGGTGCCTACCTCACGAATCTCTCGGTCTAAGCATACACCAACTGAGTTTAAAAAGTAATAAAAATATAACAAAATAAATAAAAATATCATAAAATTAAAAAATTAAAGAAAGGAACGATAGTACCGTCTCGTCTTAGAGTTGATAATCTTCTTTGTACTTAAGTGTGTTTCCCCAGCAACGGCGACGAAATTTGATTACGCCCAAAGAGTAACGCGGCAGTTGTAGCAGAACTTTGGGGTGTCGATTCCACAGGAAAACAAGTTAACTACAAGAGAAAAGTGTAAACTTTAATACGAAATGATAAAATCTAAATAAGTAAATCTAAGTTTTGATAGTAAAGTATTATGAGGAAATTGTGTGAATAGATTCGAGAAATATAATAAAGGAACAACAAGGGTATGGAAATCCGCCCTAGGTTCGTTGCCTTACTCCAATCTCGATTCAGTTGTTTTTATCTCGATTTCAAGTTTCACATCCTAAACAAGCAATCGGTGTATATTTAATTAAAGCACATGTAAACCCTAATGTAATTGCTATGAAATACTCTTTACTTTCAATCACACATGACCTAACTTATAGATTATCAAGAAACGACAATATATCATAATGACAATACCGCAGTAATGGACAAATCTATAAGAGAAATCTACCGAACTCAATCACACTTCAACAACATCACATAAGAAGAGTATGACTAGACTTATATGGGGGAGAAAGATGCAATCACCAGATTAAGGGGAAATTTTCTAATTAGATTAAAAGTAAATCATAACAATGTTTAATGATAATAAATCCAAACTACAACTGAATCAAGAAAAGAAAACAAGAACAACTACACCTAGGGATTCATCCCTTCGCCTTGCTTAGAGATTAGTTGGCCATGGGGGAGAGTGTGGAAGCCTCCCTTGAGTTTTCCAGCCTTCCCAGATATCCTTTTCTCAAATCCTAAGTGGTCTATTTATAACACAAAGGTCCAAGGGTGTTTTTGGGTCTTAACAATCATTTAAAAACCCTAATTAGGTCATAGCTCGGAGAAGAAAAATGTGTGCGCGCTGTGCCCTTCATCAGTGGGCGGTGCACCTCTCACTCTTGGCTTTTCTTCTCAATGCTGGAGGGTGCATCTCTCCTTAGTGGGCGGTGCACCTCTCACTCCTGGCTTTTCTTCTCAATGCTAGAGGGGGCACCTCTCTTTAGTGGGGTGTGCACCTCTCACTGAAGTTTCTTTCTTTGTTCTTTTGGGTGCTGTTCTGGAGGCCGTGGCTCAACCCTTCCAAGTCATGGCACACACACTTTCTTCTCTTCATTTTGTCCTTCCAAAAGCACTCTTTCACTCTGATATGCATGGGATCTTTGTGCTTTATTCAACGATAGCGTTTCCCTTTCTTTTAGACTCCAAACACCTGAAAATGCATCAAAACAAATCAATGATCTAAGAATTGTTAAGGTATAAAAATGCAATTAAAACCTAGATCAACCCTAAAATGCTAACAATTAAGTACTGTAAAGATGCATTTTATGACTCTCATTAAGCACATACTACGATATCTTAAGGGAACATTGCACTTTGGTATACAGTTGCACTCTCTTAGTCATACTAACATATATGCATTAAGCGATACAGATTGGGCTAGTTTTCCACTCACAAGACGCTCTATAATAGGGTTATGCACATTCTTAAGTTCTAACATCTTCTCTTGGTGTGCAAAAAAATAATCTTTTCTTGCAAGGTCTAGTGAAGAAGTTGAATATCAAGCTATGGCTTCCATTGCGAAAAAATAACCTTCATTTTTGCTTCGTGAAATTGGACTCCCTCTATTACAACCTCTCACCCTATTTTGTGACAACATCAGTGCCTTGCATATTTCTACTAACCCAGTCTTCCATGCTCGCACAAAGTATATTGAACTTGATTACCACTTTGTGAAAGAAAATGTTAGTATGTGGCAGTTAGTCACCAATTTTGTTCCCTCCTCACAATAGCTAGCTGATATCTTTACCAAACCGTTGCCCAAAGCATCCTTTAAACAATTACATGCCAAGTTGGATGTTTGGTCTCCCCAACTCACCAACTTGAGGGGGAGTATTAAAAGAAACTTACAAGAATCAAGCAAGTCCAATGATAATGATTAGCAAAGCAATAATACAAAATAATTCTAGTAAATCAATTTATACAAGAATCACTCTCTGCTTGATTTTAGGAGAAGTGAATAACATGCTTGATTTTAGGACATGTGAATAATCTCTTCTATTAAATGATTATAATAGCGCAATCTTAGTATTCATTACATGTACAGACTTTACAGCTATAAATATGATTCTCTCATCTTCTTTCCCTTCTTAATCACAAAAGTGAGGAAGAACAATCTCTTTATGCCATAAAACTCTTCAATAAGCAACAAAAGTTATCATATTTGCGTTTAGGAATTGAAAGAGATAGGGAGAGTTGTAAATTAGAATTGACGCAAAAACTGATTGAAATAATATCACATATGGAAGTTTATAGGAATGATTATGATAGTAATTTGTAATGTAATTAATACTATTAGTAATTGCTTAAAAAGTGAAACGTCTACATAATGATGGAATAGGATTCAAAAATGAGAAAAACGCATGTCTTTTTCAAAAGAATGTTCTACTTCAAATAGCATAGAAACCGGCTAAATAATATTACTCCTAGTAATTGGCAAAAATCGGTTACTATGTAAAAGTTTTTGTTAAATAGTATTTAACATATCAATTAAATCTTTTTGTTAAAGAGTATTTAATATATTACTATATTTAAATAGTAATTAAATAGTATCTAACATAGAAATTATATATTATTCAACCATTATTGTATAAATGTTTTTGTTAAAGAGTATTTAATATATTAGAGTATCAATGAAAAGTTGGTAACAACCAATAAAATGAAAATAAAATAATAGAAAAATATTACAACTTATATTGATAAGAAATAAATGTCGTACAAGTGGCGCAACTATATGTAAAGAACTCTATTTTATATATATATTAATTAGCATTGGCTAAAAAATAGGATAAAAATAAAAATACCCTCAATCACATTAAAATTAATTCAATAAAGTTTGAAGAAGATAAAAGAAAGCTCAAACATTATAATATACCCAATATTATATTCTCATTAGTGTCCATTAATTTATCCTCAAAATTGCTTATGATTTTCCATTAGAGATGTCAAAAAGGAAATTTCTTGGGTGCCTTGCCTTTTTCAAGGCCCCAATTCCTAGCCGTTGGATATGAACTATTGGTGTTTGTCTAAGGTTTAAACAAGGTTTGAAGATGGTTCATCATCAGATCTTGGCGCCACAGCTTAAGGTGTTCGCACTTCACCTTGCAGCAACTCTAGAATGTGTGCACACCAGTGTGCACCATGGCTCAGCTCTTCTAAGGTGCGGCGCCCAGCAAAGGAGAAGACTTGGAGGAGGTGTACACTGTGGCTCAGCCTCCCCCAAGCTGTGGCACCCATAATGGATGTAACTGTGGAGATGTTCAGCCCTCTTCAGGCCGCGGTATGCCCTGTTCTAGGCTGCGGCCTGAAGGCACACTGATGCACATTGGTTCAGCCTTTAGAGAGGTGCGTGGATGCATGAACAAAACGCACAGGATCACTAAGTATTGATGAAGGGCTATGATTGAATGGTCCTCAAGATCTAAGGGTGGAGATTGACTTTAAAGATTGGCTCAAGAAGTGGTGCACTATATAAAGGGTCACCTAGCTGCAATCTCAAAAAAATTGTAAGACAAGACATACAAGTGATCATCATACAAGAGAATTCAGGTGCAAGTGTGAAAGTGCAAAGACACAAAACATAAGAGAGGCACTAGAATAAATCTCAAAAGAGAGGCTCGTTAGAGAGAGTAGTATAGATTGTGGGTAGAGGGCTTTGTAATAGTTATTATCACTTTCTTTCTTCTCTTCTTTGTTTCTTCAAGAACTAGAGGTTTCTTGAAGAGGGTTACTATAATCTGTCAGAACTCATTGATTTAGTGCAGAGAGTTCAGAGGAACTCACGGGGATGTAGGCTATTGCCGAACATCGATAACAATTGTTGTGTTATTTCTTTTCTTTGATTTCTGTTTTTGTTTCCAATTCATTACAAGTCACTCTAGACTTAGGTGTTTGGAAGAACACCACCTTGGCATCAAGAAGGTGAATTCCCAACAGTGGTATTAAAGCTTTGGTGAGCGGGTATCAGAGCTGGAACAGAAGGTATCGGAGCAAGATTCCAAGAATCAAAGGCCAACTTCTTGGGTGATTCAAGAATGGTGCTGGGATCAAGATCTGATCGTGTTCTTGAGGGTGATTCAAGAATGGTATTGAGATCTATCTTTGATCGAGTTCTTATGATTTAGAAGTTTGGGAAAACAATTTTGGGTGCTGCATAAATCTGGGATTTTCTCCACAAGATGGCTTCAAATTTCTGTGTTGAGAAGTTTGATGGAAAGGGAGACTTTGCTCTTTGGAAGCGGAAGATCAAGGCTGCTCTTATGCAACAGAAAATGGACTTGGCGATTGGAGAAGATGACACTTTTCCAATAAGTATCACGGAAGTCCAACGGATTGAGATGAAAAAGATGGCATACAAAACCTTTTTCTTACACATGTTGGATAGTGTTACAAGGGAGTGCAGAGACTCGGAAGATCCAACTGTCATATGGAAGAAACTAGATGAGTTGTTTCTTACCAAAACTCTCCCTAATAAGATTTATCTTCTTAAAAGAATCTTTGCTCTTAAAATAGATCCTAGTAAAGAGTTGCAAGATAATCTTGATGTGTTTAATAAGCTGGTTCAAGATTTGAATAGCTGCAGCATAACATTCCTGGATGAACAATTGGCTGTTATTTTATTGAATTCCCTTCCTAATTGTTTTGATAATTTGATTAATGCTATTGAATATGGATGAGATACTTTAACCAAAGAGATTATGATCAATGCCATAAGGGTTCATGATTTCAAAGCCAAGATGAGGGAAACATCAAGTGGAGAAGGGCTGTTTGTTAGAGGAAAGCCAGCAACTTGGAATGGCAGTATCATTTATGGCAACTACCGGGAGAAATCAAGAGGTAGAGGGCAGAGCCTTGGGAGATCTCATTCCAAATCGAGATTTGGAGGAAAAAGATGCTTCTACTGCAACAAGGAGGGACATTTCAGGAAAGATTGCAAGAAGAAGATGTGGGATGAGAGAGGAAGAAGCTATACCAACAATAGAGAGGCTTCAGTTGCCAAATGAGAACAACAAGATGATGTTCTTATTATGTGCTCAAATGTGAGCAGGAGGCAAGAAGGCAGCAAGAAATGGATTCTGGATTCCGGGTGCACTTATCACATGTGGCCTCACAAGGATTGGTTCAAAAATTTCCAGAAAACCAATGATGGAAAGGTTTTCTTAGGGAATGACACTTCTTGCCAAGTGAGTGGGATATGAGACATTTAGTTGAGGATGTTTGATGGAGTCACAAGGCTACTGCGGAATGTGAGGTATCTTTCAGATTTGAAGAGGAATTTGATCTCATTGGTGCAACTGGATTCCATGGGGTATACATACAAATCAGAGGGAGAAAATATCAAGGTAACCAAGGGATCTTTGGTAGTGATCAAAGAAGCAATAAAAGATGGACTCTATGAGATTATCGGAGAGACAGAAATCAAGGATCAAGCAGCAAGCTTGATGGCTAAGATGGATAAGGTAGCCCTTTGGCACACTCGCTTGGAACATATGAGCGAAAAAGGCCTGTAAGTTCTTAGCAAGGATGGTCTACTTGGTGGTGACAAAGTAGAGAAATTGGATTTCTGCGAGTGTGTTATTCTTGGGAAGCAACACCAAGTCAGCTTCAACACTGGAGTGCACAAGTCTAAGGGCATTCTTGACTACATTCATTCAGACCTTTGGGGACCAGCAAGAACACCAACATAGGGAGGTAACTTTTACTTTCTGTCTTTAATTAATGATTTTTCAAGAAAGGTTTGGGTTTATTTGCTTGAAAATAAATCAGATGCTTTGAATAAATTTGTGGTGTGGAAAAAGTTGCTGGAGACTCAAACGGGTAGGATAGTTAAGGCTTTACGAACCGATAATAGCTTAGAATTTTGCAACAAGGATTTTGACAAATTATGTGAGTTAAATGGCATTCTAATACATAGAATGGTTGTAAAAACACCTCAGAAAAGTGGAGTTGCTGAGAGGATGAATAGGACCCTTATGGAAAAGGTTAGGTGCATGTTAATAGGATCCGGATTACCAAAATATTTTTGGGGGGAAGCTGTGTCTACTGCTACATACTTGGTAAATAGATCACCCTTTAGAGCTTTAGAGCTCAAGACTCCCATGGAAATGTGGAGTGGGAAACCCCCGGGGTTGAACAACCTTAGGACTTTTGGGTGTGCTGCATTTGCACATCAAAAAGATGATAAACTTAACCCAAGGTCTAGAAAATGTGTGTTTCTAGGGTATGATGTTGGGGTTAAGGGGTATAGGTTGTGGTCCTTAGAACCAAAAGGAATGAAACTTATAATAAGTAGGGATATTATTTTTAATGAATTGTTATTTCCCTATTTGGAGAAAACTAACCCTGCAAGGGCTAGTGAGCAAACCAGTCCGGAATTTGTGGAGCATCGCATCAAAGAGAATTTAGTTAAGGTAAAGCAAGGAAGGAAAGAGGGTTCGGACCAGGTAAAGCCCATTAATGAAGGCCAAGCTCAGGGCACTTAAGAGGAGGCTGAACTAGAAGGGGTTGATGGAGTAAGTCAAAATGACTACCAGCTCACAAGGGACCGAGGAAGAAGGGTGGTTAGACCACCTTTAAGATATAGGTTTGCGGATGCTAATGTAGCAGTTCCTTGGATAGAAGGAGGGATGGTTGAACCAGAAACTTACATGGAAGCCCTGGAATGTAAGGATTCATCCAAGTGGCAGCTAGCTATGGAGGAATAAATGGATTCTTTGAGGAAGAACAACTCTTGGGAATTGGTGCCCAAACCAGAAAAAGAGAGAGTTGTGAATTGTAGATGGATCTACAAGATCAAAGAAAGGAATCCTCTAGGGGATGAAGTTCGGTATAAAGCTAGGCTAGTGGCGAAGGGGTTCACACAAAGAGAAGGTATAGATTTCACCGAAATATTCTCACCGTTTGTGAAGTACAAGACGATACGGATAGTATTGGCTATAGTGGTCCAATTTGATTGGGAGATTGAGAAAATGGATGTTAAGACAACGTTCTTGTATGGAGAGCTTGATGGGACCATCTACATAAAGCAACCCAAAGGTTATGAGGAAGGAAGGAAGGGAGAGTTGGTGTGCTAATTGAAGAGATCTCTCTATGGCCTGAAGCAATCACCTCGACAATAGAATAAGAGGTTTGATTCCTTTGTAACTAGCTTGGGTTTCATGAAGAGTTACTATGATTCGTGCTTGTACTATAAAAGGCACAAGGTGGAGGAAATGTGATCATCCTCATCTATGTTGATGATATGCTGCTGGTTGGGAGCAGCATGGAGAGGATAGAATAATTGAAGTCTCAACTCAGTGAGGAGTTTGAGATGAAGAATCTTAGCCATGCACAGAAGATCCTTGGGATGAGCATAATCTAGTGAAGGTTCCCCTTGTTGGTCATTTCAAGTTCTCCAGTGATCAATGTCCGAGATCGAAGGCAGAGAAGAAGAAAATGGAAAAGGTCCCTTACTCTAGTGTGGTAGGTTCAGTTATGTTCACCATGGTAAGCACTAGACCTGATATTGCTCATGCACTAAGTGTCCTCAGTAGGTTTATGAGAAATCCCGGAAATGAGTATTGGCTTGGGATGAAGTGGTTGCTGAGGTACTTAAAAGGAAGCCCAGAAGTATGGCTGGTTTATGAGAAGAGGGGTAAGTCCATCTTTCTTGAGGGTTATGCGGATCCGGACTATGGAGCAGACCGGGATAAAAGAAGATCGATTACCTCCTACTTCTTCAGCTTAAACGGATGCTGCATAAGTTGGAAGGCTTAGTTGCAGCCGGTGGTAGCACTCTTAACAACCGAGGCTGAGAACATAACGGTAATGGAAGCCATTAAGGAGGTTATGTGGTGAAAAGGGTTGTTAGAAGAGTTGAAGGTCCTGAAAGAGCAGGTGGTGGTGTATTCGGATAGTCAAAGTGCGTTGCACTTGTGTAAGAATCCGGTGTTCCATGAGAGGAAAAAGCACATGGATGTTCGGTATCATTTCATTTAGGAAAATGTTACGGAAGGATGCATTCATGTGACAATATAGCCACAGAGGAAAATCCTCCAGATTTAGGCACCAACGTTCTACCTTTAAGTAAGTTCAATCATTGTCTTGGGCTACTTAGGATTGGAATCAGTCGATATGATGACTCAAGATGAGTTTGGATCCTGAGTTCTCTGTATAATGGGTTTGAGTTTAAACGCTTAGACAAAGGTAGAGATTGTTGGTGTTTGTCTAAGGTTAAACAAGGTTTGAAGATGGTTCAGCATCAAGTGCGGCTTGAGGTGTGCGTGCCTCACCTTGCAGCAACTCCAGAATGTGTGCACACTAATGTGCACTGTGGCTCAGCTCTTCCAAGGTGCGGCACCCAGTAAAGGAGAGACCTGGAGGAGGTGCACCCCGGCTCAGCCTCCCCAGGCCGCAGCGCCCATAATGGATGTAGTTGTGGAGATGTTCAGCCCTCTTCAGGCAGTGGTATACCCTGTTCTAGGCTGCGGCCCGAAGGCACACTGATGCACATTGGTTCAGCCTTTTGAGAGGTGCATGGATGCATGAACAAAACATACAGGATCACTAAGGATTGATGAAGGGCTATGATTGAATGATCCTCAAGATCTAAGGGTGGAGATTGACTTCAAAGATTAGCTCAAGAAGTGGTGCACTATATAAAGGGTCACCTAGCTTCAATCTCAAAAAAATTGTGAGACAAGACATACAAGTGATCATCATACAAGAGAATTCAAGTGCAAGTGTGAGAGTGCAAAGTCACAAAACACAGGAGAGGCACTAGAATAGATCTCAAAAGAGAGGCTGGTTAGAGAGAGTAGTATAGATTGTGGGTAGAGGGCTTTGAAATAGTTCTTATCACTTTCTTTCTTCTCTTCTTTGGTTATTCAAGAAATAGATGTTTCTTGAAGGGGGTTGCTGTAATCTGTAAGAACTCATTGATTTAGTGCAAAGAGTTCAGAGAAACTCACTGGGACATAGGCTATTGCCGAACCTCGATAACAATTGCTGTATTCTTTATTTTCTTTGATTTCTGTTTCTATTTCTGATTCATTACAAGTCACTCTAGACTTGGATGTTTGGAAAATCACCACCTGGGCATCAAGAAGGTGATTTTCCAATATGAACCTTAAAATCTCAACCATTCAGGTTAAAAATCAAGCCAAGCCATTGGCAACATGTAGCTGCTTGAACTAGTTGCATTCTAATATTCAAAATAAAAAAAAGTTACTATAAATCTCCAAAATTAGATACAAAGAAAACTAAAGGAGAAAAGTTTTTTTTTTTCTTGAATCAGTTGAAAAAAAATCTTCCATAGCAACCTTGCAACCCATAGCTCCAATTTTATCCAAAAAAACCTATAGCTCTCTCACTCTCTTCATCATTTGTAGAACCCCAAAGTCACCCAGATCATACTTCCTTCTCTATTCTTTGAGGTTTTGAGAATCGAGCTCAACCTTTGAACCACTATTTTCTATCTTTGTTGTCATCACTGTAGACACCAAATTTCATTCTAAATGTTAAATGAACTACGTGTGGGGCTCAATGATGAAATTTTGGTCTCAAGGAATTCAAGATGGATGAATGTATGATAGAAATTGAATTTTGGACAAGAATTGATCAAGGAAATTGGAACCAAATAAATTCATATCAAAACAAAAGGAAACAAGCTAAAAAAGGAAAAACAATGGACTAGAAGACCTGACCTAGTCGGCTCTAATTTTCCCTATTTTGTCAAAGCCTTAAAATTTGTTTTCTTTTTGAAAACTCTAATACAAGTCTTTGGGAAAAGACTTTTCTTTGCCAACAAGTAATTTTTTCCTTCAAGAAACCTTAGTCCCTCTTAATTAAGACAAAAAATTAATCTAAGAATAGAGAAAATATGTTGTAGACATCCAATTTCATTTCAAATATTAGAATGAACCACTGTAGAGCCCAATGATAAAATTTTGGTCTTCAGAAGCTCAAAGTGGATGAATATATGGTGGAAAATTAATTTTAGAGAATAATTGATCAAAAGAACTCCAACCAAATCAATCTGGATCAAAATAAAACGAAACGGGCCACAAAGCAAAAAGATTAAAAAATTAAAAAATAGAAAAATACCTTACCCAGCCAACTAGTTGGGCTATAGGGTCAGTCGATCGGGTCCGAGACTTGCTCGAGTGCACTGCTTACAATTTTCCTTGTTTTGTCCTAAAAACCTAAAAATTTGTTTCTTTTTCGAAAACCCTAATACAAGTGTGTGTGAGAACATTTTTTCTTAGCCAACAAGTATATTTTTTCCCCTAGACACCCTAGTTGTCCTGCTCTTATAAATATTCCCATCACAGACACACAGACTGTCTAGTGAAAATACATTGTTTAGTCTTTGTTCAAATAAACAAAACAAAATGGGATCTATTTAGTACCTGAATTAATGGAAAGACTTTTTCTATTATGGCTAAAGGTTTATGCCAATTGGTCATTTCTTAAGTGAATTCAAAACACATATAAAAGACAAAGAGCAAGAAGAATTAAGGTGTCATTGTCTTCTTCTCGTTCCCTAATCCTTTTCCTTACAAGTGGTGGTTGGCACTTATGTGGCTCACCTCGTCTGAACTACTATCGGGGCTTATTTTATGTCTTCTTTAGTCTAAGGCTTTGCGAACTTTTCATCATTCTTATCTATTTTCTCTTCAAGGATAACATCCTCTATTTGAGTTTCGGAATCAATCAGCTTCTTAAATGTGGCAATTAGTATAACAAACTTCTTTTTATGGTACACCAATTGGAAGTTTTTACTATCGCAATTCGAACTTGGTTTTTCTCCCTAAGTCTTGAGGCGATTCTTGTAGCCCTTAATCGCTATAGGAGATAAACTCCAAAAAAGTCTCATTCGGCTTTTGCTTAATGGTCTTGAGGTCTTTGATGTCTAGCTGGGTGTTGTAAGTGTACTGGGTCATAAATGTTTGGGCTATATCTTCTCAATCTCTCAACGTATTGGGCTTTTTGAGAGTAGAACCACTTTAGTGTAGCACTAATAAGGGAATTAGGGAAGACACAACTAACTGTTCATGGCCTAGGCCAGACAGCTTCAACAGGCCCACATACCACCTCAGGAGGATCTTTGGGTTGCCATATCTATCAAAGTGATCCATGTTGGGCATCATAAAATTGGGAGCCAATTTCACCTTGGGATAAGCCCATAGCCCATTAATGTCACAGAGATACCAATCAAGGCCTTGAGTATTCCTTAGGGCATTCTACATCTTATCAAACTTCTCACTGATTCTTTGGACTTCTTGACTAGTCTTCTTATTTTCTTTCTTTTACAAGTACTCATTTTCATCGTTAAAGAATCCTTTTTTATCACCACCGAACTCTAGTGAGTCTTTCTTGGGCACTCTTTCTTCCACAACTTTCATTCTTCTTGCTAAATCAGCAATCATGTATTCTTTCAACTTTCTCATATTGACTTAGTTGTCAGTTCTAGTCTCTGTGGTCATTTCTTCCACTAAACTAGAACTTGGCTCTGATTCTTCCTTTGAAATAAACATAGAACCTTCCTCGAAAACAAAACCTTCCTCTGAATTGGACTCGAAGAGCTTCTTTCTTAGTCTGTCATTAGGAGTTCAATACCAAACATGAGAGGAATGGTATAACTTAGAGCCTATGTTTTGACTTTGAATACAAAAACATGAAAAGAGAAAGACCAAATTTAAGTTTTATGCTCATGCTCTTACCTATCCATAGTATTTACCTTGGCCTTATCAATGGGTTTTAGGTTCAACCAAAGGCCCATTAAATGTGTCAAGGTACACTTTCGGATAAGCCCTCTTAGCCCAACAAAGGATAGTAACACAATCATGAAAAGACTTTCTTTTTGAAAATCATTTCTCAATCTAGGGTTTGATTTATTGAAGTTTGATTTTAATCTAATTAAAAGGATAAAATGAATTCAACCAAACAAAAAAACAAGCACGTTATCAATCAATTTGGTTCATTTTATCTTTTCACATGTAAGGTGATTCAATCACATTCAATCAAGCACACAAAGGGATAAAAAAGGTCCATATCTAGTTTTTAGGATTTTTTTTTATAGGTTGGCTACCCATTATATCTTCAGTTGGCTCATGGATACCCCATAGCTAAAAGAGTGCCATTATTCTTCTTGAGTGGCCTAATAAATTGATCACAATAGTACAAACTCAACGAAAAACCTTCGTTAACTTAGCGAGAATTGAGAGGAACTTGCCACACACTAAGGGTTGTCATAAGCAAATTTGGGTCACTCTAAGATACCTAAGTTGATATAAAGCCCTCAAGCTACTCCATTGTGAACAAAGGTAAGTGTAAGTGTACAAATGGAGTGTGGTAAAGATAACTTACCTTAAAAATTAAAAACTTGTCCAAGAACAATATAAGGTTGAATCTTCCTAATGGAATCACCAACTATGGGTACCATGCCCTACATTGCCCTTTGTCAATTAGTAAGTTGGCTCCCTTAAGGAGAAAACTTCTAGGTTGGAGAAAATTTCTCACATTTTGGACTTATGTGCTAAGCACGGAGCAAGAGTGACTGGTAAGGAGCCTCTATTTGACCTTAAAATGGGTCAAATCCCTTTTCATTGGTTTATGCATGAGAGATTACTGGGCAAGGAGATTCGAGTGCAAAAGAATGAGGAATTAGAGGTCCTTCTCTTGCCTAGGCCAAAGTCTAACCCTTTATGTTCCAGGACAAGTGTTTAAAATTTAAAATAAGGTACCCTACCACACACTAGCATACAAGGCATATAACTTACAATTTAAATCGAATAAGTGCGAAATTTAAACAAATCATCTCAATTGGAAGGGAAGCATGTATACTAAGAAGATTACTGACCTAACATTTTATTATTGGATAACGTTGTCCTCCCTATGAGAATGGACTCTGCCCAAGCAATTGCTTTTCCAATCAGTTATAACATAAAATTAAAAATTTTAATAATTAAATTAAAATAGAAGAATAAAGGATAAATTATTTCTAAAAAATAATATGTGTCATATTGTGGATTTAACAGTACCTAAATAGAAACATAAGGACATAAACTAAAGTAGGGGAAAAACATAGAGGAGTTTTTGCTCGAACATATCATTAACAAATCAGTCCAAAGGTTGAGTCGATTACTTCATCTTAGGGGAAAATCGTATCCCACCGGGGATCAATCAACTTGGGTGTGTCTAGTACACAAAATTTAAACAAGACTTATACAAATTTGATACACAATAATACTGCTAAAGTTTAACTTCTTCACAAATTTAAGTCATACCAAGCACTATAGCAAGCATTTCATTTCAATGGAATAACAATGATCATGGTTGAAAAGAAACGAAAAAGTAAAAATTACTAACCTTTGGTAATACTTAGGAAATCCACGTGTGTTACGTTGATGTTGCCCTCAAAGATCTAATACTAATCTTTGGTATGAGGGTGTGGTGTTTTGAAAACATGACCTATTACAATAGTACTTACCCAAAGCAGTAGCAAGATGTGTGACTTAGAGGGGAATTTTGCTATAGCTTCAACAAAATAAAAGTGTAGAGTTTTTTTGTAGGTTATTTGAAAATGTAGAGGCATTTATAGGGATAAATGGGAGACAAGAATGTAAATGAGATTAATGGTTGGCTTGTTGGTAACTGTTATAGAATCAATTATGTAAGAACTTTTTCTAAAATGGAATCAAGATCACGAAGATGAAGTTCTTAAATGAAGTTTCTATCTAGTAACAGTTGGGAGCCGATTGGTTCGTTGATCAAACCGATCGGTTCAAACGTTGAGTCGATTGGCCCAAATTTCCAGGCAAGGTATTGATTGGGTTTTAGTGCGGGTTTTTGTCTTAGGTGTGGGTTTTAGGCTTGTTTGGACTGGTTTTTGGGCTTTTGGACCTTAGGTTGGGTTTGTAATTGGTTCTTTCTTGAAAACGAAGTCTCGATTCTTGTAATTTCAAATCCAAGCATTTGTCGAACCAAATTCTCATCATTGAACACCACACGCTGCCTATTTTAAAATTTGAAACGAAATTGGGTGTTTACATTAGGTTGTTAGTATCTTAATTATTTTTCCCTCTTCATTTTTCGAGTTAAATTATACACAAACAATTAAACATTAAGTAATAAGTTGACCATATGAACTAGTAATAAAGTCTTAGAATTGATTTTGCACATTTTTATTTTATTGTTATTTTAAAAAATTAACTATTCAACGAATAAATTACAAACTTTTATTTTTAGTACTTGATTAAAAAATGAAATTTAAATATGGAGACCTAACTATGGAACGAGGAAGAGAAATACAAACACTAATGTGAGTTATTCATAATATATATGTTTGTATATGTGTGTAAATATATCTAACTATTTTAGTTTTTTTTTTTCTAAAATTTTACTAAGAAATATGTCAATAAAAAATTGACTATTCCTACTATATCTTAGTTGTTCGACATTTCACTTATTCAAATGACTAAATATTCAACGAGAATGATATTTGAAATATGACATAATTTTTAAAAAAGTTAAAAAAATAATCATTTTGATTATATATTAACCATTGGCCTTTTCGTTTGATCAAATGATTAATTTTGTGTCATTTATGGTGATTTGAAATATTATATAGTGGTTCATATTTTTTTAAAGTGTTAAAAATCTCAAGTCTAGCTCATTTTTAGGGTTTAGGGTTTAGTTCAATTTTTACCATTTATACTGATTCAAAATATCATATAATTATTGATTTCTTTCAACAAAAAGGTGACCGTTTTGATTCGAAGTTAGTCGTTCGAGTTTTACAATGCTTGGTTTTGGAAGAATGCTTCCTTTGCTCAAAACCAAAAGACTAATTATTTACCATTTATGGTGATTGACATATCACATCATTATTAAAATTGAGGAAAAAAGACAGATTTAGGATTTAGGGTTTGGGGTATAGAGTTTAAGGTTTTGAGTTTAGGTTTTAGGGTTTAAATTTCAATGATTTAAATTTTAATATTATTTGATTTTTTTTAATTAAATTTATATAAATGAGAATGGATTTTTGTGTTGCTTTCATTTATCCGAGTACTTAGTGATAGAATGAGAAAAAGAAACATAAATACTAGTATAATTTTTATTATCCTAGGTTAATATAATCCTTTCATTTTTTTCTTCTTTCTTTTAGACTTTTAATTTAACTCAGTTGTTCGATTTATAGCTTAGTGGTTCGTCCTGTCTCCAACAAAATAGTTAATTTTTTAGCATTTATGGTGATTCAAGATACAACATAATCATTAAAAAATTCAAAAAGTAAACCATTTTGATTCTTGCTTATCCTTTTGGTGTAATTAATAGTTCGTTATTATGGTAATCAATAATTATGTTAATTATCATATAATGATTGAAATAACTAATCGGGTTAATTTTCATTATTTATGATGATTCAAAATATCATATAATGATTAGTATTTTATCATTTATGGTGTTTCAAAATATCACATAATTATTTTTGTATTTTGGTAGAAAAAAAAAACTTTGACAAAATTTATGATAGAATTTTATTAAGTATTTAAGAATTTTTTTTATTATTTAATGTTTGATTTCTATCAAATTTCATTTTCTACTTGAACATAAATAGATGTTGTCTTATTTCTAAAATACTCTATTTTCTTTTTAGTTAGTGAGATAAAATGCCGAGCATTTCTATCTTATTATATAGAGATTGAACGAGGAAGAGGTTATCCATGGTTGGTTTCATTAACAATTACCGATTGTTAACTACCATTTTCAAACTTAAGAAGAGATAGAAATAGAGATTCGAGGAATGAAGATATAAATATCATTTTTCATACTCAATTGAAAACAACAAATTTTAAATAAAATTGATATCATTTTTATATTTATTATCTACTTATAATATCATTAATCAAGCATTATCATATAGTATAATATATTTAATTAATTTAATTTAATTTAATTTAATTTTTATTTTATTATTATCATTAAATATCTTATTTTATTAAGAAGATAAATAGACATTGTCTTAGTTATCAAACATTCAACTTCCTTTTTTTTTTAATCAGAGAGTGCAAACTTTGTTTTTTAGTAAGAAATATATTTTGTTTATTAACCTCGTAGCTCCCTTACTGATTCAAAGATTCTTTACTCTTTCTCTCTCACTCTTTAATTTTTTTACCCTCAACCTTTGACATATGTAAATTTTGTTCAGTACACTAATAAAGTTGCAAAAATTGAAATTGAAAAGTTTTATTTTGAAAGAAAATAATAAAAACAGCAATAAAAATAATAAAATAATATAAAATGATGATGATGAGGTATTGAACGAAATTATAGAAATAAAAAAGGGAAGAAAAAGAAGAAGAAGTAAGCCTTTGAAAAAAAAGGATTGTTCTTGCTCAAAAGAGAAAGGAAAGATTTTCAAGGAACATAATTTTTGAAAAATATAAATGAAAGAAAAATGAGGAAAATCATATTAAAAAAAAAAAGAAACACATAGGAAGCACCCAAACAAGATCAAGGGAGGAGAAGGTGTGGATCAGTGACATAACATGTTGTTATATTGGATTAAGTTGGCCTGACATAGGCAAATAAGGACAACTGATTAAAAATGGGTAAAGAAACACAAAATTGATGAACTTGTACATAAATTAGTCCAAGTTCATGCATGTTACATTGGAGGCAAATATGTCACATTAACCAGTAAATTTTGTCATATTATCGAGTAAATTGTCACATTGGATTGTAAAGTTAACCCCAAGTAACATCTCATATTAGTCATTAAATATGTCACATTGGTACGCAAAAGTGTCATATGACCGAGTAAACCAAAGGTATCACCGTTGCCAGTAATTTTGTCACAGCCACCAATATTTTTTTGTCACATTGGATGGTAATATGTTACGTTATCGAGTAATGTATTACATTTGAGATAAATATGTCATATTGATCAGTAAATTTTTTCACATTATCCAGTAAATCATCACATTGGGTCGTAAACCTAACTCCAAGTAACATCTCACATTGGTTAGTAAATATGTTGCATTGACATGTAAAAGTGTCACATGACGAGTAAACCAGAATTGTCACAACTGTCAGTAATTTTTTCATAGTCATCAATATTTTTTTATCACATTGGATGATAACGTATTATACTATCCAGTAACGTGTTACATTTCAGGTAAATATGTCATATTGACTAATAAATTTTATCTCATTATCTAGTAAAATGTCACATTGAATTGTAAACCGTAGACCAAGTAACATCTCAAGTTAGTCCGTAAATCTATCACAGGGCAAGTACAAACGTCACATCATATATGCTTAGTTATGAATCCTCTACATTAATTTTACATACTCTCTCCATCAAGGTTTTTTATTTCTCATGAATTTGGACGTTAAATTATTAATCAAATGCTACTATAAGATTAGTGCTTATGATAAGATCAATCATATTGAAATTCATGTAAAAAAATCATTTTAATTATGTGATTATACTTTTGTTTTTCAATGTCCAGAGCGTGTTTAAGTTACTCTCCCAAATTTATTACCTTACGATATCCCCATTTTCTTAAATTTGAAACAATAGATTATAGGATATGTGCTTGTCTAATGATGTATTTTACATGATTTGTTTGGTTCAAATAATTTACTTTAAAGTAGAGTTCATGGTCTTATATGTAAAATTGATTGCATAGGATAAAAACCTCACCGTTAAAAAATGTTAAAAACAAAAAGAAACTCCGAAGATATGTTTTTTTTTTTTTTTTTAAACTTCGTATCACATGCTCACAAAGAAATAAAGACAAAAAAGGGAAAGTCGTCGCGTGGGAATATATGAGACTGTGGGAGAAAACAAATGAATAAAATATTACATTATTTGTAGTTACAGGAAAAGTGAAAAACCGATGTTAGTGATGTTACTTAAAGTGGTGTGCATGCATGTTATGCTCGTAAGAATATCAGCATGACAGTTTTTGACTTAATAATTATTGTTATATTTTTAATGTATTTAAGTGTTTTGAGATTTTAAATTTGAGTGTGGATGCATGAATAGGATTAATAGAGATAAGTTCCTTAATGGCTGTAAATAAAAAAAAAATCCTATCTTTAGAGGTAACAAGTTTCTTTATCTTCTCTTTGCAATTTAACAGGAAAAAGTTAAGAACTCCACTACTTTTATCTAGCTTTAGAATTTTATTTAATCTCATTCTCTTTCTCTTCCTCAACCTTTGCTTAAAATATAATTAAGGATTTATTCATCTCTTTGACTTAGATATCACGTCAAGAACGTCAAGAATTAGAGGATTAATCATTAATCACTTTATTAATTCTGCCCTCTTCTTCATGTGCTAAAAATAAATACTTCATTACGGAAATCAACATTACAAGATAAAAGGCGAACGTTGACGTTTTTTTATTTTATTTTTATATTTCGGTACTTTAAAGTACCGTAATATGCATTACCGACGTTTATTGCAAATGCTGGATAAAGCACCGGTATGTGTGGTGTTTAAACGCAAATACTTGCGCTTAAAGAAAATGCCGCAATATACATATTTTTTCGGCGCTTCTAAGCACTGGTATATAATGCGCCCCTATATACCGGCTCTTTTAAGCGTTGGTATATTCCTTCTAAGGGCCGAAATATACCAAACATATTATGTATATTGTGGCCCTTTAAAGCGCCGCTAAAAGTACCGCAATAGAGTGATTTTAATTGTGGTTTTACATTATTTTGACTTAAATATCAACACTATTCATCCTTCAATAAATAAAATATATCATCAAATACAAAAAAATTCAAATGTTCTTCAATATATAAAATGTACCATCAAACATCCATAAAAATTCCTTTAGTCAATACAAAAGTCATCTTATTTACACAAAAAAACAATCATAGTTAACATATAAAATTCATACAAAAACAAAGTAATGGAAATGTAGTCTGAAAAATTATTTTACCATCACAAAATCAATCATGAGGTCCTCTATTAACCAAATACTGTAGTAAAGACTTCAGCTCATCCATTAGGGATTGCATAGTATTCATTTGATCATCGTGCCTCGCTGTTATTCGTTGAATTTGATGCGCATACTGTTGATTGTTTTCTTTTATTGCGCTCTTAGACTATTTATCTCTTCAGCATAAGCGCCATGGTATCCCATATCATTCCTCGTTTGAGCTGAAAGTCCATACACGGCAGAGGGTGTAACTCCAAACCCTTGACCTCGGACACGACCAGAACTCTCTTCACCCATAAGTTTGGTGAAGACTTCATTTTGTATTGCTAAATTATTGCTAGCATCAGAGGATCCTGAAGCTGTAACAAGTTCAGCAACACGAGCTTCAGCTGTCACCTACAATTACAAAACAATAAAGATTAAACTCCTTCGAACATTGAGTAGCTAATTGCAGCGAAATTTACATAAAACAAAAGTTGCTTATCATATTTTATAGAAAAACATGCAGAATTTCCCCTATTTTTCCATAAAACCTCCTGCAAAAGAAAAACAAATATATAATCCAACAAAGTAGCCAATTTACAACTTAACAAGGAAACAACAAAAAAGAAACAGAGGATAAAACAAATTCATCTAAGAGAAAATACTATCAACTTTCACAACAATGTTTCCTAGATAAAATACTCGGGCAATCACCAAATCCTATAATCCAGCAAAGAGAAAGCATCCTACGAATTTTATCATTCCTAAACCAATAAGTCAATAACAAGGAGAAGCAGCCAATAGATCCAACCTTTGTAAAACATCAAAGCAGAGCACTAATGGGTAGCCTTACTCATGGACCAATGAACCAAAGTAATGAACTTGCATCCCCCATCGAATCTATGCAACTACTACTCTTTCACTTTAATGGCTAGCCTAAAATTTACTTCAATATAATAAACAAAATGAAAACTGATCGGAATGAATATATAAAATCATTAAGTTAATGAATTAAGTCAGTAAATCTTTGCATGTAAGAGGTGATGCTTAACTTGCAATCTGTAACATGCTTGCAGATGCAGCACTCAAGGAATTAAAGAAAAAAAAAGGCAAAAAGGGGATGGGGAGATGAGAGTAAGAGAGGATCAATATACAACCTCAATCATACTTGACAATCACAACCATGAAGTCAAACAAAGCATATATATTTGCTTTTAGTTTCAATATGTATGGAAATGAACATGCTACATCCAACATCAAAAATATCCGTTGACTTTAAAGCAAAGGACAATTGTTTTTCTTACTTTTTTTGGGTTTCATCCAAAGAAAATTTGATATAATTTACCCAAAATAAATGGACAGTTGTTATTGAAGCAATGGCCACACAATTAAGGCATCATTGGCTAAACTTTAAAGTCAAACAAAAGGACAGTTAGGTAGTGAGCTACTATGGTAATTGCTTGAACTACATTCTCTTTAGGAAACTCTTCCTAGTCATAAGATAAAAGAAAATACATGGATTCAAAAATAAAGAATAGTTAGAAAAGATAATATAGCTTTTTCCGTATCTTTCTATGCCTAAAATGAAACAGAATGTAAAAATCTAAGCCGACAAAGTAATAATAATGCAAGTGCTACACTGCCCATACAAACACCCTTCAACTCACCCTCCACCCCCAAGACTACAATTTTATTATACCCCATTCTGCCGCATATTGAGATACAAACTTGCATAAGCTATAACACCTATAAGTCTATAAGTCTGGAGATGTGTACAGACATGCTGCTATTGACAAACTCGTTATTTTGGGTGAATAGGTACTGGATTTTCATTGTCAAGAATGTGTTTTAGTATCATTTTGAGTACTATAGATTATTTTCCATATTATATTTCCTTTTCTAATGCATGTGCTTTTGATGCGGATGTTAACATAAAATGCCAAGTGAATTGTTGAGTCAAATGTCTAAAATATTTGTTAGTTGTATAAGCACTCTGCATTCTTACTTACTACAGATGTTAACCTTGAGAGGTAAATGTATAAGGTTTTCCGTTTTTGTCATTTCAATGCAAAGATGACAGTTGACATAATAAAGCTCAACTTTCTAATCTAGTTTATGTGAGAAGAGAGTGAAACTTAGAAGGTGATTACGGAAATAATTCTTGTAATGCCAATCAAGGGATTTGGTTACATATCACAATGAAGGGATTCAGTTTTAACACAGGAGAATAAAAGTCCCATAATCTAGCAATGGGGAGATTCACTCCCTAGCAAAACTAGAGAATGGTTAAGTAATATGATATTCTCCTTGGTTTGTTTTATAAACATTTCGAAAAGTGAAAACATTGTCAAAAATGGTTAAGTAATATGATGTTCCCCAAAAAAATGAAGTA